>CM072681.1:22626705-22638277 GCA_036884735.1 Huso huso | reverse complement strand
CCTCCCTCATCGTTCAGTGTTTGTTTGGTCCCCTCCTCCCTCATCGTTCAGTGTTTGTTTGGTCCCTCCTCCTCATCGTTCAGTGTTTGTTTGGTCCCTCCTCCCTCATCGTTCAGTGTTTGTTTGATCCCCTCCTCCCTCATCGTTCAGTGTTTGTTTGGTCCCCTCCTCCCTCATCGTTCAGTGTTTGTTTGGTCCCCTCCTCCCTCATCGTTCAGTGTTTGTTTGATCCCCTCCTCCCTCATCGTTCAGTGTTTGTTTGGTCCCTCCTCCCTCATCGTTCAGTGTTTGTCTGGTCCCCTCCTCCCTCATCGTTCAGTGTTTGTTTGGTCCCTCCTCCCTCATCGTTCAGTGTTTGTTTGGTCCCTCCTCCCTCATCGTTCAGTGTTTGTTTGGTCCCCTCCTCCCTCATCGTTCAGTGTTTGTTTGGTCCCCTCCTCCCTCATCGTTCAGTGTTTGTTTGGTCCCCTCCTCCCTTGCCTCCTCCTTGCACCGTGTCTTATCCAGGGGGAAGGTGGCCTCGGGTGCTGCTTGTCCTGCCCGCTGGCATTAGTTTAATCTAACTCATATATTTAATGTATTACAGTTTTGCCAGCACAGGGGTGGCTAGCGAGCTCCAATGGGCAAGACCATGGGCCAAATTCAAACAACAACGTAATCATTTACAGGCAGGTCTGTCTGTCAATTCAATAAATCATTCATTTCATTCCATTGGTGGCTGTCTCCTTTCTGAAATATATAACACATGAAACTGACTGACATAACGTAAATAATACCAAGAAATATGAATACATATTTAGCTGTCTGTTCAACGATTGAGCTGCTCTAAGAAGGGAATAATCCTGAACACTTTCAGCAATGCTGCACTTTGTACTGTACATTGAACCAGCACTGCTAAACATACCCCACTTTATAGTGTAATAGAGCTATAAAGACTGAAACAAATATACAGGCAGTCATAAAAGATGCACTCTGATTGCTTATTCACTTTCCATGTTAAACTGTGACAATATCAAGCACAAAGTCACACTTCTGAACTGCATCTTAAACACGGACTGCCTCATATGGGTTTATATAGAAATCATAGCAGCTTTGCAGGTGAAAAACATCATGAGAATAAAAAGGATCTCATTTACATTTCATCACAATCACTTCAGTGTCACCAGTGTAGCAGCAGCCTGCCTGTGTATCACAGTTAGAACTAGTGATCTGATTATCAGCAGCCTGCCTGTGTATCACAGTTAGAACTAGTGCTCTGATTATCAGCAGCCTGCCTGTGTATCACAGTTAGAACTAGTGATCTGATTATCAGCAGCCTGCCTGTGTATCACAGTTAGAACTAGTGATCTGATTATCAGCAGCCTGTCTGTGTATCACAGTTAGAACTAGTGATCTGATTATCAGCAGCCTGCCTGTGTATCACAGTTAGAACTAGTGATCTGATTATCAGCAGCCTGCCTGTGTATCACAGTTAGAACTAGTGATCTGATTATCAGCAGCCTGCCTGTGTATCACAGTTAGAACTAGTGATCTGATTATCAGCAGCCTGCCTGTGTATCACAGTTAGAACTAGTGATCTGATTATCAGCAGCCTGCCTGTGTATCACAGTTAGAACTAGTGATCTGATTATCAGCAGCCTGTCTGTGTATAAGTCACAATGATACAAATACAAGAATAAACCAATTCAGAGAGAGAAGCTGGCTGAAATGGCTCTCAGTGTGTGTTGCAGTGCATGGGTTAGGGTTAGGGTTATAGAGAGAAGCTGGTTGAAATGGCTCTCAGTGTGTGGAGCAGTGCATGGGTTAGGGTTAGGGTTATAGAGAGAAGCTGGTTGAAATGGCTCTCAGTGTGTGTTGCAGTGCATGGGATAGGGTTAGGGTTATAGAGAGAAGCTGGTTGAAATGGCTCTCAGTGTGTGTTGCAGTGCATGGGATAGGGTTAGGGTTATAGAGAGAAGCTGGTTGAAATGGCTCTCAGTGTGTGGAGCAGTGCATGGGTTAGGGTTAGGGTTATAGAGAGAAGCTGGTTGAAATGACTCTCAGTCTGTGTTGCAGTGCATGGGTTAGGGTTAGGGTTATAGAGAGAAGCTGGTTGAAATGGCTCTCAGTGTGTGGAGCAGTGAATGGGTTAGGGTTAGGGTTATAGAGAGAAGCTGGTTGAAATGGCTCTCAGTGTGTGTTGCAGTGCATGGATAATGGCAGGACACAGTATTGATTCATTGTAATTGTAAGCAGAGAGCCTGTGGAGGCTGGCCTAAGGCCTGTCGGATGTAAGTGAATCAGAGGCAAGTCCAGTCGACCCACTGCTGAATAATAATCCGAATCAGAACCAGAATTTCACTGACCTTTACTATGCTGTGGATCCCACAAGGACAGCAAGACAATTAAAAGAGAAACTGTACCCCACACGTTTCAAACTCTCTGTTGCATATTATTAAAATAATAATAATAATAATAATAATAATAATAATAACCCGTCGTCTGTAGGTAAGCCAGTGTAAATTTCATATCTTCCACAACATGGATTTAGCCCCATAGCATGAAAGCCACTGTATAAATGAAAGCTGTACGACTTTTGAATTTCAAAATTCCTCTGTCTGAGTTCAAAACAATCACTTAACTGGATTTCTGACTGTATGCTTGTTTTTTAAATTAGATTGCAGTTTCCATTGTAGTATCACCACATATGAACTGTGCAGCACAGGATTACTATAGCCTACTGCATAATAATAATAATAATAATAATAATAATTCAGACATTATCAAGGTTATGAAGTTTGCTGTGTATCACTCCACACCTCTGAAGAGTAGCCAGTGTGACTGACATACAGAGCAGCCAATAGAAATCAGGGGCGTGCCCAAAACAAATGCTGAAACCTGGAACATCACTGAAAAAGGGGGTTTAGTATTTCCCAAACCGGAGCCAGAAAGTGTAACATTTTCTCATTTAGTTTTGGATTTACATGTTTACATTAACATCATTGTATTTAGGCTGCAAGCTCTATAGCTGCCCAGCCAATAGGAGTGGAGAGGAGGGGCGGAGACAGTGATTCTGTCTTTGTTACGAGAGAGGCAAGCAGCTTGACAGAGTGCTCAGAGTTATTCAGCTCTACTAGTTTAAAGTGCTGATTGTAACTATTAAAGATACTAGTTTGTCATAAATATTAGAGCTGCACAGGGTGTTTAGTGTTGGACCTGTAAACAGGCTCGAGTCTTAACCTCAGAAGCTCGATAGCGTTCACAAAACAGACTCCTCTCCAGATCAATGATAATCTATGGGCTTTGATTCGATAGCGTTAACAAACAGGCTCCTCTCCTCAATGATAATCTATGGGGTTTGACTCGATAGCGTTCACGAACAGACTCCTCTCCTCAGTGATAATCTATGGGGTTTGACTCGATAGCGTTCACAAACAGACTCCTCTCCTCAGTGATAATCTATGGGGTTTGACTCGATAGCGTTCACAAACAGGCTCCTCTCCTCAATGATAATCTATGGGGTTTGACTCGATAGCGTTCACAAACAGACTCCTCTCCACAATGATAATCTATGGGGTTTGACTCGATAGCATTCACAAACAGGCTCCTCTCCAGCTCAATGATAATCTATGGGGTTTGACTCGATAGCGTTCACAAACAGGCTCCTCTCCTCAATGATAATCTATGGGGTTTGACTCGATAGCGTTCACAAACAGGCTCCTCTCCTCAATGATAATCTATGGGGTTTGACTCGATAGCGTTCACAAACAGGCTCCTCAATCATCTCAATCACAGACTGTGTCTTCATTGCATTGCTCTTTCTCACTGTAAACCACATCCCATTGACCAGTATCACTTCTCATCTCAATCACAGACTGTGTCTTCATTGCATTGCTCTTTCTCACTGTAAACCACATCCCATTGACCAGTAACACTTCTCATCTCAATCACAGACTGTGTCTTCATTGCATTGCTCTTTCTCACTGTAAACCACATACCATTGGCCAGTATCACTTCTCATCTCAATCACAGACTGTGTCTTCCTCATTACATTGCTCATTAACAAACCAAGTCTGTAAGTGCTCTGGCTTTTCTGTTCCGTACCACATCATGGATCGTTATCGCTGTGTTCCCTGTTTGACAGTGTACTAGAGAGTGATAGTGTACTAGAGAGGCCATTTTGAAAACAGCTTTGAAACACACTTCAAAGTTATAAGTGTAAAAAGCTGTCAGGATGTTAACAATGAAAAGAATAATTACAGGTACGTATTTAAACAGCTGTAGCAGCACGCTGGGACGGGTAACGCTTAGATTTTTTCAGAACCACGCTACTTACTGTTGAAGAGAGCTGTTCTATTAGCTATTGTAACTTTAAACACACAGATTTAGAGTCTGCTTACCTGCTTTCACTTTCACCTGCACTCTGTCCTTGTGCTTCAGTTCAGCTCTTTAAGAATAAATAGAAACAGCTTTTTAAGCCGCATCCGTACAGCTGAGTTTAGACATGAGAAGTGTATTCTAAAGATTTACACACTCTGTAAAGAACTTCCCATCTGTTTGATCAGCTTTCTAGCCTGAAGTAGCCTGTCTAAAGCTAAAGTACAGGTCAAAGTACAATTCCTGGTTTTATTGCACCGTTACCTGAGAAACAGCCCTTGAAGAACACGCCCACACACTGTCTGCCAGTGAAAGAATGTGTACCTGGTTCAGACACGCCTCATAAAACAAACCAACACATGATCCTTTTCACAGAACTGGAGATCATGAGTGATTTAAGGTCTATTCTGAAAAAATTAAAATAAATTAATACAACTTTTTTGTGATCTTTTTTTTTGTTTTGGCTAACAGTTCATTTTCAACACAAGTGGATACGGTTCTGTAGATATGTGTAAAAGTGTAACACAGACCCTAATACTAAATAGTGATAACCTGGCATATGCATTCCCATTGAGATTACAGGAGAGTAGAAAAGAGAAGGGCAGTGGAGGGGAGAGAGAGAGGGAAGGAGACAGAGGGTGGAAGAGCGTGGAAGGGAGATGGGGTTGAGGGAGAGGAGAACACTGAAAGAAACAGGGAGGAGAGAAGAGAGAAGGAGAGGTTAGGGTTTGAAGAGAGAAGGAGAGGTTAGGGTGTGAAGAGAGAAGGAGAGGTTAGGGTTTGAAGAGAGAAGGAGAGGTTAGGGTTTGAAGAGAGAAGGAGAGGTTAGGGGTTAGAAGAGAGAAGGAGAGGTTAGGGTTTGAAGAGAGAAGGAGGTTGGGTTGGAAGAGAAGGAGAGGTTCGGGTTTGAAGAGAGAAGGAGAGGTTAGGGTTAGAAGAGAGAAGGAGAGGTTAGGGTGTGAAGAGAGAAGGAGAGGTTAGGGTTAGAAGAGAGAAGGAGAGGTTAGGGTTTGAAGAGAGAAGGAGAGGTTAGGGTTAGAAGAGAAGAAGAGAGGTTAGGGGTGTGAGAGAAGGAGAGGTTAGGGTTTGAAGAGAAGGAGAGGTTAGGGTTTGAAGAGAGAAGGAGAGGTTGGGGTTTGAAGAGAGAAGGAGAGGTTAGGGGTGAAAAAGAGAAGGAGAGGTTAGGGTTAGAAGAGAGAAGGTGAGGTTAGGGTTAGAAGAGAAGGAAGGAGGGGTTAGAAGAGAGAAGAAGAGGTTAGGGTTAGAAGAGAGAAGGAGAGGTTAGGGTTTGAAGAGAAGAAGAGGTTAGGGTTAGAAGAGAAGGAGAGGTTAGGGTTAGAGAGAGAAGGAGAGGTTAGGGTTTGAAGAGAGAAGGAGAGGTTAGGGGTGAAAAGAGAGAAGGAGAGGTTAGGGTTAGAAGAGAGAAGGAGGTTAGGGTTAGAAGAGAGAAGGAGAGGTTAGGGTTAGGAGAGAGAAGGAGAGGTTAGGGTTAGAAGAGAGAAGAGAGGTTAGGGTTGGAGAGAGAAGGAGGTTAGGGTTTGAAGAGAGAAGAGAGGTTGGGGGTTTGAAGAGAGAAGGAGAGGTTGGGGTTTGAAGAGAGAAGGAGGTTAGGGTTTGAAGAGAGAAGGAGAGGTTAGGGGTTAGAAGAGAGAAGGAGGTTAGGGTTAGAAGAGAGAAGGAGAGGTTAGGGTTTGAAGAGAGAAGGAGGTTAGGGTTGGGGTTTTAAGAGAGAAGGAGAGGTTAGGGTTTTAAGAGAGAAGGAGGTTAGGGTTTGAAGAGAGAAGGAGGTTAGGGTTTGAAGAGAGAAGGAGAGGTTAGGGTGTGAAGAGAGAAGGAGAGGTTAGGGTTAGAAGAGAAGGAGAGGTTAGGGTTAGAAGAGAGAAGGAGAGGTGAGGTTTGAAGAGAGAAGAGAGGTTGGGGTTAGAAGAGAGAAGGAGAGGTTAGGGTTTGAAGAAGGAGAGGTTAGGGTTTGAAGAGAGAAGGAGAGGTTAGGGGTTTGAAGAGAGAAGGAGAGGTTAGGGGTTTGAAGAGAGAAGGAGAGGTTAGGTTTAAGAGAGAAGGAGAGGTTAGGGTTTGAAGAGAGAAGAGGTTGGGTTTGAAGAGAGAAGGCGAGGTTAGGGTTAGAAGAGAGAAGGAGAGGTTAGGGTTTGAGAGAGAAGGAGAGGTTAGGGTTGAAGAGAGAAGGAGAGGTTAGGGTTAGGGGTTTGAAGAGAGAAGGAGGGAAAGGCAGATCCGGATTCCTAAACTCTTACAATGTTGTTCTAAAGAATGTTCATGCCAAAGCAAAAACATAGAGGTGCAGGAAAGAACTGAAGGTGTTAAAAGCTATGGGTTAATATTACTGCACATGTGGTCTCTGTTGAAAAAACAAGCTCGAGAGGAGTGAATGAGAGCTAGAGGACGATATATGAAACATTTGCACCATATCTCACGGAAATAGACGTTAATCACAGAAACTATCAACAGTGTCCTGAGGAGATAGGATGGAGGATCGTAAAATAGGCTGTAAAATAAGCTGTAAATAAGTTGTAAAAGTAAGCTGAAGAAGGAGTTTAGATCACAAGGTCACGTAGTGACAGGGTGTGTAAGAAGTGAGTGAGGAATAGGTTAGTGAGCAGCCGTAGAAGAGGAGCAGCGATAGAAGACCATCTGTTCCAGTGTCTCTGTGTGCCTGTGTGTCTCTGTGCCTCTCTGTGTCTCTGTTCCAGTGCCTCTGTGCCTCTCTGTATGCCTATGTGTTTCTCTGTGTCTCTGTTCCAGTGCCTCTGTGTGTCTCTTTGCCTCTCTGTGTGCCTATGTGTTTCTCTGTGTGTCTTGTGTGCCTCTGTGTGTCTGTGAGTGTCTTGTGTGCCTCTGTGTGTCTCTGTGTTTCTCTGTGTGCCTCTGTGTGTCTCATGTGCCTCTCTGTGTCTTGTGTGTCTCTGTGTGCCTCTGCCCTCAGAGACTAATGGAACTGTATTTTGTTCTCTCTGTACTAGATTGCTGATGCATTTAAAGTCGATGTAACTGTATAAAATAAACTGCTTGTGTTTTCTTTCTGTATACTGGAGTCCCGTAACACACTGTGTTGGGATTAAATACCATTTGAATCCCTTTTTCAAAAATGTCCAAGTGGGACGGGGACACCCCTCTCCCACTCTCATCCACCTTGTAAGTGCCACATACTTTAAACCTAATTGAAAATCCTGGGGTACTGAAGCTAGTAATACACAGACACTGTGTTATAGCACTGACACTGTGTGTGTGTATGTCAGAGTGTGTGTGTTTGTGTGTCTGTCTGTATGGACAGAGGATGGGAAAGAATAGGAACCCCTGCCATAGCACTGTCAACAAGGTGTAGAGCCACACTGGGACTGACTCACCTGCCATAGCACTGTCAATAGGGTGTAGAGCCACACTGGGACTGACTCACCTGCCATAGCACTGTCAATAGGGTGTAGAGCCACACTGGAACTGACTCACCCGCCATAGCACTGTCAATAGGGTGTAGAGCCACACTGGGACTGATTCACCTGCCATAGCACTGTCAATAGGGTGTAGAGCCACACTGGGACTGACTCACCTGCCATAGCACTGTCAATAGGGTGTAGAGCCACACTGGGACTGATTCACCTGCCAGCAGCACTGTCAATAGGGTGTAGAGCCCACACTGGGCGACTCACCTGCCATAGCACTGTCAATAGGGTGTAGAGCCACACTGGGACTGATTCACCTGCCATAGCACTGTCAATAGGGTGTAGAGCCACACTGGGACTGACTCACCTGCCATAGCACTGTCAATAGGGTGTAGAGCCACACTGGGACTGACTCACCTGCCATAGCACTGTCAATAGGGTGTAGAGCTACACTGGGACTGACTCACCTGCCATAGCACTGTCAATAGGGTGTAGAGCCACACTGGGACTGACTCACCTGCCATAGCACTGTCAATAGGATGCAGGCTCACCTGCATTTCAGCAGCCGAAAGTACACGCCAAGTTTATTATGTATTGAAGTTAGCAATAAAGAGTGTGTGTCTGTGTGTGTGCCCAATTCTGAAGTGTGAAGTGGGAGGCTTCATGGTAAAGATAAATGCTATTGTCTTGCAGTTGTTAGTCTTTATTTGCTATACTGTTAAAGCTTTAGTTTAGGTTGCTATCGTGTTAACAGATCTGTTTCATTATTATTAATGGGATGTGTTAATAATGGTGTCTTATCTTTTACAGTAAACGTGTCTGTCACAGTGAAATGGTACCAGAAGGTGACTTTCAAAGATAAATAAAAACAACAAAAGAAATCACCAGGCCTACATATTACCAGTAACACAACCTCAAAGCCCAAGACAGCAGTGATTCCAGAGGATAGCACATCGAGGGCACCACTTCATTACTCCTTTTATTGTGTCTACAGTGTTTTACACAAACAATAAAATAACTCCATGAAATGATGAAAAAACACAATGTGAACCTTCCTGCAATTGAGTGAACCCCCCTACTGCAGTATAAACCTGGACACATATAGCACTGCTATTAAATGAATAGCAATAAAGAACACAGTGCAATACATATATACACAAATATATATTGTGACAGAGTAGGGGGAGGAAGAGGAACAAAATGTAGTCCCTGGAGGAACCAGCAGAACTACATTACCCAGAAGGCAACAGGACTGCAGAGGAAATGGGAAGCACCTGAGACCAATTAAGCCCTGCATAGGGACAGGAGAAGCCCTGCAGTCAGGGGCTGATGGGTAACAGCCGTAGGCAGACTGGCTGAAGAAGCACAAGCCAGCTGCTGAAGATCCCTGAAGAAGGTACTGTGTGTGAACTGTGTGTTTAAAAAGGGGCTTGGTTTGGCTGGTAAATGGCTTAGCTGTCCAGCCATAGTTAGTTGCCAGAGAAAGTTTTAGTTAGCGCTCTGAAAAGGAGTTTGGTTTTTGTTTTGTTTATTTTCTTTGTTATTGTAAATAATAAAAGTGCTAAAGTACCTTTCTGTGTCTGGCTCTGTGTGTTAAAAGTGTGAAAAGGAAGCCTCAGCAGTTAGACTGCATTTACAATGTGTGTGTGTGTGTGTGTGTGTATATACATATATATATATATATATATATATATATATATATATATAGGCATTTCCATGCTAATGTTTGAGTAAATTGACAAGTTGCAGCTTGATTTCTTTGAGATTAAATATTAAAATGAGATAACACACACTGGAAATATAGTGTAGATAACTTTGTCTGAAAAAGCTAAGTTGAAGAATTGTTATCTGGACATGGAAGTGTATAGTATTCCTCTCAAACGTGATCCAAACATAACATGGCAAAACATGATGACTTACAGGGTGTTTAAACAATATTGTCACATTTATGTCTAATTCAATTGATTATTCTAATCCAGAAAGCTTAAAATATTATCGTGTGTTTTTACCACTGTAGCAAGCGATTCTATATTCTATATATTTTTTTTTTAAATGTGCTATGTTCATATCAGTGTCTGCCACACTGTTACGAACATGAGTTATTATTTCAGCTCTTTAGGAAGGAATAATACTCTGTTTTCCTTTTTGGGAGCCAACTTATATTAAATGTGTTTTTTGGGTGAGGCAGGATCTTGTTAATCACTAATAAAGGTTTTTATGATCTTGTGTCCTGAAATCTGTTCACTCATTTATACATTCGTAACAACTAGGAGGTTGGTTACAGTAAATCAAAACAGCCATTCATTATTCATTATCCGGGATTTTGACCCATGCCCTTTGACTTCTGACTGGTATCTGTCCTTCATGTTGTGATTGTGGTTTGGAACTATCACTTATTTGTTGAAGTGTATCATTATTTAGTGGATTACATCTTCCGTCTCTCTGGATTAATAAAGAAGGGACAGATTGATCAGCGTGTGTTTCAGTATATCTTGTAAAAAAGCCGTGTGGACTGAAGCTTATGCCTTTCCATGTAACCATGGTAGTAATAATAATAATCCACTTGTAGGCAAAACTTATCTTCTGCCTTCATCTATCCTATTAGTTTCTGTTCTGCAGAGTTGTTGTTTAAATTACACATTTTATATTATTGTTTGATAAGCACTGTAAGTCTGTGATGGAGAAACGTAGGGTAGGGCGGGGTAAGAGGCCTATGTGGGGTAAGAGGCCTTTTTGTCCTGGTGCTAACAGGAAATGATGTAATCAGAAGTGACTGCCGCCCTCTAAACGAACCTGCTACCACTTTTTGCAGCTCAACAGACAACCACATGTGAGAATTTCTTAAACTTTTTACTCTTATTTTTTTTTTCAGTTTGGTTGCATGGTGTGAGCACTGTGAGGTCTGCAGGTTTAAGGAGGTATATTCAAATTGAACTATTGGCTTCATGATAATGTTGTGTTTGTGTAGGTGCTAATTATGCACAGGCCTTAAAACAATGAAAACAAAATGCCTGCCTTTTGGGTGAGAGGCCTTTTGACTTTATTTAATAAAAGCAGATTTCAAACTCTCCCACATCTTGGCTGGATGATGAAAGACTCTTAATTCACAGTCACAGTAGTATCACAATGGTAGCACTCAGAAGCTATACTGTTACTCATTGATTTTATGTGTATTTCTCCTCCAGATTCAGCACTATGCCTTGAACGCACCTCAGAAAACCCATCAGAGCATCATCATATACGCAGGAATATTTAAAAATAGCCCTTCTCGTTGGTGTTATTGGAATTAAAATGCTGTTAATAAAAGATCATTCAATTGTTAAAACGTTTGAGTGACGTGTGTTTCTGAGTGAACATATATTGGAGTGGCATGTGGGGGTAAGAAGCCCCCCCTTCTCAGAAATGTGATTTTTGTTTTTTTGTGCATTTATGATATCACTAGAGACACCTGCTTATACTCAGCTATGGAGGTTTATTTAGAACATAAAAAGGGTTGAAATGTACATTTGTTTATATGACAGATATTGAATTTTCCTTAAGGGGGGGCTTACCTCACCCTACCTAATTCTCTCTCTGACTGTAGTAAGACACGCTGTTTAAACTTCACTCAGCTAGAAAGCGGTTCTCCACCCACTAGCTTAAAAACGAAACTGCAAACTAAAAACTGATTCACTTTCTTTTGTAAATGGACAGATAAACTACCTCATAACTGAATGTTTTATTCAATCTGTGTGTGTCTGCTTGCAGGATCGGGGAAATGGCATAAGAATGAAATCTGTATTTATACATTTGTTGTTTTTGAGGTGATATATCATTTGGGT
>CM072681.1:22573658-22623350 GCA_036884735.1 Huso huso | reverse complement strand
TTTTAAGTAAAATGCTGAAGTAAATGTATTTTTTAAACTCATGTTTAAATGTAACGGCTCTCAAGCATCGACTCCTCCTCTCCGCCGCTCAGTCTGGGAAGTGAAGCGTCAGTGAGCTTTCACAATGCCACTCCCCGGAACTACATCCCTCTTCTCTGAGTGGACAGCTAAACCGAGATCCCTGCTATCATTGGATGCTTCAAGTGTCCATTAAAGAAATGATTGATGTTATGAACTGGAGTGATTCCACCTATCACTCTCCATTTTGCTTTATTAAATCTTGAAGCAGCCAATGATAGCGCTAGCAGGGTGGGACTTTTTAGTGAATTGGAACCCTCCGTCCTAAAGTGAAATATGGGGACTGGGATTTAGTTATGATCAGTGATAATAAGCTCAGTTACCCAGAGATCATTGAAAGATCTCAGAGACCATAAGACTCAATAGAAAACCAACAGAAAGGCAGGTATGAGTCACAGCCAGATAATACGCACCCTCGCTGCCTGGATGAAAAATGCTTTCCTGTTAGAAATGCACTGATGGTATGGAAGTCCGTATTTGTTTTTATGGGTGCATGTGCGTAGCTCCGTACCAGTTATGTGAACCCCTGCCTATCAGCACCCATGACATTTTTATGAACCATTTCAGAATGTTCAATTTAAAACTAAATAGCTGCACAACTAAAATCTCATCGTTGTTATTTTTCAGACTCTTCATAGTGTGTAGAATGATTTGTGATCCTAATGAATATCACTACACTGTATCAGCATCATGCACATCCCTATTTAAAACAGAACATGTGAAGAGTCAGGCAGGCACATGGAGGTGTGACAATCCTCACACTGTGTGAAGAGTCAGGCAGGTACACATGGAGGTGTGACACAATCCTCACACTGTGTGAAGAGTCAGGCAGGTACACACATGGAGGTGTGACACAATCCTCACACTGTGTGAAGAGTCAGGCAGGTACACATGGAGGTGACACAATCCTCACACTGTGTGAAGAGTCAGGCAGGTACACATGGAGGTGTGACACAATCCTCACACTGTGTGAAGAGTCAGGCAGGTACACATGGAGGTGTGACACAATCCTCACACTGTGTGAAGAGTCAGGCAGGTACACATGGAGGTGTGACACAATCCTCACACTGTGAAGAGTCAGGCAGGTACACATGGAGGTGTGACACAATCCTCACACTGTGTGAAGAGTCAGGCAGGCACACATGGAGGTGTGACACAATCCTCACGTGTGAAGAGTCAGGCAGGTACACATGGAGGTGTGACACAATCCTCACGCTGTGTGAAGAGTCAGGCAGGTACACATGGAGGTGTGACACAATCCCCTCACGCTGTGTGAAGAGTCAGGCAGGTACACATGGAGGTGTGACACAATCCTCACGCTGTGTGAAGAGTCAGGCAGGTACACATGGAGGTGTGACACAATCCTCACACTGTGTGAAGAGTCAGGCAGGTACACATGGAGGTGTGACACAATCCTCACACTGTGTGAAGAGTCAGGCAGGTACACATGGAGGTGTGACACAATCCTCACACTGTGTGAAGAGTCAGGCAGGTACACATGGAGGTGTGACACAATCCTCACACTGTGTGAAGAGTCAGGCAGGTACACATGGAGGTGTGACACAATCCTCACACTGTGTGAAGAGTCAGGCAGGTACACATGGAGGTGTGACACAATCCTCACACTGTGTGAAGAGTCAGGCAGGTACACATGGAGGTGTGACACAATCCTCACACTGTGTGAAGAGTCAGGCAGGTACACATGGAGGTGTGACACAATCCTCACACTGTGTGAAGAGTCAGGCAGGTACACATGGAGGTGTGACACAATCCACACACTGTGTGAAGAGTCAGGCAGGTACACATGGAGGTGTGACACAATCCTCACACTGTGTGAAGAGTCAGGCAGGTACACATGGAGGTGTGACACAATCCTCACACTGTGTGAAGAGTCAGGCAGGTACACATGGAGGTGTGACACAATCCTCACACTGTGTGAAGAGTCAGGCAGGTACACATGGAGGTGTGACACAATCCTCACACTGTGTGAAGAGTCAGGCAGGTACACATGGAGGTGTGACACAATCCTCACACTGTGTGAAGAGTCAGGCAGGTACACATGGAGGTGTGACACAATCCCTCACACTGTGTGAAGAGTCAGGCAGGTACACATGGAGGTGTGACACAATCCTCACACTGTGTGAAGAGTCAGGCAGGTACACATGGAGGTGTGACACAATCCTCACACTGTGTGAAGAGTCAGGCAGGTACACATGGAGGTGTGACACAATCCTCACACTGTGTGAAGAGTCAGGCAGGTACACATGGAGGTGTGACACAATCCTCACACTGTGAAGAGTCAGGCAGGTACACATGGAGGTGTGACACAAACTCACACTGTGTGAAGAGTCAGGCAGGTACACATGGAGGTGTGACACAATCCTCACACTGTGTGAAGAGTCAGGCAGGTACACATGGAGGTGACACAATCCTCACACTGTGTGAAGAGTCAGGCAGGTACACATGGAGGTGTGACAATCCTCACACTGTGTGAAGAGTCAGGCAGGTACACACGGAGGTGTGACACAATCTTCACACTGTGTGAAGAGTCAGGCAGGTCCACATGGGTGTGACACAATGCTCACACTGTGTGAAGAGTCAGGCAGGTACACATGGAGGTGTGACACAATCCTCACACTGTGTGAAGAGTCAGGCAGGTACACATGGAGGTGTGTCACAATCCTCACACTGTGTGAAGAGTCAGGCAGGTACACATGGAGGTGTGACACAATCCTCACACTGTGTGAAGAGTCAGCAGGTACACATGGAGGTGTGACACAATCCTCACACTGTGTGAAGAGTCAGGCAGGTACACATGGAGGTGTGACACAATCCTCACACTGTGTGAAGAGTCAGGCAGGTACACATGGAGGTGTGACACAATCCTCACACTGTGTGAAGAGTCAGGCAGGTACACATGGAGGTGTGACACAATCCTCACACTGTGTGAAGAGTCAGGCAGGTACACATGGAGGTGTGACACAATCCTCACACTGTGTGAAGAGTCAGGCAGGTACACACGGAGGTGTGACACAATCCTCACACTGTTTTGCCATCGCCTTCATTTCTCAGTTAATTTATGTGAATAAAAATATCAAAACAATTGATATCATGTTGTAAAGATATCTCAGCAATGCGTTTATCACAGGAGACAGCAATGGTAAGAGTGTTTGTTATAAACACTAAAGCATGTTCTGTAATAATTTAAACTTATACACTGCTGTTATTGTAACAACTGCAGACTTTTTATTATGATATGAACTTATCAATACTATAAAATAATAAAAAACCTGCATGACCCATTTTATTATTATTATGAAAAGCAATGGTTAGCTGTGTGTTTGTTGAAAACACTAAAGGGTGTTTGTAACACTTCAAACCAGATAGGAGTTATAGAAATGAATAATAAATCAACAAGCATATCAGCCTCTAGCAAACAAGTAGTAAAGTGAACCAGTACCTGATGCAGCAAGAATCCATTTCAGACTAGAAGAAAAGAAAGAGCTGTCATTCATCTTCCCAGGGGACACCAGTGCAAGGTCTGTTTTTCTCGTCCCAAGTCCAGAAGAATGGATAGAGTTTCTCATTGGGATTGAACTCCATGTCAGTGAAAGTGTAGATGTGAGATCTGGTCTCCACATTGTAAAAGGAGAGCCGTCCTTCCTCATAATCCAGATACACCCCAGCTTCTGGGGCTTCAGGCTCCGGGGGAGGGGGGTCTGGGGGTCAGTGAGAGCAATGAACTCATCTTATCTTCATCTCCATCCCACCCCACAGTCCAGTAACCCTGCTGGGGGTCATGCTGAACTCCTCCTTCCTCGGGCAGACTCTCTGCTGACTCTAATCTCAGAATGTATTCTCCCCACCCCAGCTCCCAGTAGTGTCTCCCTGAGGTGAAGCCTTCCTTGCCCAGCACACAGCGCCTGTAATCAAATCTCTGAGAATTGTTATAATCTTGCCTTTTCCCTCTCACTTGTTTCCCATCCACAGGCAGGGTGAGCCGGGGTGCTGTATCGAGTCCAGAGTCAAACTGTCAACTGTGAAGAGAGAGACACAATAATAATAATAATAATAATAATAATAATAATAAATCAATTATCTGTAACCACTTAATCCTATAGAGGGATGCGGTGAGCCTAACCCGACAGACACAGGGGCGCAAGGTGGGACTCTACACCCTGGATGGGACGCCAGTCCATCGCAGGGCAACTAAGGGGCAATTTAGAGAGGCCAATCCACCTACCCAGCATGTCTTTGGACTTTGGGAGGAAACCGGAGTACCCGGAGCAAACCCACGCGAACACGGGGAGAACATGCAAACTCCACACAGACAGACCCCTGAGGTCAGAATCGAACCCAGGACCCTGGAGCTGTGAGGCAGCAGCGCTAACCACCACGCCACAGTGCCGCCAATAATAATAATAATAATAATAATAATAATAATAATAATAATAATAATAATAATAATAATAAAGTAAACACATTAAGTGAGATGGGTCTCCTTGCTGTTCTTTTACCCTCCACTGTGAAAGGAATCCATTGAAGAGACACACACCTGCTGAGCTGAGGATCCACTTCCATTCTAGAACACAGAAATAAAGAGAGCATTATTTTACAATCACTCCTCCTGTACTCTCTACAGTTCAGAAGATGTGTAGCACACAGTAACTGGCAGGGCTGTGCTGGGGTGAGTCAGGCTGTGGATTTCCACACAGTCTACATACCTGATTTAAGGACCTCTCGCTTTACAGACTCTGTGAAAAGAAGAGAGCTGGATTACTTTCTGAACACTGAGGTGTAAAATTATCCATCTGTTGAGCACCATTGAACTGCACATCAGCCTTTGTATTGAGTAACCTGAAGACTAGATGTGACTGACATGATGTGACCTTGAGCAGAGAGATGGTGTGCAGGACTCAAGCACACAGGCACTAGTGTACTGGACACACCCCTACAGTGGAGCTCCCTGCCTATGAACAGACTGCTCTGATCCAGCAGAGAGATGGTGTGCAGGACTCAAGCACACAGGCACTAGTGTACTGGACACACCCCTATAGTCAGAGTCATGTGTCTGTCTTGAACACTCATCAGTACAAAGGCAGGTGAGTGACTCAACTCTCAAGTAACATTGTTCATCTAGTCAGAGTCACGTTTCTGTCTCACTCATCAAACCCCACAGTTATCACTTCATTACACATCTGATGCTTGATCAGGAAAGATCAAAATCCATGTAATAAACCAAAAACACGGCTCTTACCCATTTCCTCTCGAAGATGAAGAACGGCTAAAAAATAAAAGAGCAGTTTAAGTGTTAAATTACAATATAAAATACACAACCAATCAAATGAATCCAATATCTCTATGAAGTTTTTACTGAATTAATTTACTGTCTGAACTTTTTATCAAATGAATCTGACATGTGAAGTTATTATACACACACATTCAATCGAGAGAAGTGTTTCTGCAAAATCAAAATAAATACAAACAGAATGCATTGTTTAGTTTTATTTTTTAACCAGGAAAGATCTAATTTACAATGCTGTCAAGTAAAACATGAACCACAAATCTTTACACACAATCGGAACAGTCTCTGGAATATAGAGGCTCAGACAGCAGTCTCTTAAGAGCAGGGGCCATCACAGACACAAGTATTTAGTAACATTTAACTGAGACAGCAGTCTCTTAAGAGCAGGGACCGTCGCAGACACAAGTATTGCCACCCAAGCTTATTATACCAGAATTCAAGGTAACAGATTAAGGTTAAACATTTAGTAAACTTTAACCACATTTTAATAAAACAAAAAAGCAAAATACACAATTTACAGTCAACAAATAATCTATCAAAAAACAAGCTTATTTCATGTAAAGCATTGGCCCCACTGCTTTAGGATTCTGTGTCCTCCTTTTGCTTTTAATTCTTCACCAGTATGTTACATCTTGTTGGTGAAAGCTGAGCTCATTCTATCTGGCATATCTGCTTCAGCTCAGGGAGATTGGATTCACAATGCTTGGTTACAGCCTGTCAGATCAGTCCAAAGCATTTCTATTGGATTGAGATCTGGTGATTACTAAGGCCATTCCAGAACTTTTTTTCAAGAAGTCCAGTTGACTTAGCCGTATGCTTTGGGTCGTTGTCGTGTTGGAAGATAAACTGTCTGCTAATCAGCCTACAAGCAGATGGTATCATTGTACTTTGTGGAATGGTTTTGATACATGGCTGCATTTATTCAATCTTCAATCACATGAATGTCTGCAGTCCCTGACCTGCTAAACACCCCATATCATGACCGAACCACCTCCACGTTTAACTGTAGCTATGAGGTTTTCTTCATTGATGTCTTTCCCCTTATTCCTCCAACCATACTGTCGCCGGGAGGACGCTGGGACTGCAGTAGGTTAGTTTAGGGGATTTGATCCCAAAAACAGTATAGGTGAGGGTTTCCAAGGGTAGGTTCCTGGAGCGGGACGTTCCTTTATGTTGGACTAGCGTTTGGCTTGTGTGGCAAACTTTTATTTCTTAGCTTTGTTTTGTTTTTCTTTATTAAATCTGGAGCTGGGGTTACCCTAATGTCAGCACCTGTGTTGTAGATTAAATCTGCACACCTGTGCTGCGTGTGTCAACCCCATGCTCTGTGTCTGACTCATTATTACACCGTGTAACAAAATTTTTTTTTTTTTGGTTCCTGGGTAGTAAGTGTTATTTCCTAATTGCTTATGCCTCAAAAGTATAGAAAATGGCTATTATTCCCCACAAACTTTGCTTTTGTGACCAGGACAGTGATATTTTGAAATTTACCTATTTCCAATGAGAAAACGGGCGAATTTTGTGTCTTTTCGCTCACATAAAGTCAGAAAAAAAAAACAACATATGAATCCAAATTAACATGTATTTATACTAAAGTAATACAAAAATGACTACAAAAGATTTAGAAGTGAGTAGTTTTTTCGAGATTTACGATTATACTGTAAATCACTTTCACGAATCAGCCCCCAAATGTAGTCTCCCATCATGTTCTCGCTTATACTGTCCTTGGTAGCGGCGTTCAAAGTCCAGTATATCCTGGATGAAAGTGTGCAAGTCGCAGATCAGAAGAAGCGTCACCAACCTTTTTTCCAGCTTCTTCACCACAAGATGGGCTCTGCTTTTGCCACAATGTGACCAGTCTGTTCGAGGCAATCGGAATCGTCTTGTAACCAGAATGAGTGGCGCCTCTTCATTGACAGCTCATCCAGGTGCCTCAAAGCCGTGCTGCTCCATAATGGTAACAAGTACCCGCTCTTCCCCTGGTTCACTCGGGTGCACCTCAAAGAGGATTACAGCAGCATCAAGACCTTGCTGGACGCCTTGAAGTATGATGAGTACGGCTGGGAGCTCATAGGAGACTTCAAAGTGGTGGCATTCCTGATGGGTCTCCAAGGCGGTTTTACCAAGTTTCCCTGCTATCTTTGCCTTTGGGACAGCAGGGACACCAAAGGCATCACTACCACAGGCGGGACTGACCACAGCGGACCGAGTTCTCTGTGGGGAGGAACAACGTCAAGTGGGAGCCACTGGTGGACCCCGGAAGGTGCTGATGCCACCACTGCACATCAAATTGGGCCTTATGAAACAATTTGTCAGAGCTCTAGATAAAGTCGGCAGCCTTCAAGTACCTTCAAAGACTTCTTCCCTAAGCTGTCTGAGGCAAAGGTCAAAGCGGGTGTCTTCGCCAGACCACAGATAAAGAAGATCCTGGAGTGCAATGAATTCCCCCAAGAAGCTCACTAGTAAGGAGAAAGCGGCTTGGAAACAGCTTTGTCGCAGTGGTTCGAGGCTTCCTGGGCAATCACAAGGCCGAAAACTATGTGGAGCTGGTTGAGACTCTGGTGAAGAACTACGGCACAATGGGCTGTAGGGATGTCCCTCAAAGTCCATATCCTAGATGCTCATCTTGATAAATTCAAGGAGAACATGGGAGCATACCGAGGAGCAAGGCGAAGCGCTTCCACCAGGATATACTGGACTTTGAACGCCGCTACCAAGGACAGTATAACGAGAACATGATGGGAGACTACATTTGGGGGGCTGATTCGTGAAAGTGATTTACAGTATAATCGTAGAATCTTTAAAAACTACTCACTTCTAAATCTTTTGTAGTCATTTTTTGTATTACTTTAGTATAAATACATGTTAATTTGATTCATATGTTGTTTTTTTCTGACTTTATGTGAACGAAAAGACACAAATTCGCCTCGCTTTCTCATTGGAAATAGGTAAATTTCAAAATATCACTGTCCTGGTCACAAAAGCAAAGTTTGTGGGGAATAATAGCCATTTTCTATACTTTTGAGGCATAAGCAATTAGGAAATAACACTTACTACCCAGGAACAAAAATTGTTTTACATTGTGTAGTGACGACCCACGCAGGTAACTTCTCCGTTACACACACCCATTGCACCTGTGCTGCATGTGTCAACCCCTGTGCTCTGTGTCTGACTCTTTATTATCAGTGACGACCCACGCAGGTAACATCTCCGTTACACACACCCATTGGGGTGCTACTTTGAAGTTTGCTGTAACCCCAAGTCATAATAAATAAGGACAATGTAAATGTAGCCAATGATACCCTTATACCCAAAGGGCAAAACATGGAAATCCCTTCTGTCTTAAACTTAACCAGTTTAAAATGCCATGAAGATGACAGGATGGGTTATATAAGGACAATCAAGAATACATCTAGCTGCACTGTTATAAACAGGGAAAAGCTTTGAAGGAGATGAGATGTATTCATATAGACATCAGTTATGGGTATTATAGTTTGTACAGTATCTTTACAAGCTGCTACTGCAGGAACTGGAATGGGTTTGCAGTATCTGTCCATTAAAGTCTTCACTTACCTTTAACTTCATACATTTTCAACGTTCCTAGAAAAGAACACAGTACAGTCAATGTGATAGGAAACCTTTCTGACACAAATGCACAGAGCTCTGCACAATGTCTCCCAAAGCATTTAGCTTAATAATAAATACTTACTATCCATTCTCCTCCTTTGGATCACCAGCAGAGGAATGGCTCCAATACTGAGAGCTAAAGTCAAGGAGAAAGCCACCATCCATCCAGAGACTCCTGGGAAAAAATCACCTGGAAAACAACACAGCAGCTCAACACACTGGAACACACACACCCCTCCCAACACTGACCACACCCCTCATAGTGAGCATTCCACACACCCCTCCCAACACTGACCACACCCCTCATAGTGAGCATTCCACACCCCTCCCAACACTGACCACACCCCTCATAGTGAGCATTCCACACACCCTCCCAACACTGACCACACCCCTCATAGTGAGCATTCCACACCCCTCCCAACACTGACCACACCCCTCATAGTGAGCATTCCACACACCCCCCCCAACACTGAACCACACCCCTCATAGTGAGCATTCCACACACCCCCCAACACTGACCACACCCCTCATAGTGAGCATTCCACACCCCTCCCAACACTGAGCCACCCCCTCATAGTGAGCATTCCACACACCTCCCAACACTGACCACACCCCTCATAGTGAGCATTCCACACACCCCCTCCCAACACTGAGCCACACCCCTCATAGTGGGCATTCCACACACCCCTCCCAACACTGACCACACCCCTCATAGTGAGCATTCCACACACCTCCCAACACTGACCACACCCCTCATAGTGAGCATTCCACACACCCCTCCCAACACTGACCACACCCCTCATAGTGAGCATTCCACACCCCCCTCCCAACACTGAGCCACACCCCTCATAGTGAGCATTCCACACACCCCTCCCAACACTGACCACACCCTCATAGTGAGCATTCCACACACCCCTCCCAACACTGACCACACCCCTCATAGTGAGCATTCCACACACCTCCCAACACTGAGCCACACCCCTCATAGTGAGCATTCCACACACCTCCCAACACTGAACCACACCCCTCATAGTGAGCATTCCACACACCCCTCCCAACACTGACCACACCCCATAGTGAGCATTCCACACCCTCCCAACACTGACCACACCCCTCATAGTGAGCATTCCACACACCTTCCAACACTGACCACACCCCTCATAGTGAGCATTCCACACCCTCCCAACACTGACCACACCCTCATAGTGAGCATTCCACACACCCCTCCCAACACTGACCACACCCCTCATAGTGAGCATTCCACACACCTCCCAACACTGACCACACCTCATAGTGAGTATTCCACACCCCTCCCAACATTGAGCCACCCCTCATAGTGAGCATTCCACACCCCTCCCAAAACTGAGCCACACCCCTCATAGTGAGCATTCCACACACCCTCCCAACACTGACCACACCCCTCATCATAGTGAGCATTCCACACACCCTCCCAACACTGAGCCACACCTCATAGTGAGCATTCCACACCTCCCAACACTGAGCCACACACCCTCATAGTGAGCATTCCACACCCCCCCCAACACTGACCACACCCCCTCATAGTGAGCATTCCACACACCCTCCCAACACTGACCACCCCTCATAGTGAGCATTCCACACACCCCCCAACACTGACCACACCCCTCATAGTGAGCATTCCACACCTCCTCCCAACACTGACCACCCGCTCATAGTGAGCATTCCACACCCTCCCAACACTGACCACACCCTCATAGTGAGCATTCCACACCCCTCCCAACACTGAGCCACACCCCTCATAGTGAGCATTCCACACCCCCTCCAACACTGACCACACCCCTCATAGTGAGCATTCCACACCCTCCCAACATTGACCACACCCCTCATAGTGAGCATTCCACACCCCTCCCCAACACTGACCACACCCCTCATAGTGAGCATTCCATACCCCTCCCAACACTAGTTCATATGTTTGATTCAGATATTGACTGGCCCACTAGTTCATGTGTTTGATTCAGATATTGACTGGTCCACTAGTTCATGTGTTTGATTCAGATATTGACTGGTCCACTAGTTCATGTGTTTGATTCAGATATTGACTGGCCCACTAGTTCATGTGTTTGATTCAGATATTGACTGGTCCACTAGTTCATGTGTTGGATTCAGATATTGACTGGCCCACTAGTTCATGTGTTTGATTCAGATATTGACTGGTCCACTAGTTCATGTGTTGGATTCAGATATTGACTGGCCCACTAGTTCATGTGTTTGATTCAGATATTGACTGGTCCGCTAGTTCATGTGTTTGATTCAGATGTTGATGCCCCATCATGGTGACTGTAATCTATGGTCAGTGTCAGTCAGGATAAATCCACAAACATGTGATACTTACTGGATATGTGGAGTTTGGATTCCCAGTCTGGTTTGGGTGTTTTACTTCTAACCAGACAAGAGAACACATTGGACTGCTGTTTGACTTTGATGTAGCTGCTGACACTGAGGAGCCCCTGACTGTCCCTCTGCACTGTTGTGCTGGACAGTGATGTCACGTCGTTTCCATCCCTGTCTCTCCAGATCACTTCAGGTTCAGGGTACCACCCCTCTGATTGGCACACCAGCCCGGTCTGGTCTCCTTGTGTAGAGTCCAGAGAGATTGAGGGCTGGGTCCCCAGAGCTGTCAGGGAATAGAGACAGTGAGACACACACAGATGAGACAGGTCTGCTCTCCTTGTGTGATATGTCTTTATTATAGACTGAACTACTGTGTCAGTGCTGACATATCCAGTCCTGTGAGGATCCCAGCTCCCCTGTATTATATTATGAGTTACTGTGTCAGTGCGACATATCCAGTGCGGTGAGGATCCCAGCTCCCCTGTATTATATTATGAGTTACTGTGTCAGTGCTGACATATCCAGTCCTGCGAGGATCCCAGCTCCCCTGTATTATATTATGAGTTACTGTGTCAGTGCTGACATATCCAGTCCTGTGAGGATCCCAGCTCCCCTGTATTATATTATGAGTTACTGTGTTAGTGCTGACATATCCAGTCCTATGGAGATCCCAGCTCCCCTGTATTATATTATGAGTTACTGTGTCAGTGCTGACATATCCAGTCCTGTGAGGATCCCAGCTCCCCTGTATTATATTATGAGTTACTGTGTCAGTGCTGACATATCCAGTCCTGCGAGGATCCCAGCTCCCCTGTATTATATTATGAGTTACTGTGTCAGTGCTGACATATCCAGTCCTGTGAGGATCCCAGCTCCTGTATTATATTATGAGTTACTGTGTCAGGGGCTGACATATCAGTCCTGTGAGGATCCCAGCTCCCCTGTATTATATTATGAGTTACTGTGTCAGTGCTGACATATCCAGTCTTGTGAGGATCCCAGCTCCCCTGTATTATATTATGAGTTACTGTGTCAGTGCTGACATATCCAGTCCTGTGAGTATCCCAGCTCCCTGTATTATATTATGAGTTACTGTGTCAGTGCTGACATATCCAGTCCTGTGAGGATCCCAGCTCCCCTGTATTATATTATGAGTTACTGTGTCAGTGCTGACATATCCAGTCCTGTGAGGATCCCAGCTCCCCTGTATTATATTATGAGTAACTATGTCAGTGCTGACATATCCAGTCCTGTGAAGATCCCAGCTCCCCTGTATTATGAGTTACTGTGTCAGTGCTGACATATCCAGTCTTGTGAGGATCCAAGCTCCCCTGTATTATATTGTGGGCGGCAAAGAAAGCTGTGGAAGGTGCAAAGGCTGCCCTTCGAATTGGTGATATCATGGGGCAAGTTCAGCATGGAAGAGGGGGTCTTGGTCTCAGTTCAGCTCCTCCTACATGGCACAGGGCAGCACGCCTTGTTCACCTGGTAGAGTTAACAGTGCCATGGGAGGATGCTGTAGATGAGGCGTATGAGAGGAAGAAACTGCGGTATGCTCAACTAGCCACTGAAGCGAACAGCGAGGATGGAGAGTCCGGTTTGGCCCAGTGGAAGTGGGTTGTCGAGGATTTGTGGCACACTCTACAACCCGGTTTCTCAGAGACGCCGGATTCAGTGGCCAAGAGTTGCGGCGCACAGTGAAGAACTTATCTGAAGCAGCAGAGAGGAGCAGCAACTGGTTGTGGTTGAGACGGAAAGATTCTTGCTGGGGATCTCAAGCACAATAGAAAGAAAGAAACGCTGATGTACAGGTAAGTAAGCTGGGCTGAGTTGAGTGGGGGACGGAGGGGGTGATGCTGGGACGCCAGAATCACCGTCGAGCCCTCTTGAGGTGTCGTGGGCTGGTCGACGGAAACACTGAGGATGGAAGGTGCCCACTTGAAAACCCCAGAGATGTACCCTACTTAGCTCAATCCAGACGGTTGTCATGCTGATGCGCTGGGGAGACCGCACTGTGGTTGATCCCGAGCCAACATCGCAGCCGTTGTGTGTGCTGATGTGCCAGGGAGGCAAAATAAGCTGATCCCTGGAGCCAGCATTACACTTCAGCCATTAACACCAGACAGAAGGATATCTACATCATCATATGGAAGGAAACGTAAATGGATGGAGACACATATGGATCACATTAGTTTACTGTAAAGCTACGCCTTAGTTGGTGCTTATCTTGGCGAGCCGAGTTCAAATCAGCATGAAGTTTTAACATCTACTCTCGTGTAATGGAAATCATGAAGATCTGGATCGTCCAGTGACTGCTGTGAATAGTGCAGCTGGCAACAAGGGAAAGACCTTGTGACAGCCTGGAGAGAGACTGCTGACAGGAGGAAAGAGACCCCATTGGGGCTGGTAAGGGTTAGCTACCCTGTCGGGCAGTATCCAGCTCTGTGTTTAAAGCATGCTGGAGACACCTGCCCAAGGCTTCTAAGAAATTAAAGAGAAAATACCCCTAGAGTCTGCGAGAGCGGGGGGCGGAAGATGACTCAACGCTGGACAACACGGGTTAATCCACTTAGGAATGGAAACGGATATGAGTATGGAGAGTACTTCACAAAAGACTAGTTCAAGATCTGCAGTTAACAAAGACATGGAACTCCAGGTTTGTGTCTGCGGCTGGAGCAAGGCCTGTGCGTATCCCAGCTCCCCTGTATTATATTATGAGTTACTGTGTCAGTGCTGACATATCCAGTCCTGTGAGGATCCCAGCTCCCCTGTATTATATTATGAGTTACTGTGTCAGTGCTGACATATCCAGTCCTGCGAGGATCCCAGCTCCCCTGTATTATATTATGAGTTACTGTGTCAAAAAAAGACATATCCAGTCCTGCGGGTATCCCAGCTCCCCTGTATTATATTATGAGTTACTGTGTCAGTGCTGACATATCCAGTCCTGTGAGGATCCCAGCTCCCCTGTATTATATTATGAGTTACTGTGTCAGTGCTGACATATCCAGTCCTGTGAGGATCCCAGCTCCCCTGTATTATATTATGAGTTACTGTGTCAGTGCTGACATATCCAGTCCTGTGAGTATCCCAGCTCCCCTGTATTATATTATGAGTTACTGTGTCAGTGCTGACATATCCAGTCCTGTGAGGATCCCAGCTCCCTGTATTATATTATGAGTTACTGTAACAGTGCTGACATATCCAGTCCTGTGAGGATCCCAGCTCCCCTGTATTATATTATGAGTTACTGTGTCAGTGCTGACATATCCAGTCCTGTGAGGATCCCAGCTCCCCTGTATTATATTATGAGTTACTGTGTCAGTGCTGACATATCCAGTCCTGTGAGTATCCCAGCTCCCCTGTATTATATTATGCCCTGTGAAGGGGCTCTAGGGGAGGCGGTCGTATGTACTGTATGCACGTCACACTTCACAGATTGCTCTATATATCCAGAGAACTGCTCAATCGATTGGAGTGAAACTTGGTATTAACATTAAGTGAAGGTTATTGAGAATATCAGATTGTGAGGGTGTAGGGGGAGTCTGTGTTTCTGTTCAGCATCGTGACATTATGTGTGACAGAGACAGAAGGTATTTGAGCTGTAAATCTCTCTCCCCACCAGAAAGGACGCTGTGTAAGGATGGTCTAAGCTTCCTCCTAGACGGGCTTACTCGATGGTAGATTTGAAACCGTAAGTCGCCCAACTTGGAGGAAACGCGTAGCTGCACGTATATTGAACGACTCTATTGCGATTAGCGGCGGGGCAGACAGTGATTGGATAAACCATGGCGCTGGGCTGATTGTGGGGACGCAGCTACATGAGTACGGCCCCTTATGCTGAACATGCTTGCTAATCTGGAGCACTGTTTGTTTTGTTTTGTGTTTCTGTGTCTCAGCCGAGTAAGAGCCAGGGAGCTGCAGCCAACTCGATCACCACCCACACAGCACAGCACAGCACAGCACAACACATCACAGCACTGCACAGCACTGCACTGCATAGCACAGCACAGCACTGCACAGCACAACACAGAACAGCACAACACAGCACTACACTGCACAGCACTGCACAGCACAACACTGCACAACACCACCATCCCCCCGTTTGAAGAGCACAATGACGAGTACCGCAGGGATTATAAATAACTGTTGTTTGTTTTGTTGCAGACTGAAATAACGCTGCATACCCCCTGATACCAATGATGATAGAAGGGTGGCTTTATTATTGACTTTTGAGAAATAAATACAGACGTTTTTTCCATTGGAACTGTTTGGACATTTCACTTATTCACGCACCACTCCCATCCTGACAGCATGTCACACTGCCATGTTTGTAACGTGGTAATTCATATTCTATACTGTTCTGTACATACTGTTGTATATGTCATGATCATCATTCAGAATACTGCTTGTCTACATTTTTTTATTTTACAGTCATGGTGAGTTTTGTAATGGAGATAGGAGCTGGTAACACATTAGTAGTGGGTTCAACTTGTGTATCAAACATTACTGACCTGCGACTATCACTTCAGTCTGTCCTTCTTCATACTGACTTCCATCATCAGCAAAGCAGGTATAGACGCCGCTATCAGAGGACCGGAGGTCTCTCAGTTTCAGAGAGATATTGCCTGTCTGCAGTGCTAAGGGAGAGAGAGCAGTGCGGCCCCGGTAGTCACTGTCCTGTCTGCTGAGCTGATCCCTTTGGTTCAGATATAAATGAACAGGCGTGTCGAATCTGTCCCTGTACCACCTCACTTCCATGCCCACAGCACTGACTCTGGGTGAAATGTGACAGGGCAGGATGACATCATCACCAGCCTCAGCAATGACAGGATGATCAGAGCCAACGACACGCCATCCACCTGAGAAAGAAAAGACGGGGTAAAGCAATTGCAAACAAATAGGCGATTTCTCAAAACAGGACTCTAGTATTAGAAATAGTTGAGAGCTATTAGCTAAGGTCTGTGAGCTCATACATCGATGCAGGCAGCTATATACAGGGCCCTGGAAATAAGAGGGTGCATCTCAATGGATCAGTTTCATTATTACAGTCCCTCTCACCTCTCTGTGTAGAAACAGCTGGTAGCAAACTCAAGACAATGAGACAGGTCCTCCCCAGGAATCTCATCTTCATTTCCCTGAAAACAACACAAGTGTTTGAGTGACAGTGACTGCTTTTACAGTATCCTCAGTAAGGAAAGAGAAAAGGGGGTTGGTGCTACACTGGGATATATGTTATGGTATCCTCAGTAAGGATAGAGAAGGGGGGTTGGTGCTACACTGGGATAGATGTTATGGTATCCTCAGTAAGGAAAGAGAAAGGGGGTTGGTGCTACACTGGGATAGATGTTATGGTATCCTCAGTAAGGAAAGAGAAAGGGGGGTGGTGCTACACTGGGATATATGTTATGGTATCCTCAGTAAGGAAAGAGAAAAGGGGGTTGGTGCTACACTGGGATATATGTTATGGCATCCTCAGTAAGGAAAGAGAAAGGGGTTGGTGCTACACTGGGATAGATGTTATGGTATCCTCAGTAAGGAAAGAGAAAGGGGGTTGGTGCTACACTGGGATAGATGTTATGGTATCCTCAGTAAGGAAAGAAAAGGGGTTGGTGCTACACTGGGATATATGTTATGGTATCCTCAGTAAGGATAGAGAAAGGGGTTGGTGCTACACTGGGATAGATGTTATGGTATCAGTAAGGAAAGAAAAAGGGGGTTGGTGCTACACTGGGATAGATGTTATGGTATCCTCAGTAAGGAAAGAGAAAGGGGTTGGTGCTACACTGGGATAGATGTTATGGTATCCTCAGTAAGGAAAGAGAAAGGGGTTGGTGCTACACTGGGATAGATGTTATGGTATCCTCAGTAAGGAAAGAGAAAGGGGTTGGTGCTACACTGGGATAGATGTTATGGTATCCTCAGTAAGGAAAGAGAAAGGGGGGTTGGTGCTACACTGGGATAGATGTTATGGTATCCTCAGTAAGGAAAGAGAAAGGGGGGTTGGTGCTACACTGGGATAGATGTTATGGTATCCTCAGTAAGGAAAGAGAAAGGGGGGTTGGTGCTACATTGGGATAGATGTTTGCTGGTAAACTGCAGATTTTGTTTGATGATTCATCTGTTACTGTTTGTGTTGCTGACCTTAACCAAGTGGTTTACTAAAATACTATTTAGATATGTGGTCTGTATGATTGCTGTTATATTATATGAGAACTACCTCGCCAATTAATTGTGAATATTTATATACATGATATTGGTGCTATAGAGGTATGTATCTTCTCTATTAATTGAGCCTTTGGCAGCTATTACAAAACTACTGATCTGGGTATTTTAGATTCAGTGCATTTGTCTACAATTGTATACTTGTGTGGCAGTGTGGAAATGCAAAAGCCCTGCCAGGCATGTATGTGTGTGTGTGTGTGTGAGTGTGTGGGTGGGTGGGTGGGGGGAGGGGAATATTGGGTGGCAGGGAGGGAGTTCAAATCCTCCATGCAAAAACACGTGGGAATGTGGCTGGAGCCAGGAATTGAATAAATGACTAAATGATTCACTAAGGCTCCCGCCACAGGTGTATAAATAGGGTGATCACAGGTGTTAGTTAGTAAGGATAGGATTGATGTTTGGTGTTAGAGGTGGAGGTTCTGTGTTCCGTGTTCCGTGTTCCGTGTTCCGTGTTCTGTGTTCTGTGTTCCGTGTTCCGTGTTCTGTGTTCTGTGTTGTGTTGTATTTACATCCATGTCTGTGTTTGTTTGTGTCTCCGTAAGTGTTTTTGTAGACTTTTTGTTTTGGCCCTTGCGTCAGTTATTTTGTTAAAGGGCACATAAGGACCTTTTTATTTTATTGTGTTACATGTTCCCATGTGTTACTACAACTGTTACATAAGGTGCCGGAGAAAACGCCCCCTCATCAAATATGTAATCATTGAACTATATAAATACACTCTTTCATCTACGCCCCCATCGTTCAGTGTTTGTTTAGTCTCCTCCTCCCTCATCGTTCAGTGTTTGTTTGGTCCCCTCCTCCCTCATCGTTCAGTGTTTGTTTAGGCCCCTCCTCCCTCATCGTTCAGTGTTTGTTTGGTCCCCTCCTCCCTCATCGTTCAGTGTTTGTTTGGTTCCCTCCTCCCTCATCGTTCAGTGTTTGTTTGGTCCCCTCCTCCCTCATCGTTCAGTGTTTGTTTGTTTGGTCCCTCCCTCATCGTTCAGTGTTTGTTGGTTCCTCCTCCCTCATGGTTCAGTGTTTGTTTGGTCCCCTCCTCCCTCATCGTTCAGTGTTTGTTTGGTCCCCTCCTCCCTCATCGTTCAGTGTTTGTTTGGTCCCCTCCTCCCTCATCGTTCAGTGTTTGTTTAGGCCCCCCTCCCTCATCGTTCAGTGTTTGTTTGGTCCCCTCCTCCCTCATCGTTCAGTGTTTGTTTGGTCCCCTCCTCCCTCCTCGTTCAGTGTTTGTTTGGTCTCCTCCTCCCTCATCGTTCAGTGTTTGTTTGGTCCCCTCCTCCCTCATCGTTCAGTGTTTGTTTGGTCCCCTCCTCCCTCATCGTTCAGTGTTTGTTTGGTCCCCTCCTCCCTCATCGTTCAGTGTTTGTTTGGTCCCCTCCCTCCTCCTTGCACCGTGTCTTGTCCAGGGGGAAGGTGGCCTCTGGTGCTGCTTGTCCTGCCCGCTGGCATTAGTTTAATCTAACTCATATATTTAATGTATTATAGTTTTGCCAGCACAGGGGCGGCTAGTGTGCTCCAATGAGCAAGACCATGGGCCAAATTCAAACAACAACGTAATCATTTACAGGCAGGTCTGTCTGTCAATTCAATAAATCATTCATTTCATTTCATTGGTGGCTGTCTCCTTTCTGAAATATATTACACATGAAACTGACTGACATAACGTAAATAATACCAAGAAATATGAATCCATATTTACCTGTCTGTTCAACGATTGAGCTGCTCTAAGAAGGGAATAATCCTGAACACTTTCAGCAATGCTGCACTTTGTACTGTACATTGAACCAGCACTGCTAAACACACCCCACTTTATAGTGTAATAGAGCTATAAAGACTGAAACAAATATACAGGCAGTCGTAAAAGATGCACTCTGAGTGCTTAGTCACTTTCCATGTTAAACTGTGACAATATCAAGCACAAAGTCACACTTCTGAACTGCATCTTAAACACGGTTTATATAGAAATCATAGCAGCTTTGCAGGTGAAAAACATCATGAGTAAAAAGGATCTCATTTACATTTCATCACAATCACTTCAGTGTCACCAGTGTAGCAGCAGCCTGCCTGTGTATCACAGTTAGAACTAGTGATCTGATTATTATTTTGTGTTGTTATTTGTTTACCAGGTAGCTTTGCAGTACCTGCAGTATGAGTCACAATGATACAAATACAAGAATAAACCAATTCAGAGAGAGAGAAGCTGGTTGAAATGGCTCTCAGTGTGTGGAGCAGTGCATGGGTTAGGGTTAGGGTTATAGAGAGAAGCTGGTTGAAATGGCTCTCAGTGTGTGTTGCAGTGCAAGGGTTAGGGTTAGGGTTATAGAGAGAAGCTGGTTGAAATGGCTCTCAGTGTGTGGAGCAGTGCATGGGTTAGGGTTAGGGTTATAGAGAGAAGCTGGTTGAAATGGCTCTCAGTGTGTGTTGCAGTGCATGGGTTAGGGTTAGGGTTATAGAGATGAAAGCTGGTTGAAATGGCTCTCAGTGTGTATTGCAGTGCATGGTTAGGGTTAGGGTTATAGAGAGAAGCTGATTGAAATGGCTCTCAGTGTGTGGAGCAGTGCATGGGTTAGGGTTAGGGTTATAGAGAGAAGCTGGTTGAAATGGCTCTCAGTGTGTGTTGCAGTGCATGGGTTAGGGTTAGGGTTATAGAGAGAAGCTGGTTGAAATGGCTCTCCAGTGTGTGGAGCAGTGCATGGGTTAGGGTTAGGGTTATAGAGAGAAGCTGGTTGAAATGGCTCTCCAGTGTGGAGCAGTGCATGGGTTAGGGTTGGGGTTATAGAGAAAGCTGGTTGAAATGGCTCTCAGTGTGTGTTGCAGTGCATGGGTTAGGGTTAGGGGTTATAGAGAGAAGCTGGTTGAAATGGCTCTCAGTGTGTGTTGCAGTGCATGGGTTAGGGTTAGGGTTATAGAGAGAAGCTGGTTGAAATGGCTCTCAGTGTGTGCTGCAGTGCATGGGTTAGGGTTAGGGTTATAGAGAGAAGCTGGTTGAAATGGCTCTCAGTGTGTGGAGCAGTGTATGGGTTAGGGTTAGGGTTATAGAGAGAAACTGTACCCGATACGTTTCAAACTCTCTGCTGCATATTATTAAAAGAACAATAATAATAATAATAATAATAATAATAATAATAATAATAATAATAATAATAACCCATCCTCTGTAGGTAAGCCAGTGTAAATTTCATATCTTTCACAACATGTATTTAGCCCCATAGCATGAAAGCCACTGTATAAATGAAAGCTGTACGACTTTTGAATTTCAGAATTCCTCTGTCTGAGTACAAAACAATCACTTAACTGGATTTCTGACTGTATGCTTGTTTTTTAAATTAGATTGCAGTTTCCATTGTAGTATCACCACATATGAACTGTGCAGCACAGGATTACTATAGCCTACTGCAGAATAATAATAATAATAATAATAATAATAATAATAATAATAATAATAATTCAGACATTATCAAGGTTATGAAGTTTGCTGTGTATCACTCCACACCTCTGAAGAGTAGCCAGTGTGACTGACATACAGAGCAGCCAATAGAAATCAGGGGCGTGCCCAAAACAAATGCTGAAACCTGAAACATCACTGAAAATGGGGGTTTACTATTTCCCAAACCAGAGCCAGAAAGTGTAACATTTTCTCATTTAGTTTTGGATTTACATGTTTACATTAACATCATTGTATTTATGCTGCAAGCTCTATAGCTGCCCAGCCAATAGGAGTGAACAGGCTTGAGTCTTAACCTCAGAAGCTCGATAGCGTTCACAAACAATGATAATCTATGGGGTTTGACTCGATGGTGTTCACAAACATGCTCTTCCAGTATCACTTCACATCTCAATCACAGACTGTGTCTTCATTACATTGCTCTTTCTCACTGTAAACCACATACCACTGACCAGTATCACTTCTCATCTCAATCACAGACTGTGTCTTCATTGCATTGCTCTTTCTCACTGTAAACCACATACCACTGACCAGTATCAATTCTCATCTCAATCACAGACTGTGTCTTCATTGCATTGCTCTTTCTCACTGTAAACCACATCCCATTGACCAGTATCACTTCTCATCTCAATCACAGACTGTGTCTTCATTGCATTGCTCTCTCACTATAAACCACATACCATTGACCAGTATCACTTCTCATCTCAATCACAGACTGTGTCTTCATTACATTGCTCTTTCTCACTGTAAACCACATACCACTGACCAGTATCACTTCTCATCTCAATCACAGACTGTGTCTTCATTGCATTGCTCTTTCTCACTGTAAACCACATACCAATGACCAGTATCACTTCTCATCTCAATCACAGACTGTGTCTTCCTCATTACATTGCTCATTAACAAACCAAGTCTGTAAGTGCTCTGGCTTTTCTGTTCCGTACCACATCATGGATCGTTATCGCTGTGTTACCTGTTTCACAATGTGGGCAATAATCCTTCCACTATCAGTGCACTAGAGCGGCCATTTTGAAAAGAGCTTTGAAACACACTTTAAAGTTATAAGTGTAAAAAGCTGTCAGGATGTTAACAATGAAAAGAATAATTACAGGTACTTATTTAAACAGCTGTAGCAGCACGCGGGGACGGGTAACGCTAGATTTATCAGAACCTCGCTACTTACTGTTGAAGAGAGCTGTTCTATTAGCTATTGTAACTTTAAACACACAGATTTAGAGTCTGCTTACCTGCTTTCACTTTCACCTGCACCGTCTTCGTGCTTCAGTTCAGCTCTTTAAGAATAAATAGAAACAGCTTTTTAAACCGCATCAGTACAGCTGAGTTTAGATATGAGAAGTGTATTCTAAAGATTTACACACTCTGTAAAGAACTTCCCATCTGTTTGATCAGCTTTCTAGCCTGAAGTAGCCTGTCTAAAGCTAAAGTACAGGTCAAAGTACAATTCCTGGTTTTATTGCACCGTTCCCTGAGAAACCGCCCTTGAGGAACACGCCCACACACTGTCTGCCAGTGAAAGAATGTGTACCTGGTTCAGACATGCCTCATAAAACAAACCAACACATGATCCTTTTCACAGAACTGGAGCTCATGAGTGATTTAAAGTCTATTCTGGAAAATTAAAAATAAATAGTAATAAAATGTTTCTGTGTTTTTTTTCTTCAGCTAACAGTCCATTTTCAACACAAGTGGATACGGTTCTGTAGATATGTGTGAAAGTGTAACACAGACACTAATACTAAATAGTGATAACCTGGCATATGCATTCCCATTGAGATTACAGGAGAGTGGAAAAAGAAAGGACAGTGGAGGAGAGAGACAGAGGGAAGGGAGACAGAGGGTGGAAGAGCGTGGAAGGGAGATGGGGGTTGAGGAGGAGAACACTGAAAGAAACAGGGAGGAGAAGAGAGAAGGAGAGGTTAGGGTTAGAAGAGAGAAGGAGGAGGTCCCGGTTTGAAGAGAGAAGGAGAGGTTAGGGTTAGAAGAGAGAAGGAGGTTAGGGTTAGAAGAGAGAAGGAGAGGTTAGGGTTTGAAGAGAGAAGGAGAGGTTAGGGGTTTGAAGAGAGAAGGAGAGGTTAGGGTTTGAAGAGAGAAGGAGAGGTTAGGGTTTGAAGAGAGAAGGAGAGGTTAGGGTTAGGAGAGAGAAGGAGAGGTTAGGGTTTGAAGAGAGAAGGAGAGGTTAGGGTTAGAAGAGAGAAGGAGAGGTTAGGGTTTGAAGAGAAGGAGGTTTAGGGTTAGGAGAGAGAAGGAGAGGTTAGGGTTTGAAGAAATGAGGTTAGGGTTAGAAGAGAGAAGGTTAGGGTTGGGAGAGAGGAGAGGTTTAGAAGAGAGAAGGAGAGGTTAGGGTTGGAGAGAGAAGGAGGTTAGGGTTTGAAGAGAGAAGGAGAGGTTAGGGGTTAGAAGAGAAGGAGGGTTAGAGTTTGAAGAGAAAGAAGAAACATGTTGGGGTTAGGGTTTGAAGAGAGAAGGGAGGTTAGGGTTTGAAGAGAGAAGGAGAGGTTAGGGTTAGGGTTTGAAGAGAGAAGGAGAGGGAAAGGCAGATCCAGATTCCTAAACTCTTACAATGTTGTTCTAAAGAATGCTCATGCCAAAGTGTAACAGAGAGGGGCAGGAAAGTGAACTGAAGGTGTTAAAAGCTATGGGTTAATATTACTGCACATGTGGTCTCTGTTCTGAAAACAAGCTCGAGATAGCAGTGCCTAGTAACCAACTCCCTGAAAAAAAATGAATGAGAGCTAGAGGAGGATATGAAACAATTGCACCATATCTCAGGGAAATAGACGTTAATCACAGAAACTATCAACAGTGTCCTGAGGAGATAGGATGGAGGATCGTAAAATAGGCTGTAAAATAAGCTGTAAATAAGTTGTAAAGTCAGCTGAAGAAGGAGTTTAGATCACAAGGTCACGTAGTGAGAGGGTGTGTAAGAAGTGAGTGAGGAATAGGTTAGTGAGCAGCCGTAGAAGAGGAGCAGCAATAGAAGACCATCTGTTCCAGTGCCTCTGTGTGTCTCTGTGTGCCTATGTGTGCTTCTGTGTGTCTTGTGTGTGTATCTGTGTGCCTCTATGCCTCTCTGTGTGTCTCTATGCCTCTCTGTGTGTCTCTATGCCTCTCTGTGTGTCTGTGTTAGGTTGCTATCGTGTTAACAGATATGTTTCATTATTATTAATGGTATGTGTGACTTTCAAAGATAAGTAAAAACAACAAAAGAAATCACCAGGCCTACATATTAACAGTAACACAACCTCAAAGCCCTGCACAGCGGTGATTCTAGAGGATAGCACATCGAGGGGCACCACTTCATTACTCCTTTTATTGAGTCTACAGTGTTTTACACATACAATAAAATAACTCCATGAAATGATGTGAAAAACACACAATGTGAACCTTCCTGCAATTGAGTGAACCCCCTACTGCAGTATAAACCTGGACACACACAGCACTGCTATTAAATGAATAGCAATAAAGAACACAGTGCAATACATATATACACAAATATATATTGTGACAGAGTAGGGGGTGGAAGAGGAACAAAATGTAGTCCTGGAGGAACCAGCAGGACTACATTACCCAGAAGGCAACAGGACTGCAGAGGAAATGGGAAGCACCTAAGACCAATTAAGCCCTGTATAAGAGCAGGAGAAGCCCTGCAGTCAGGGCTGATGGAGTCGCAGCCGTAGGCAGACTGGCTGAAGAAGCACAAGCCAGCTGCTGAAGAGCCCTGAAGAAGGCACTGTGTGTGAACTGTGTGTTTAAAAAGGGGCTTGGTTTGGCTGGTAAACGGCTTAGCCGTCCAGCCATAGTTAGTTGCAGGAGAAAGTTTTAGTTAGTGCTCTGAAAAGGAGTTTGGTTTTTGTTTTGTTTATTTTCTTTGTTATTGTAAATAATAAAAGTGCTAAAGTACCTTTCTGTGTCTGTCTCTGTAGTGTTAAAAGTGTGAAAAGTAAACCTCAGCAGGTAGGCTACATTTACAATATGCGTCTGTGTGTGTGTGTGTGTGTGTGTATAGGCATTTCCATGCTAATGTTTGAGTAAATTGACAAGTTGCAGCTTGATTTTTTTTAGATTAAATATTAAAATGAGACTTACAGGGTGTTTAAACAATATTGTCACATTTATGTCTAATTCAATTGATTATTCTAATCCAGAAAGCTTAAAATATTATTGTCTGTTTTTACCACTGTAGCAAGTGATTCTATAGTCTATATTTTTTTTTTTTTTTTTTTTGTGTTTTTTAAATGTGCTATGTTCATATCGGTGTCTGCCACACTGTTACGAACATGAGTTATTATTTCAGCTCTTTAGGAAGGAATAATACTCTGTTTTCTTTTTTGGGAGCCAACTTATATTAAACGTGTTTTTTGGGGGATACAGGATTTTGTTAATCACTAATAAAGGTTTTTAATCTTGTGTCCTGAAATCTGTTCACTCATTTATACATTCGTAACAACTAGGAAGTCGGTTACAGTAAATCAAAACAGCCATTCATTATTCATTATCCAGGATTTTGACTCATGCCCTTTGACTTCTGACTGGTATCTGTCCTTCATGTTGTGATTGTGGTTTGGAACTATCACTTACTTGCTGAAGTGTATCATTATTTAGTGGATTACATCTTCCATCTCTCTGGATTAATAAAGAAGGGACAGATTGATGAGCGTGTGTTTCAGTATATCTTGTAAAAAAAGCCGTGTGGACGGAAGCATATGCCTTTCCATGTAACCATGGTAGTAATAATAATAATCCACTTGTAGGCAAAACTTATCTTCTGCCTTCATCTATCCTATTAGTTTCTGTTCTGCTGAGTTGTTGTTTAAATTACACATTTTATATTATTGTTTGATAAGCACTGCAAGTCTGTGATGGAGAAACGAAGGGTAGGGTGGGGTAAGAGGCCTATGTGGGGTAAAAGGCCTTTTTGTCATGGTGCTAACAGGAAATGATGTAATCAGAAGTGATTGACGCCCTCTAAACGAACCTGCTACCAGTTTTTGCAGCTCAACAGACAACCACATGTGAGAATTTCTTAAACTTTTTACTTTTATTTTTTTTTCAATTTGGTTGCATGGTGTGAACACTGTGAGGTCTGAAGGTTTAAGGAGGTATATTAAAATTGAACTATTGGCTTCATGATAATGTTGTGTTTGTGTAGGTGCTAATTATGCACAGGCCTTAAAACAATGAAAACAAAATGCCTGCCTTTTGGGTGAGAGGCCTCCCCCCCCCCCACTGTTTGGGGTTAGAAGCCTATGGGAGGAATCTTACCACACGATGAAGTAAATTGCAAGCTAGGAGGGGTTTAAGAAAATATGACACTTTGTATCGTATTACTAGGAGAAGTTTATTTAGCTCTCCCCAAATTCTACAGTGACTCTCTAGCTGGGCCCTAATGGAAGTGTGTCAAGTACAGCTATAGCAGTCTTAGCTTGTGTTGTAGTTTGAATGAAAAACGTGTGCACAATGAAAAATGACAAAGTTAGTTACAGAATTGTAATAAATGAGATTGTTCAATACTAAGTAGACTAGATTATTATTATTATTATTATTATTATTATTAGCTCCAATCTGATCTTGGTATTTTAGTCTCCAAGATTAAAATCTTTATACCTTTTGACTTTCTTAAAAGTAGCATTTCAAACTCTCCCATATCTCGGCTGGATGATGAAAGACTCTTAATTCACAGTCACAGTAGTATCACAATGGTAGCATTCAGAAGCTATACTGTTACTCATTGATTTTATGTGTATTTCTCCTCCAGATTCAGCACTATGCCTCGAACACACCTCAGAAAACCCATCAGAGCATCATCATATACGCAGGAATATTTAAAAATAGCCCTTCTTGTTGGTGTTATTGGAATTAAAACGCTGTTAATAAAAGATCATTAAATTGTTAAAACGTTTGGGTGACGTGTGTTTCTGAGTGAACATATATTGGAGTGGTGTGTGGGGGTAAGAAGCCCCCTTTCTCAGAAATGTGATTTTTGTTTTTTTGTGCATTTATGATATCACTAGAGACACCTACTTATACTCAGCTATGGAGGCTGCATATGAGTTTATTTAGAACATAAAAAGGGTTGAAATGTACATTCGTTTATATGACAGATATGGAATTATCCTTAAGGGGGGCCCCTTACCTCACCCTACCCTAATTCTCTCTCTGACTGTAGTAAGACACGCTGTTTAAACTTCACTCAGCCAGAAAGCGGTTCTCCACCCACACTAGCTTTGAAAACGAAACTGCAAACTAAAAACTGATTCACTTGCTTTTTGTAAATGGACAGATAAAACTACCTCATAACTGAATGTTTATTCAATCTGTGTGTGTGTGCTTGTCAGGGATCGGGGAATGGCATAAGAATGAAATCTGTATTTATACATTTCTTGTTTTTTTGAGTGTGATATATCATTTTGGGTAGCGGGGTGCACACTGCTGGTAAAGTGAACTTGCATCTTTTAAGTATTCTTTGCTAATGAAAATGCTTCTACATACAGGAGTTGTGAGTTTGAAGATTGTTAACAATTAGTGATAGACATGGTGCTCACCATTGGATTGAAGGAGCTCATGTGATGCATGTCTGCTTGTTCTCTGTGGCAGGCTGTTGTCTGTATGGGAAGGCAATAAAAAGACACAAGGATAATCAAGAACAATATTTTAATAAAGTGATTAACACAGACATACGTGCTTATTCATCAGTGCGCCGTGCGTTTCCATTGAGTTTATATTCAATATGAATCTAATTGTGTCTAACAGTAATTTCGTAGCTGCTCAGTTCTGGTGGGATTTAGCCCAGTCACTAGGCAGAGCAGCGAGAGGATGCAAGCATTCAAATACACCAGGTTAAACACATCAACAACGTCAAGAAACAGAGCCGTCCTGACACAGGGAGTAAAAATAGAAACAAAAAGAAAGAAATGCCAAACCGTAAATGTATTGAATTATTATTATTATTATTATTATTATTATTATTATTATTATTATTAAACTCAATGTAAAAGTAGCAATGCGTATATAACACAATATGGCTACCTAAACTAAATAGCCGCAAATGATACACCCAGGAATGAACTGAAATTAGCTATCTACTTAAGAAAATGAAATAAATAAAAGTGCTGCAAGTGACAGGATGGATATGTTGTTTAAATAGCCATAAAACAGCCTGTATTTAAATGGTTTAATTAGTCTTGTCAATTATTTAACAATGTGTCCCGGTTTTCAGCTTTGAAAATCTGGTCACCCTATTTATTAGATATTAGGTTTAGATGTCATATTGATTTGCTGTTATTCATTTAGATATTAGGTTTAGACATCATGTTATTTGTTATTATGAAATGGTTAGAAACAATTGGTGAAAATACTAGATTCTCCCCAGCCATTAGATATCTGGTGATAACACAACAGTGCGGAACTTCTTTCTGTGAAGCGGCCTCATCACAGTAAATAAAATCAATACACCAACTGCACCTGTACGCCTGGGTAAACAAAACCACTCGAGTCAGTCAGCATGACAGCAATCCCTGAGATTAACCACAACACCAATCGAGTCAGCATGACAGCAATCCCTGAGATTAACTACAAAAGAAAATGTCAACATCTCGACATACTGAGGTAAATGAAGCAGATTTAGACAACCTAGAAACGAATACAACTGAGGGAAACACCAAGCACCAGACAGAATGGGCTATGAAAGTTTTCCGTGACTGGCTAACTGAAAAGAACATTGACATTGATTTAAACAAAACGTCACAACAGCAGCAGCAGCACCATCTACTGGACAAAACCCAGATATACACGTTGAAACAATGATCCAGTTCAATATCTACAAAGACTAAACAAGAAACTATTATCGAAGTCCCCGAAAAAGAAATTATACAAAACGGTTTGGAATCAATGTTTAATTGTTAATCTAACAATGTTAGTTACTGTGGAACTACTTCTCTCAGTGGAAGGGGAGACACATAACAAATATTAAAATAAAGTTTAAAGTCTTCTTCATTTACCAACAACAACAACAACACACTCACAGACCAATTTAATAATAGCAATAACACACTCCAGGGTGTGTGTGTTATCATGAGATATATCACCACTTCCTGGGCGGTTGAAGGACTCCACTTCATCTAGTGCCTCACAACGCACCCAAGGCGTGGTGATATTACCTCACATATATAGCACCTTTCATAGTGGACCACCATCACAAAGCACGTTAAGAGGTAGTCTGTGAACTGTCACTTCCAATAGGGCATTGATTTAACATCTCATCCACAGGATAGAGCACAAGGAGGTTCAGTGACTTGCTCAGGGTCACACAGCGAGTCAGGCAGCGGCAGTGGTGGGATGTGAACCCGTGACCGTCTGGTTACAAGCCCGGGACTTTAACCACTGAACCACACTGCCTCCTCCTCAGTCTTTTTTTTCTGTAATACAGTATAACGTGTTATTGTTTACACAAAATAACATCAATAAGATTATCAAGTCAGCTGCTAGTGTGTACTAAACACAATCTCAAATATCAGTGAATAGATACAGAGACAAGCCGTGGCACCAGCAAGAGGTTCAAATGAAAGTGCCAGTTAAAGTTTAAATAAATACATAAATAAATAAATTACTACATGAAACAAAAATACATGTGGGTATATTTTAATCAAAAGTCCACACATCTATAATTCTGAGTATTTATCCAAATAATCTCACAGCAAATTCTTTCCAAATGAATCATTTGTGTTTCCCCCGAGTGCTAAGTAATGTGGCGTTATAGTTTTATTTTTTAACATATTGAAGCGTTTCACGCAACAGGCAGAAGAGAAGGAGACAAGACGCTGCATTCAAGTTCAAAGCTTTATTTAAGCTGCTATCTCTCAGCACGCTTCAGACCACGCCACTGCTCGACACAGTTCGCGACTTGCCCTTGAACAACGAGCGTGCAACGCCCCCTTTTATAACTCAGCTCCGTCCCTTTATGCTAATCGGGTGCCGGAGCGAACAGCTATCCCATTGGTCCCCAGCCGCACACCAGGACCAATGGGCACACACAACTAACAGCCAATGCGTGCAGGACAGCTCGCACAGCCACAGAGACAGAGCGAACCCGCAGCTACAGGGAATACAGACGAGGGGAGGAACACAATACAGCGGTAATAACAGCACCCAGACAGGGGAGACAAGAGCGAATACACAACACGAAACACAAATACACGGACCGCTACAGTATGCTGCAGAGCTGCGCTTACACTCCGACTTTTAAGAATGTGTTTGTTAACATTTATTTATTTAGCTTTTTTTTTTGTTTTACAGAACTGCCCCTTTAGTCAGTCACGCCCCCCGTGTCTATGTATGAATTACTGACTCATAATATTTGTGATTTGATTACACCAGCAGATGAACTGATAATGTATGAATGTTATTTTGTGAAAACAATACAATATTAAAAAATAAATAAATAAATTACACTACAACATTTTATAAATAAATACATGATACACCAGACTGCAGCACGTTCGTTTAGTCTCATAATCATAACAAATATACTTATTATAAATACGTACCTATTTTATTTGTTGGAAAACGGTCTGGAACTGAAGTAAGTGCTTTTTAATACAGTGCTATTTGAGTATTTAAAATATGGTTATCTTCAAAATTAAAATATCAGCAACGGTGTGTTAATTAAACGGGCGCCTGACGCCGCTCGAACTTTCGCATTTTAAATCCTAACGGTCTCTGCTCAGCGGAGTGGAATGTTCAGGAGCCGGTTGCCTAGCAGCGTCTCCGCCTCCTTCTCTGCCCCCGCCCCTCTCTCCCTCTCGTTGCTCCAGCTAGGAGTTCACATTCAGCTTCCTTAGATTATATAGCGCCATTCTTTACTAACTTTTACAAATGAGCTTATTGAGGCTTCGTGTTTTTAAGATGGTTCAGGTGCAGTCCGGGCACACTGACTGGAGCATCATTACAGTATACCGACTGCCTGGCTTTGTGTGGCGGCTGACACACAAAATTATGAAATATGTATATAGTATTCAAAGATATTATGTACAGTTTATAAATCAGCTGTATTCATATTCAGAATGGTATTCAACGGTTAACACAAATATTTTGAAATGCATATCAATAAAAAACAGGCAGTGCTAAAGGTATGTATTTTGACAGTGAAATAATACATGTGTTATACCGGCATTTTAAATACACGGTTTATGATTCTAAACTCTATACTTATGGTATCACCGACCTGACAAGTATCCCAGCAAAAGTAAAAATAAAATAAAATAAAAACGTTTTTTAATATCCAATAACTTTTCTACATCAAGTGATTTTCATTAAATTTGTAATTCTAGTCATTTTTTTAACACATTCAATTGTATCACTCTGTCCAGGTAGTTATATTTATTGATCATTATATAATATGGGGGACAATGTCTCGAGGACGTGACATGTAGCAGAAACAACAATAATACAGCAGCAGACCTCATATATCACACATGATACAGCATCTGCACACAGAGCTCTGAGCACTCAGCATTGTAGAAACGTTCAAGCTAAACCCCACAGCTGCCTGTGCATTTACAGCATATAGAAACAGCAGCATTAGTACCCGTGTGCCTCCTCTTCCTCATATTGCAGTTGGAGGTACAGCAGCTGCACACAGAGCTCTGAGTAGAGTTATCCAGGAGCTCCCAGCTGCAACACAAGAGCAGGGCACTGAACCCAAGGACAGTGCAATAGACTTCTACTGGATAGAGCAGTACAATGAATCTGACCCCCATGACTTACACCCACTACATGAACATGTAGAAATGCAGGAGTGAACTATGCATGCGCAGAAGGTTCCACAATACAGATTTAGATTTGTTTAGAACTCTCTTTAGCACAAGTGGTTCCGTAGAGACTTGCACACACTTCATTATTCATTTTAATCAGGTTTCCACACATGCTGCTCATACTACAGCTCCTACTGGAACAAAAACCAAGTCAGCTTGCAGCTGCACCAGTCACTGCTGCCAAGAGGGGGCAGCAAAGGGAAGGCTTCAGACCTACAAGCAGAGAAGACAGCTCCACAGTCCTCACTTGGTGTAGGTGCACACAATAGCCTGAGTGAATGGAGTCTGGTAGAAGCCACTCTGGGTGGGCTGGTACGTCATCACGTTCATGTAACTGGTGACGCTGGAAGTAACCTGGACAAAGCAGTGGATAAAAGACCACAGCAGTTTAAAACACAATTTGTTCTCCCCATTAAAGCCAACGTTGTGTTTCCTATGGAGTGGAAGCTGCAAGCCAGAGAAGCACACAGGCAGGCAAAGTGCACACTCCCAGGAGCATTATGGGTACAGCTGCAGTGGTCCATATATCTGTAGTATTACTCTTAGTATAACGAAATGTAGTTTCCAGTGACGATCTGCAATATCCTGAAAATGCACAGGCAGCAATTGAAAGATCATTAGAGAGAGTCTGAACTGCAGCACGGGCAGCAATTGAAAGATCATTAGAGAGAGTCTGAACTGCAGCACGGCCAGCAATTGAAAGATCATTAGAGAGAGTCTGAATTGCAGCACAGGCAGCAATTGAAAGATCATTAGAGAGAGTCTGAACTGCAGCACGGGCAGCAATTGAAAGATCATTAGAGAGTCTGAACTGCAGCACAGGCAGCAATTGAAAGATCATTAGAGAGAGTCTGAACTGCAGCACAGGCAGCAACTGAAAGATCATTAGAGAGAGTCTGAACTGCAGCACAGGCAGCAATTGAAAGATCATTAGAGAGAGTCTGAACTGCATCACGGGCAGCAATTGAAAGATCATTAGAGAGAGTCTGAACTGCATCACGGGCAGCAATTGAAAGATCATTAGAGAGAGTCTGAACTGCAGCACGGCCAGCAATTGAAAGATCACTGGAGAGAGTCTGAACTGCAGCACAGCCAGCAATTGAAAGATCATTAGAGAGAGTCTGAACTGCATCACAGGCAGCAATTGAAACATCATTGGAGAGAGTCTGAACTGCAGCACAGCCAGCAATTGAAAGATCATTAGAGAGAGTCTGAACTGCAGCACGACCAGCAATTGAAAGATCATTAGAGAGAGTCTGAACTGCAGCACAGCCAGCAATTGAAAGATCATTGGAGAGAGTCTGAACTGCAGCACAGGCAGCAATTGAAAGATCATTAGATAGAGTCTGAACTGCAGCACAGGCAGCAATTGAAAGATCATTAGATAGAGTCTGAACTGCAGCACAACCAGCAATTGAAAGATCACTGGAGAGAGTCTGAACTGCAGCACAGGCAGCAATTGAAAGATCATTAGAGAGAGTCTGAACTGCAGCACAGGCAGCAACTGAAAGATCATTAGAGAGAGTCTGAACTGCAGCACAGGCAGCAATTGAAAGATCATTAGAGAGAGTCTGAACTGCATCACGGGCAGCAATTGAAAGATCATTAGAGAGAGTCTGAACTGCATCACGGGCAGCAATTGAAAGATCATTAGAGAGAGTCTGAACTGCAGCACGGCCAGCAATTGAAAAGATCATTGTAGAGTCTGAACTGCAGCACGCCAGCAATTGAAAAGATCACTGGAGAGAGTCTGAACTGCAGCACAGCCAGCAATTGAAAGATCATTAGAGAGAGTCTGAACTGCAGCACAGGCAGCAATTGAAAGATCATTAGATAGAGTCTGAACTGCAGCACAACCAGCAATTGAAAGATCACTGGAGAGAGTCTGAACTGCAGCACAGGCAGCAATTGAAAGATCATTAGAGAGAGTCTGAACTGCAGCACGACCAGCAATTGAAAGATCATTAGAGAGAGTCTGAACTGCAGCACAGGCAGCAATTGAAAGATCATTAGAGAGAGTCTGAACTGCAGCACGGGCAGCAATTGAAAGATCATTAGAGAGAGTCTGAACTGCAGCACAGGCAGCAATTGAAAGATCATTAGAGAGAGTCTGAACTGCAGCACAGGCAGCAACTGAAAGATCATTAGAGAGAGTCTGAACTGCAGCACAGGCAGCAATTGAAAGATCATTAGAGAGAGTCTGAACTGCATCACGGGCAGCAATTGAAAGATCATTAGAGAGAGTCTGAACTGCATCACGGGCAGCAATTGAAAGATCATTAGAGAGAGTCTGAACTGCATCACGGCCAGCAATTGAAAGATCATTGTAGAGAGTCTGAACTGCAGCACGGCCAGCAATTGAAAGATCACTGGAGAGAGTCTGAACTGCAGCACAGCCAGCAATTGAAAGATCATTAGAGAGAGTCTGAACTGCATCACAGGCAGCAATTGAAACATCATTGGAGAGAGTCTGAACTGCAGCACAGCCAGCAATTGAAAGATCATTAGAGAGAGTCTGAACTGCAGCACGACCAGCAATTGAAAGATCATTAGAGAGAGTCTGAACTGCAGCACAGGCAGCAATTGAAAGATCATTAGATAGAGTCTGAACTGCAGCACAGCCAGCAATTGAAAGATCATTAGAGAGTCTGAACTGCAGCACAGCCAGCAATTGAAAGATCATTAGAGAGTCTGAACTGCAGCACGACCAGCAATTGAAAGATCATTAGAGAGAGTCTGAACTGCAGCACAGGCAGCAATTGAAAGATCATTAGAGAGTCTGAACTGCAGCACAGCCAGCAATTGAAAGATCATTAGAGAGAGTCTGAACTGCAATGCACCACCAGCAAATTGAAAGATCATTAGAGAGAGTCTGAACTGCAGCAACAACTTCTCAGCTATTGCACTATTTAAAAACTTACACATCCCAAAGTAAAGCAAGAAATCTAATTCAATGATTTAAACATTTAGACCCATTGATGTTGAGATCAAATAAACCCCATCGTTTTTATTACAAGTATTGAGGCTGGAACTGAATGGTATTTCAGGAGTTTTACAGACACAGGTAAAGACCCCCGCCCTTTTAAATTGTAAGTCTCACTTTCATTTCAAAGCAGAAGCGACTCCTCTTTATTAATGTCAATACAGTCACGCACAGCGATTGTAATAAAGTGTGTCCAGCATAAAATACTTTACTGTTCATTATACAGTAGCTTTAAGATTAGTGGCTTGTTAGCTGTTTAACAGAGAAGAAAAAAAAGTCAATTTTACTATTAACGCGTTGAGAGCGGACCCCTTCCGACCCGGACCCGCTACTACAGGACCCAACCCGCTTTAATAAGACCTCAACCCGACCCAAACCCCCAAGTGTTCGTCCTACACCTACTACCTGCGCCCGACTGGCTCTCTCACACTCTCACATTCACACACAGATATCTCTACCATTGTCCACGGATTGAGTTCACACAATAAACTATACAGTGGAGAGCTTTCTCTAAATGATCTGCATATATTTTAACATTGTAACATATTAACTATCGCTACTTACTTTGCTAAACTTATACCTTAAAGGTATAGACAATGTCAACCCAGGGACTTTTTGACCTGAAAGAAAACAAGGACCAGGGGGTCACAAATGGAGATTAGATAAAGGGGCATTCAGAACAGAAAATAGGAGTCACTTTTTACACAGAGAATTGTGAGGGTCTGGAACCAACTCCCCAGTAATGTTGTTGAAGCTGACACCCTGGGATCCTTCAAGAAGCTGCTTGATGAGATTCTGGGATCAATAAGCTACTAACAACCAAACGAGCAAGATGGGCTGAATGGGGCCTCCTCTCGTTTGTAAACTTTCTTATGTTCTTAAAATACCTGTATATTCCTTTTGTGCCACCAGTTGAAAGGGAGCTACCGGTAGCGGAGCCAGCGGGGGTCGGAGGGGGGAGGGTGGCACCCCCTGGCCCCAAAAATGAAGGTTGGTGGGCCCCTCTGGACTGCCCGAACACACACTTATTAAAATGCACCTCCACACACACGCTTCAATACTGTAGCTGTCACATGCTTAACTCTATAACTGGCACGGGATGATCTAATCGGCCCAACTGCTCACTTTGTTTTTACAGTTCTTATTCGCCTATTAAAAATAATGGATTGCTTTTAAAACTACACTACCCAGAAGCCCAGTGATGACGCTTGTATGTTCCGTTTTTGTATCTTTATCTGGCCATTGGATAAAGAGAAATCAGGCGGTTTTGTGGGTGTTTCAGTTGTCGTTGCGCTGCTGGTCTGTCTCTTCAGCGGCGCTGCTGGCTTGTTTGATGTGTGAGAGGAGTGATTTGAAAAAGCAGCTCGCTGTTTTGTGAGAGTTCTATTGGGCGGAATAATTTTTTAGCTGTATACACAGAAAAGTCAAAAGTACCTGAAAAAAACTAGTCAACCTCGTGATTAAAAAAAAAATACAAAAAAACACTTAATTTAATGTATGTATTAATTAGTTATTATCGCAAATCCGTTACGTCTTCACCCCTCAACACAAGGAAACGACACGGTGGTTGAGGTGAAACCTTACTTTAGTTTTATGATTTATTATTTCTAATTTATCATTCATGGCCATAAATCCTTAATAATACTATTCGCCCCTTCAACACGTTTTTTTTAAATTGGTCAATAAAAGCAAAAACATCCTTCAAAACAAAATAAAAAAAAATATTAGCGGTAAAATGCAGCTACATAAACCCTGACATTAGTGTGTGCGTGCGTGCGTGCGAGCGTGTGCGTGCTTGCGTGCGTGCGTGTGTATATATATATATAGTTGTTATTTGTAGTTTTACTACTGTTGTTTAGTAATAGCATTTTATTATTATTTGTTCTATTTTTTTTTATCTCACTAAATTAAAAAATACATTTGTACGTTTTTGCTTAAGATCTCGCGTTTTATTGTTTGCTTGCCAATCATATTTAATATCAAATCCTAATTTTAATTAAATAGAGCCTTCTGGTATAATGGTGGCATAATTCATTGCAATGTGTGCACTGCAGGGAGGCTGACTTCAAGACAAAGACAGTTTTCTTTGTGTAAACTGTTACATACTCTTTGAACACACGTATGCTTTGCATTGATATATGTCACGGTTTAATGTTTTCTTTCCATTTTTCAGATTTTGTTGGCTTTGATTTATAACTGATTTAAAAAAAACTGTGTAAAGGAAACTGAATCCACGTTTACACTGGAAATGCTTCAGTTCATGTTTTTTTGTTAGTGTTCTTTCTGATTAAAATGAATATTAGAAACGAGGACGTTTCTTAACACAGCAGAGGAATTATGTAGCCGTCTAAAACTGTCCTGAATAAATAAGGATTCCCCTGGATATTTGTGGTCTTATGCTGCCATCTAGTGGACTAATAGGGTTATGTATTATGTGGTGAAGAGAAGCGGAAGCTGTGTGTTATGTAACCCCGCGAAAAAGAATAGAAAGAGTTTCTCCATTGTTGAGTTCACCTCGCAAGCCTGGCTGACTTTGTTTTTGTTTTATTCTGTCAGTAAGTTTATTCATTGGCTCGAACGCTACAGTAACAATTAACACAAAAATAATAAAAAGCAATACATCTCAATAATAATAATAATAATAATAATAATAATTATAATAATAATAATAATACAGCTCTCTTGCTTCATATTGATTCTTTGTCACCCAGGATTTCGTGTGTAAGAAGTTATGGATGTATTAATATGGAAGTATGTTAACAGATAATGCTTCTGTCCCTGTACTTGTTAGAGGAGTATTCTAGTCCCTGAGGGATGCATTTTAATTCTGCCAGTACTGTCCTTAGTTACCATTAAATTGTTGTTTTCTGCTTTTTAAAAGTCTAAAAGATAACTACAATAAGTTAGAAAGAAAAGAGCCCCGAGTGACTCTCACACCTGAAAGCACACTGTGTCCAGCACAGAGAGCCCTGAGTGACTCACACCTGAAAGAACACTGTGTCCAGCACAGAGAGCCCCGAGTGACTCTCACACCTGAAAGAACACCGTGTCCAGCACAGAGAGCCCCGAGTGACTCTCACACCTGAAAGAACACTGTCCAGCACAGAGAGCCCCGAGTGACTCTCACACCTGAAAGCACACTGTGTCCAGCACAGAGAGCCCTGAGGACTCTCACACCTGAAAGAACACTGTGTCCAGCACAGAGAGCCCCAGTGACTCTAACACCTGAAAGAACACTGTGTCCAGCACAGAGAGCCCAGTGACTCTCACACCTGAAAAGAACACTGTGTCCAGCACAGAGAGCCCTGAGTGACTCACACCTGAAAGAACACTGTGTCCAGCACAGAGAGCCCCGAGTGACTCTCACACCTGAAAGAACACTGTGTCCAGCACAGAGAGCCCCGAGTGACTCTCACACCTGAAAGAACACTGTGTCCAGCACAGAGAGCCCCGAGTGACTCTCACACCTGAAAGAACACTGTGTCCAGCACAGAGAGCCCCAGTGACTCTCACACCTGAAAGAACACTGTGTCCAGCACAGAGAGCCCCGAGTGACTCTCACACCTGAAAGAACACTGTGTCCAGCACAGAGAGCACTGAGTGACTCTCACACCTGAAAGAACACTGTCCAGCACAGAGACCCGCGAGTGACTCTCACACCTGCAGACCAGCATGAGGGAGTGCAAAGTTTCAAAGTAAAGAAAATATATGAAGTGCAGCGATCATGCTGTGTTTGTATAAATATATGAAGTGCAGCGATCATGCTGTGTTTGTATAAATATATGAAGTGCAGAGATCATGCTGTGTTTGTATAAATATATGCAGTGCAGCGATCATGCTGTGTTTGTATAAATATATGAAGTGCAGCGATCATGCTGTGTTTGTATAAATATATGCAGTGCAGCGATCATGCTGTGTTTGTATAAATATATGCAGTGCAGCCGATCATGCTGTGTTTGTATAAATATATGAAGTGCAGCGATCATGCTGTGTTTGTATAAATATATGCAGTGCAGCGATCATGCTGTGTTTGTATAAATATATGCAGTGCAGCGATCATGCTGTGTTTGTATAAATATATGCAGTGCAGCGATCATGCTGTGTTTGTATAAATATATGAAGTGCAGCGATCATGCTGTGTTTGTATAAATATATGAAGCGCTGTGATCATGCTGTGTTTGTATAAATATATGCAGTGCAGCGATCATGCTGTGTTTGTATAAATATATGAAGTGCAGCGATCATGCTGTGTTTGTATAAATATATGAAGTGCAGTGATCATGCTGTGTTTGTATAAATATATGAAGTGCAGCGATCATGCTGTGTTTGTATAAATATATGCAGTGCAGTGATCATGCTGTGTTTGTATAAATATATGAAGTGCAGTGATCATGCTGTGTTTGTATAAATATATGCAGTGCAGTGATCATGCTGTGTTTGTATAAATATATGAAGTGCAGTGATCATGCTGTGTTTGTATAAATATATGAAGTGCAGTGATCATGCTGTGTTTGTATAACCAAGCCGCAAATATACTTTGCTCTTGTTTTGTTTTTTCATTTCTTTAACTGAGCTGCTCACATTGCAGTAGTTAAAACATCAGATTTGATTAGCAGGGCTGCAGCACACACCTGTTGTTACTGCAGAGAGATTTGAATGTCTCCATGGCAACAGGGTTCCAGTACAGGTCATGTGTTGAGCAAGTTGGTTTCTACAGAATTAGCAATACTGATACAGGATGCAAATAGGTCCAAATAGAGCCCCAGGGTTGAACTCCACTGGCTTTACAATGAGGACGGGGGGGATTTTAAACCATGTTCTAAACCTGAACAGATCATCGGGAGTGCAGAGACTGGTACAGCATTCAGTGTGATCCCTGTCTGGACAGTCACCATTGCAGAAACCCACTCAAGAGGTACAATGAAGAGCAGATATCCCACCCAGTCACTGTGCATTATACACGGATAAGTGTGCAAATGCAAAATACAATAAACCACTGCACTGTGTGTAATTAATGAGCTGCTGATCACAGTGACGGGACTCGTGTCCTGATACCTGTATCTCTCTCAAATAGAAAAGAAGACAACTGGCTTAAAAGTACACTGCGGAGAGCCTCACACAAGCACACTGCAGCGAGCCTCACACAAGTGCACTGCAGCGAGCCTCACACAAGTACACTGCGGAGAGCCTCACGCAAGCACACTGCAGAGATCCTCACACAAGCACACTGCAGCGAGCCTCACACAAGCACACTGCAGAGATCCTCACACCTTAATACGATAGCGAAGCTCACACAAGCACACTGCAGCGAGCCTCACACAAGCACACTGCAGAGATCCTCACACAAGCACACGACAGCGAGCCTCACACAAGCACACGACAGCGAGCCTCACACAAGCACACTGCAGCGAGCCTCACACAAGCACACTGCAGAGATCCTCACACAAGCACACTGCAGCGAGCCTCACACAAGTACACTGCGGAGAGCCTCACACAAGCACACTGCAGATCCTCACACAAGCACACGACAGCGAAGCCTCAATAATAAGCACACAGCCCACAGCGAGCGCCCTCACATATATACACTGCAGCGAAGCCCTGCCACGCGCCACACTGGCAGAGATCCCCGCCACGGGCACACCAGCGAGCCTCACACAGTACACGGGCGTGGAGAGCCTCAATAATAAAGCACACTGCAGCCAGCCCCACACGTTGCTGACACTGCAGCGAGCCTCGCTGACAAGCAATTGCAGAGATCCTCACACAAGCACACGACAGCGAGCCTCACAATAAGTACACGATTACGAAACCACACAAGTACACATGGGAGAGCCTCACATAAGCACACCAGCGAAGCCTCACGCAGCACACGGCAGCAGCTCCTCGGCCACAATACATCAGCAGCCTCCCTCACACAAGTACACCGCGGAGAGCTCACGCTAGCACACTGCAGAGACCTCACAAGCACACTGCAGCGAGCCTCACACAAGTACACTCATGGAGAGCCTCACGCAGTTAACACTGCAGCTGAACCTCACACAAGCACAATTCTGCAGAGAGCCCTACCTGGGGCACACTGCAGCGAGCCCTCATTAAAGAGAACTGCAGAGAGCCTCACCTAGTACACTGCAGAGAGAGTCACTTAAAGCACACTGCAGCGAGCCTCACACAAGCACACTGCAGAGAGCTCTCACGCAAGCACACTGTAGCCCAGTCTCACACAAGCACACTGCAGCGAGCCTCACACAAGTACACTGCAGAGCTCACGCAAGCACACTGCAGCGAGCCTCACACAAGTACAATGCAGCGAGCCTCACACAAGCACACTGCAGCGAGCCTCACACAAGCACACTGCAGCGAGCCTCACGCAAGCACACTGCAGCGAGCCTCACGCAAGCACAATGCAGATGCCTCTCTAGCCAAACTATTTGGAAGCAAAGCACACCCAGGCCAATTCCACCAACTAAAGGACTTTCAATGCTGGTACATTGAATGTAATTTAATTCTACAGTTTATATGTATTTGTAGAAGAATTTCTGCTCAAATGACTCCAGCATTTAACCCATCAAAAGAGACTTAAACAGAAAAGGGCTGTGTGACAAACGAGGGAGCGCGTGGCACAAGCAGGGCCGTCTTCACTTCTTTCTGTGTATAAAGGAACAGCACTCTGACAGGGTGAGGAGCTCTACACATGAAAAGGGGGCAGGGCAAAGCCCTGCTGTTTAAATGTGCTGCGTTTTATTGTTTTAAGAAAATGTGTGTTTATTTCAGCACGGGGCACCCCCGCCCCTGTGTATTTTGTATGTATATTTATTTATAAGAAGGCAAAGCTGTATGTTTGTTATTGTTTAGCAGCGTGGATGGGAAGCCCCATCCACACAAAAACCTCGTGCAGAAGGTGACCATCTCCCGAGTTAATTAATTGATTAATTGTTGCTAATCAGGAGATGGTCACCTGTATAAAAGCCTGCAGCTTTCTGTGTTCCGTGTGTGTGTGCGTGCGTGTGTGTGTGTGTGCGCGCGTGTGTGTCAGTGTGTGCGCGCGTGTGTGTGTCAGTGTGTGTGTGTGTGCGTGTGTCTGTGTGTGTGTGTGTGTGCGGCATCCAGTGTGTCGTCTGTCAGTGTGTGTGTGTGTGTCAGTGTGTGCGTGTCAGTGTGTGTCAGTGTGTGTGTGTGTGTGTTTGTGTGTGTGTCAGTGTGTGTGTGTGTGTCAGTGTGTGTGCGTGTCTCTTGTCAGTCAGTGTGTGTGTGTCAGTGTGTGTGTGTGTGTGTGTGTGTGTGCGTGTCTGTCTGTCAGTGTGTGTGTGTCAGTGTGTGTGTGTGTCAGTGTGTGTGTGTGTGTCTGTCAGTGTGTGTGTGTGTTTGTGTGTGTGTGTCAGTGTGTGTGTGTGTGTGTGTGTGTCTGTCTGTCAGTGTGTGTCTGTCAGTGTGTGTGTGTTTGTGTGTGTGTGTCAGTGTGTGTGTCTGTCTGCTGTGTGTGCATGTCAGTCTTGCGTGTGTGTCAGTGTGTGTGTGTCAGTGTGTGTGTGTGTGTGTCAGTGTGTCAGTGTGTGTGTGTGTCAGTGTGTGTGTGTGTGTGTGTCTGTCTGTCAGTGTGTATGTGTCAGTGTGTGTGTGTGTGTGTGTGTGTGTGTGCGTGTCTGTCTGTCAGTGTGTGTGTGTGTCAGTGTGTGTGTGCGCTTGTGTGTGTCTCAGTGTGTGTGTGTGTGTGTGTGTGTGTGTGTGTGTGTGTGTGTGTCAGTGTGTGTGTGTGTGTGTGTGTGTGTCAGTGTCAGTGTGTGCGCGAGAGAGACGGCAGAAGGAAAGCAAAACGAAAGTAAAAACAACTGTTGCGAGTGTGGAAGCTCCAGCCCCGTGTTTGTTTAGTTAAGATTACTTTGTGTTGGTTTCTTGTTTTTGTTTGTTATTTATACTCTGTGAGCATTGTTTTTGTTACAACCTTTTATTTTGTTTTTGTGTTTAAATAAACACGGCGCCGCAGTACTGACTCGTCTGTTTGCGTCCCTGCATCTGGCCTGACGTCACCACAGAGCCATCCGTGTGACGTTACAGGTGAATCAAACCCTGCCTCTTCCCTTTGATCCAGCTCCCTGGCAGCCTCTCTCTAATGGAGCTTTGGATTCTCTTTGTATAGGATGTGGCTGTTCCCAATTAGCACCAGTTATTCCAGTTGGGAGCAGCCACATTCTCACATGTTTTTGGCAGGGACATGAATTAACCCCGTCCTTGCCAACCACCACCAAAGCACATACAAACACGGACAGTATTTACAGGCAGGGCTCGTTCTGACACAAGCAGTATGAGGAAAAATTTATGCAGTAAAACAATAATAAGAAAAAAACAACATTAAAAAGCAATACATAATAATAATAATAATAATAATAATAATAATAATAATAATAATAATAATACAGCTCTCTTGCTTCATATTGATTCTTTGTCACCCAGTATTTGGTGTGTAAGAAGTTATGGATGTATTAATATGGAAGTATGTTAACAGATAATGCTTCTGTCCCTGTACTTGTTAGAGGAGTATTCTAGTCTCAGAGACGCATTTTAATTCTGCCAGTACTGTCCTTAGTTACCATTAAATTGTTGTTTTGTGCTTTTTAAAAGTCTAAAAGGATGACTACAATAAGTTAGAAAGAAAAGAGCCCCGAGTGACTCTCACACCTGAAAGAATGCTGTGTCCAGCACAGAGAGCCCCAAGAGACTCTCACACCTGAAAGAAAACTGTGTCCAGCACAGAGAGCCCTGAGTGACTCTCACACCTGAAAGAACGCCGTGTCCAGCACAGAGAGCCCCGAGTGACTCTCACACCTGAAAGAACACTGTGTCCAGCACAGAGAGCCCCAGTGACTCTCACACCAGAAAGAACACCTGAACCAGCACAGAGAGCCCCGAGTGACTCTCACACCAGCAAGAACACTGTGTCCAGCACAGAGAGCCCTGAGTGACTCTCACACCTGAAAGAACGCCAAGAACCAGCACAGAGAGCCCTGAGTGACTCTCACACCTGAAAGAACACTGTGTCCAGCACAGAGAGCCCCAGTGACTCTCACACCAGAAAGAACACCGTGTCCAGCACAGAGAGCCCCGAGTGACTCTCACACCTGAAAGAACACTGTGTCCAGCACAGAGAGCCCCGAGTGACTCTCACACCAGAAAGAACACCGTGTCCAGCACAGAGAGCCCCGAGTGACTCTCACACCTGAAAAGAACGCCAGAACCAGCACAGAGAGCCCCAGTGACTCTCACACCAGAAAGAACACCCGTGTCCAGCACAGAGAGCCCCGAGTGACTCTCACACCAGAAAGAACACCGTGTCCAGCACAGAGAGCCCTGAGTGACTCTCACACCTGAAAGAACGCCGTGTCCAGCACAGAGAGCCCCGAGTGACTCTCACACCTGAAAGAACACTGTGTCCAGCACAGAGAGCCCCGAGTGACTCTCACACCAGAAAGAACACCGTGTCCAGCACAGAGAGCCCCGAGTGACTCTCACACCAGAAAGAACACTGTGTCCAGCACAGAGAGCCCTGAGTGACTCTCACACCTGAAAGAACGCCGTGTCCAGCACAGAGAGCCCCGAGTGACTCTCACACCTGAAAGAACACTGTGTCCAGCACAGAGAGCCCCGAGTGACTCTCACACCAGAAAGAAAACCGTGTCCAGCACAGAGAGCCCCGAGTGACTCTCACACCTGAAAGAACGCCGTGTCCAGCACAGAGAGCCCTGAGTGACTCACACCTGAAAGCACACTGTGTCCAGCACAGAGAGCCCCGAGTGACTCTCACACCTGAAAGAACGCTGTGTCCAGCACAGAGAGCCCCGAGTGACTCTCACACCTGAAAGAACACTGTGTTCAGAACAGAGAGCCCTGAGTGACTCACACCTGAAAGCACACTGTGTCCAGCACAGTGAGCCCTGAGTGACTCTCACACCTGAAAGAACACTGTGTCCAGCACAGAGAGCCCAGAGGTACTCTCACACCTGAAAGAACACTGTGTCCAGCACAGAGAGCCCTGAGTGACTCTCACACCTGAAAGAACACTGTGTCCAGCACAGAGAGCCCTGAGTGACTCTCACACCTGAAAGAAAACTGTGTCCAGCACAGAGAGCCCTGAGCATGGGGGAGCGCGGTGCTGGATGGAGTTGCAGAGTTTCAAAGTAATGAAAATATATGCAGTGCAGCGATCATGCTGTGTTTGTATAAATATATGAAGTGCAGTGATCATGCTGTGTTTGTATAAATATATGCAGTGCAGTGATCATGCTGTGTTTGTATAAATATATGAAGTGCAGCGATCATGCTGTGTTTGTATAAATATATGCAGTGCAGCGATCATGCTGTGTTTGTATAAATATATGCAGTGCAGCGATCATGCTGTGTTTGTATAAATATATGCAGTGCAGCGATCATGCTGTGTTTGTATAAATATATGCAGTGCAGCGATCATGCTGTGTTTGTATAAATATATGAAGTGCAGAGATCATGCTGTGTTTGTATAAATATATGAAGTGCAGTGATCATGCTGTGTTTGTATAAATATATGCAGTGCAGCGATCATGCTGTGTTTGTATAAATATATGCAGTGCAGTGATCATGCTGTGTTTGTATAAATATATGCAGTGCAGTGATCATGCTGTGTTTGTATAAATATATTAAGTGCAGCGATCATGCTGTGTTTGTATAAATATATGCAGTGCAGTGATCATGCTGTGTTTGTATAACCAAGCCGCAAATATACTTTGCTCTTGTTTTGTTTTTTCATTTCTTTAACTGAGCTGCTCACATTGCAGTAGTTAAAACATCAGATTTGATTAGCAGGGCTGCAGCACACACCTGTTGTTACTGCAGAGAGATTTGAATGTCTCCATGGCAACAGGGTTCCAGTACAGGTCATGTGTTGAGCAGGTTGGTTTCTACAGAATTAGCAATGCTGATACAGGATGCAAATAGGTCCAATTCGAGCCCCAGGGTCGAACTCCACTGGCTCTACAATGAGGACGGGGGGATTTCAAACCATGTTCTTAACCTGAATAGATCTTCGGGAGTGCAGAGACTGGTACAGCATTCAGTGTGATCCCTGTCTGTACAGTCAGCATTGCAGAAACCCACTGAAGAGGTGCAATGAAGAGCAGATATCCCACCCAGTCACTGTGCATTATACATGGATAAGGACTGCAGGGCCATTGCACTTGAGGGGCGGCTTCCTTATTAAAATCTATTGACTGTTTTGTTAGAGGGGATGCTTATCCACTCAGGGATTCCAGTAAGGAAGCAGGCAGTCTGGGTCAGGTAACATGGGACACGAATGCCACCCCAAGCAGCACAAACCAGCAGGGGTGGTCAGGTACAAGAGTGCCTGTGTTATGTTTAGTGTTGCATTACAGCAGTGGTGCCGAACTGCTATTACTTTGAGAACCGTCGCCATGGTAATCGTAAACAGACAGCAACAGTTTTACCGCAGTCGTAAATGAGCTAACAGACATGTTGGTCTGAGTGTTAAACACAAGAATTCAGGCTTGAATTATTCAATCTTGTATATTACAGTATACCAGACATGAAACTGTCTAAACTCGTGTTGTCTCTTGCCCAGCACAGGGTCAGCATTGTAGGAAATGCAACCATTTTGCCCTCTGGTGCCTCTCAGGGCAGGCTCCACCTCCTTCTCCACCGCCTGGCTCAGAACGCCCTGCACCCGTTTCTATTCATCCTGTGCTGCAGAAATCCACAGTGTTCACACGGTGAGGTGCTGTGTGGTGATGTGCTGCTCCACTGCTGCTGACACAGGCGCTGTATGTGCTGAACAAATCTACTCATGAGAGATTTATTTCTCATGTGCCTCTGCAGAAACCTACCGTCTCACTCTCTGGGTATGGTCGCACTCCCATTGCTGTTATAGGGACTTTTTGTCTGCCAGTGCTTTACAGGACGCGTGCTGCACCCTCTGCCCTCTGCTACGTCTCAGCTGCTGCTGCCAACGCCCCCTTTTCATGTGCAGGGCTCCATGGATCTACAGTCTTCAGCAAACTTGACCTGCGCCAAGGCTGTCTCCAGGTGCCCCTGGCACCCACCAGCTGGGACCTCACAGCGTTCGTCATCCACATGGGGGTCTTTCGGTACAAACGCATCCCTTTCAGTCTCTGCTCTGCGCCCAGCTGGGGCCAAAAAATGATGATGCTCCTGTTGGCAGGCATCCCAGGTGTCTCCACCTAGCTGGATGACATTGTGGTGCACGGCGCTGCCCAGCCTCTGCATGATGACCGTTTGAAGCAAGTTTTTCACCAGCTGTCCCTGCATCATGTCACGCTTAATGAGGAGAAATGTGTGTTTGGGGTTCCACAGGTTGAGTTTGTGGGGTACAATCTCTCCGGTCAGGGCATCACACCGATCTTGTCTCATGTGGAGGCCATTCTGACCCTTCCTGATCTTCAGTCAGTTTCCCAGCTAGCGTCCTTCCTGGGTATAGCCACCTACTATCTCTGTTTCCTTCCACAATATGCCTCCACCACTGCACCACTTCATCAACTGCTGAAGAAGGACACACTGTGGGCCTGGACTCCGGCCTGTCACCATGCTGTGCTCATCACCAAACGGTACCTGTCACAAGCTGTGGTGTCTCCACCCCCAGCAAGTCATGTCACAGACAGGGATCAGGATTTTGTATAACTGCTGCAAGGCCCACTGAAGATAGTCGTCTCCATGCCAGAGCACTTACATCAGAGAGGGATGGCCACCCAGGGTGGACGGGAAGCTGCTCCCATTCTACAGAGTTCATGATGAACGGTCCTGCTGAGAGGATGTATGCATCGCAAGGGGCCATCACACGCTGATCCCAGAGGCACTGAGAGCCCGGGTGCTACACATGGCACACGAAGGACACTTGGGCATTGTAAAGCTCAAACAATGCTGTAGGGATACTGTTTGGTGGCCTAACCTTGACCAGGATGTGGAGCTATTAGTGAAGGAGTGCACGGCGTGCCTCCTTAGCAGTAAGGCCAGCCAGCCAACACCAGCAACCTTGTTCCCAGTAGAGTGGCAGGCTGGGCCATGGGAGCATCTGCAGAGAATTACATGGAGCTCCTGATCATGTTGCGACAGTTCTCAAAGTGATAGCAGTTCAGAATCACTGCTGTAATGCAACACTAAACATAACAGACTATATATAAAAAACAAGGATACTGAAATGTATAGGAACTGTCTGAACAATGTTTGCTGCCACTGTATCATATAAACAGCTGTGGCTATTAAACCATAGGGGAGCTGGTTGAGTCTGGTTTGGTGCCACGTTAATGGTTTTGAATTTCTTTGGTCCTTTGTGCAGTTCATTTTCTGAAACAAAATATATGATTAAATAAGATGAATTATGGAACAGTACAGAAAGGCTTTCTGTAACTATAGGTTGTATTGCGTTGCATCTAGCTCTTTGCACAGCCTTGCTTATCCCTGATCAAACGAGCTCAGGAAACATTCAAATCAGATGTTTTCAACACTGCAACACACGATGCTGGTCAAAAAGGTAAATGCTGGGTCTTTATGCAAACTAAATTATAATTGATTGTGTCATTTCAATCTATATTTGTTTCATGCTAAATAATTTTTAAACTGAAAATGTATTTGAATGAGTGATTGATCATGTAATTCAATTTATTTTAAAGACGTATCTCTCGACAGCGTTCTGGTGAAGCTAACCTGTAATAGTGAGAATTGTAAAAACTTGTTTATTCATAAAAACCTGTGTTCTCTAACGTTTTAAAATCTCACTCAGCGAGTAACTCGAAGAATTCAGCTGCTAAAGCCTGCTTGTCTCCTCTCCCCCGTCTCATTCACTAAACTAGAACCCAAATTTCCACTTTACCTAGCAACAGCACAGGCAGCCACTCTGATAGGCTGCGCCGTCACAGCGCTCGCTGGAGTTAAATAAACCTGCGCTTCACACATAGAGCCCTCAACACAGCGTAGAAAGATACAAGAATCATACAGGAAATAACTTTTTTTTTTTTTTTACATAATTGTGCAAAGGTTATAAAAAAAAAAACTAAATAAGCACACCTCTGTACTGTGTGTAATTAATGAGCTGCTGTTCACAGTGACGGGACTCGCGTCCTGATACCTCTATCTCGCTCAAATAGAAAACACGACAACTGGCATGAAAGTACACTGCAGTGAGCCTCACACAAGTACACTGCAGTGAGCCTCACACAAGTACACTGCAGCGAGCCTCACATGGGTACAGTGCAGTGAGCCTCACACAAGTACACTGCAGCGAGCCTCACACAATTACACTGCAGCGAGCCTCACATGGGTACAGTGCAGTGAGCCTCACACAATTACACTGCAGCGAGCCTCACATGGGTACAGTGCAGTGAGCCTCACACGGGTATAAAGCAGATGCATCTTCAGCTGATCTATTTGGATTGAAGTACATCGGACGAAGGTATAAACTCAGAGGCTTTATTTTTTTGCAGATTATCATTTTGTTTGTTCCTTAGATAGTTTAACATTTCTATTTCATATCTACACTGTTGTCAGAATCATGCTGTGTGCCATTTTATAATCTATTGAAGCAGGGATAGTAAAACGTGGGGTAATTGTCTTAATCATGTTTGGTGCTGTTGTATATTTTAATATATATGTATAAAACGTGTACCTTTTTTAAATGGGCGTGACTATCACTGCTTGCTGAATGACGTCACTGGCTGTGCTGTTTGTCTCCACCCATCATGCTCAGTATATCACAGCATGTCTAAACTGAGAGTCACAGTGTCAGCGCGTTTCAGACCAGGGAGAACACTTTGGCACTGCTTTGTGTCTAAGGTAAGACTTTCCA
>CM072681.1:22472158-22573158 GCA_036884735.1 Huso huso | reverse complement strand
ACAGAGGTTTAAAATGGGCATAGTGTAAATATAGATGTAAACACAGTGAGTGAGACGGGGCTCCTCGCTGCTCTTTACCCTCCACTGTGAAAGGAATCCATTGAAGAGACACATACCTGCTGAGCTGAGGATGCACTTCCATTCCAGAACACAGAAATAAAGAGCATTATTTTAAATCACTCCTCCTGTACTTTCTACAGTTCAGAAGATGTGCAGCACACACTAACCAGCAGGGCTGTGCTGGGGTGAGCCAGGCTGTGGATTTACACACACTCTACATACCTGATTTAAGGACGTGCCTCATAGACTCTGTGAAAGAAGAGAGCTGGATTACTTTCTGAACAGTGAGGTGTAAAATCATCCATCTGCACCACTGAACTGCACATCAGCCTTTGTATTGAGTAGCTAGAAGCCTAGATGTGACTGACATGGTGTGACCTTGAGCAGAGAGATGGTGTGCAGGACTCAAGCACATAGGCACTAGTGTACTGGACACACCCCTACAGTGGAGCTCCCTGCCTATGAACTGACTGCTCTGATCCAGCAGAGAGATGGTGTGCAGGACTCAAGCACACAGGCACAAGTGTACTGGACACACCCCTACAGTGAAGCTACCTGCCTATGAATTGACTGCTCTGATCCAGCAGAGAGATGGTGTGCAGGACTCAAGCACACAGGCACTAGTGTACTGGACACACCCCTACAGTGGAGCTACCTGCCTATGAACTGACTGCTCTGATCCAGCAGAGAGATGGTGTGCAGGACTCAAGTACACAGGCACTAGTGTACTGGACACACCCCTACAGTGGAGCTCCCTGCCTATGAACTGACTGCTCTGATCCAGCAGAGAGATGGGGTGCAGGACTCAAGTACACAGGCACAAGTGTACTGGACACACCCCTACAGTGGAGCTCCCTGCCTATGAACTGACTGCTCTGATCCAGCAGAGAGATGGGGTGCAGGACTCAAGCACACAGGCACTAGTGTACTGGACACACCCCTACAGTGGAGCTCCTGCCTATGAACTGACTGCTCTGATCCAGCAGAGATGGGTGCAGGACTCAAGCACACAGGCACTAGTGTACTGGACACACCCCTACAGTGGAGCTATCTGCCTATGAACTGACTGCTCTGATCCAGCAGAGATGGTGTGCAGGACTCAAGCACATGCACTAGTGTACTGGACACACCCCTACAGTGGAGCTCCCTGCCTATGAACTGACTGCTCTGATCCAGCAGAGAGATGGTGTGCAGGACTCAAGCACACAGGCACTAGTGTACTGGACACACCCCTACAGTGGAGCTCCCTGCCTATGAACTGACTGCACTGATCTGCTCAGAACTCACTGAGGAGCCACAAGCTGGAGCCCACAGCCTCCTCAACACAGACAAACAGGCAAGAGAGAGGGCTTCCTGAATGCCAGTGTGTATTCCAGTATGAACCTCCACATTCATACTGTACAAGGAGTAGAATAAACTCAACTCTCAAGTAACAGTGTTCATCTAGTCAGTCATGTGTCTGTCTTGAACACTAATCAGTACAGAGGCAAGTGAGTGACTCAACTCTCAAGTAACAGTGTTCATCTAGTCAGAGTCACGTTTCTGTCTCACTCTTCAAACCCCACAGTTATCACTTCATTACACATCTGATGCTTGATCAGGAATGTAATAAATCCATGTAATAAACCAAAAACACAGCTCTTACCCATTTCCTCTCGAAGATGAAGAACGGCTAAAAAATAAAACAGAGCAGTTTTTTAAGTGTTAAATTACAATATAAAATACACAACCAATCAAATGACTCCAATATCTCTATGAAGGTTTTACTGAATTTATTTACTGCCTGAACTTTTTATCAAATGAGTCTGATATCTGTGAAGTTATTGTACACACACATTCAATCAAGAGAAGTGTTTGTTAATATGCAAATTTATATTCTGCAAAATCAAAAACGTATGTAATAAATACAGATAGAATGCATTGTTTCGTTTAATTTTTTAACCAGGAAAATATCTCAAACACAATTGTTACAAGCAAAGCATGACCCACAGATCTTTACACACAATCGGAACCTTCCCTGGAATATAGAGGCTCAGACAGCAGTCTCTTAAGAGCAGGGACCGTCACAGACACAAGTATTGCCACCCAAGCTTATTATACCAGAATTCAAGGTAACAGATTAAGGTTAAACATTTAGTAAACTTTAACCACATTTTAATAAAACAAAAAAGCAAAATACATGATTTACAGTCAACGAATAATCTATCAAAAAACATGTAAAGTATTCATTATTTCATGTAAAGTATTCATTCATGACAAAAGCATTGGCACCCCTGCTTTAGGATTCTGTGTCCTCCTTTTGCTTTTAATTCTTCACCACTATGTTACATCTTGTTGGTGAAAGCTGAGCTCATTCTATTTGGCATATCTGCTTCAGCTCAGGGAGATTGGATTCACAATGCTTGGCTACAGCCTGTCAGATCAGTCCAAAGCATTTCTATTGGATTGAGATCTGGTGATTAAGAAGGCCATTCCAGAACTTTTTTTCAAGAAGTCCAGTTGACTTAGCCGTATGCTTTGGGTCGTTGTCGTGTTGGAAGATAAACTGTCTGCTAAATCAGCCTACAAGCGGATGGTATCATTGTACTTTGTGGAATGTTTTGATACATGGCTGCATTTATTCAATCTTCAATCACATGAATGTCTCCAGTCCCTGACCTGCTAAACACCCCATATCATGACCGAACCACCTCCACGTTTAACTGTAGCTACGAGGTTTTCTTCATTGAAGACTTTCCCCTTTTTTCCTCCAAACATACTGTCGCCAGGAGGACGCTGGGACTGCAGTAGGTTAGTATAGGGATTTGATCCCCAAAACAGTATAGGTGAGGGTTTCCTAGGGTAGGTTCCTGGAGTGGGACGTTCCTTTTAGTTGGACTAGAGTTTAGCTTGTGTGGCAAACTTTTATTTATTAGCTTTATCTTTTGCTGCGTGTGTCAACCCCCGTGCTCTGTGTCTGACTCATTGTTATCAATGACGACCCACGCAGGTAACATCTCCGTTACACACACACATTGGCGTGCCACTTTGAAGTTTGCTGTAACCCCAAGTCATAATTGATAAGGACATTGTAAATGTAGCCAATGATACCCTTATACCCAAAGGGCAAAACATGGAAATCCCTTCTGTCTTAAACTTAACTAGTTTAAAATGACATGAAGATGACAGGATGGGTTATATAAGGACAATCAAGAACACATCTAGCTGCACTGTTATAAAGAGGGAAAAGCTTTGAGAAAAGAGGAGATGTATTCATATAGACATCAGTTATGGGTATTATAGTTTGTACCAGTAACTTTACAAGCTGCTACTGCTGGAGCTGGAATGGGTTTGCAGTATCTGTTCATTAAAGTCTTCACTTACCTTTAACTTCATACATTTTCAACTGTCCTAGAAAAGAACACAGTACAGTCAATGTGATAGGAAACATTTTTGACACAAATGCACAGAGCTCTGCAAAATATCTCCCAAAGCTTTTAGTTTAATAATAAGTACTTACTATCCATTCTTCTCCATTGGATCACCAGCAGAGGCATGGCTCCAATACTGAGAGCTAAAGTCAAGAAGAAAGCCACCATCCATCCAGAGACTCCTGGGAAAAAATCACCTGGAAAACAACACAGCAGCTCAACACACTGGAACACACACACCCCTCCCAACACTGAGACACACCCCTCATAGTGAGCATTCCACACACCCCTCCCAACACTGAGACACACCCCTCATAGTGAGCATTCCACACCCCTCCCAACACTGACCCACACCCCTCAGTGTGAGCATTCCACACACCCCTCCCAACACTGACCACACCCCTCATAGTGAGCATTCCACACACCCTCCCAACACTGACCACCTCTCATAGTGAGCATTCCACACACCCTCCCAACACTGACCACACCCCTCATAGTGAGCATTCCATACACCCCCCCCAACACTGAGACACACCCCCTCATAGTGAGCATTCCACACCCCTCCCAACACTGACCACCCCTCATAGTGAGCATTCCACACACCCTCCCAACACTGAGCCACCCCCTCATAGTGAGCATTCCACACACCTCCCAACACTGAGACACACCCCCCAACACTCATAGTGAGCATTCCACACCCCCTCCCAACACTGACCACACCCTCATAGTGAGCATTCCACACCCTCCCAACACTGAGCCACACCTCCCAACACTGACCACACCCCTCATAGTGAGCATTCCACACCCCTCCCAACACTGACCACACCCTCATAGTGAGCATTCCACACACCTCCCAACACTGACCACACCCCTCATAGTGAGCATTCCACACAACACTGACCACCCCTCCCAACACTGACCACACACCCTCATAGTGAGCATTCCACACACACCCCTCCCAACACTGACCACACCCCTCATAGTGAGCATTCCACACACCCCTCCCAACACTGAGCCACACCCCTCATAGTGAGCATTCCACACACACCCCCAAACACTGCAGACAGTCAAAATAGAGGACTGCACAACACCACCCCCAAATGTGTTTGATTCAGATATTGGCTGGTCCACTAGTTCATGTGTTCGATTCAGATATTGACTGGTCCACTAGTTCATGTGTTTGATTCAGATATCGACTAGCCACTAGTTCATGTGTTTGATTCAGATAATGACTGGTCCACTAGTTCATGTGTTTGATTCAGATATTGACTGGCCCACTAGTTCATGTGTTTGATTCAGATATTGACTGGTCCACTAGTTCATGTGTTTGATTCAGATGTTGATGCCCCATCATGGTGACTGTAATCTATGGTCAGTGTCAGTCAGGCTCAATCCACAAACATGTGATACTCACTGGATATGGAGTTTGGATTCCCAGTCTGGTTTGGGTATTTTGACTAACCAGACAGGAGAACACGTTGGATTGCTGTTTGATTTTGATGTAGCTGTTGACACTGAGGAACCCCTGACTGTCACTCTGCACTGTTGGGCTGGACAGTGATGTTACATTGTTTCCATCCTTGTCTCTCCAGATCACTTCAGGTTCAGGGCTCCACCCCTCTGATCTGCACACCAGCTGGGTCTGCTCTCCTTGTGTAGAGTCCATAGAGATTGAGGGCTGTGTCCCCAGAGCTGTCAGGGAATAGAGACAGTGAGACACACAGATAGACTGTCAGGGAATAGAGACAGTGAGACACACACAGATAGACTGTCAGGGAATAGAGACAGTGAGACACACACAGATAGACTGTCAGGGAATAGAGACAGTGAGACACACAGATAGACTGTCAGGGAATAGAGACAGTGAGACACACACAGATAGACTGTCAGGGGAATAGAGACAGTGAGACACACAGATAGACTGTCAGGGAATAGAGACAGTGAGACACACAGATAGACTGTCAGGGAATAGAGACAGTGAGACACACAGATAGACTGTCAGGGTATAGAGACAGTGAGACACACACAGATAGACACACCAGCCAGGTCTGCTCTCCTTGTGTAGAGTCCATAGATTGAGGGCTGGGTCCCCAGAGCTGTCAGGGAAGGACAGGGAAACATGTTGGATCACACTGAGGATAAAGGGAACATGGATCGATTTTGCCAGAAAATGCCACGACAAAGGTCCCACGTTGCAAATACATCAGCAATAGATTTGCTTTGCTTTGCACACTGCGAAGGTGGCACCGATGCGATCCAGAGCTCTAATTTGAAAACATTCACTTTCAGAAATTCAGATACATCAATGCAGTAACAAATACAGCTGATGCTGAGCACAGCAGCTCGCTGTGTAATCTTGTCCTGTCCGATCGGAGGCGTTCTCTTTTGGAAGACAAACTGAAAGAGCTGGTGTTCCTTTATTACAATCTTTGAATTTAGAAAGACTTTGTGTTAAGAAACAAATCCAGTGTATTCTATTAGTATTTTGATATCCAGTATGATAGAAGAACCCAATACAACTGCACAACGCTTTTCAGTGTTGTAAATCAAACCCTGACTTTGACATCGATTATCATGCAAATACTAATGATGATTATCGATCATTAGAGTTAAAATGCTTTAAAAAATAATATAAAAACTTCCCTCACAGTAACAGTTTAAGAGACAGTAAGTCCTCTTTTTATAGAGCATGGTATAAAAAACTCCTTCAAACAAATCCCGATGTTTTAAGACACGTTTGATAAATACATTGCCATTTAAATATAGCACTCTCCAATTGTCATATTCCTGCCGTCCCTTCACCTTGTTTTGTGTAAAATCTGATGAATTTTCAGTGTAAAACCAAAGAAAAAACCCCACTGTCCAAAGGAGAAAAAAAACTACATTAACATCATGGCCTATTCACATGGAAATAATTCTCTCTCTCATTTTTTTAAATTTGCTGTTGAGGTTACAGTTTATGAATTACGTAGCCCAGCTTCTGGTGAATGCAGCAGTCCCTGGATAGTGTGCCAAAGCTGCAGAGATGCATTTCACTTTTTGCTGTCATTAAAACTTTACATGACTTTCCATAGCCTCTTAGATTTGCATTATCTTCAGTGAATACAACTATAGCGTCATTTTTCCAAACAGTACATTAGAGGTAGCTACCCTTTCCTGCAACTGAACTTTCCACAGCGACACATTCTCCGGCTGATCATTTTCGGTTTGCGTCTCCATACTAGAATATGTAGAATATTTCATACATGGATGTGGATTTATTATTAACTGACTTACTGCCCACATCGCAACCAAGACATGTAGAATCTCTCTTTCATACATGATGTACAGACCTAATCAATCTGCATCATGATGTAGAGAGCCACGTGCCTGACAAGCAGGTTGCGTTCTGGTATTTAACCAGAAACAAGACATGTAGAATCTCTCTTTCATACATGATGTACAAGCCTAATCAATCTGCATCATGATGTAGAGAGCCACGTGCCTGACAAGCAGGCTGCGTTCTGGTATTTAACCAGAAACAAACAACAACAAAAACAAACTTTCTGAAACAGTGGCACGTGACAGCGTAGTAATGTTAAATATTATTAGCTTCACTCGAGACAGACGGCTGCAGTTGGGACTGATTTTAAACAAAATAATATGTATAAAATAAATTACTAACAGCAGGTTACTCTTGATCTCTGCAGCATCATTCTGTATTTGTTTACAGATGCATATTCTCAATAGCTTTTAGAAGCAACAACACAGATTACATTCTTGACAGTAAGTTAATATATACAAGACACGTTTTTAATTTCATGGAATATTCAATTTCATTCAAATATTATCGATTTGTTATAGTGGGGTCCCAATATCGTTACAAGCCTAATACTTTTGTTACTTTGCATATACTTGTACAGATACTGCATAATTTTGCATCATTTTGATTTTTTCTGTGCATAATTCCCTGGGGTGTAACAGATAGACACACCAGCCAGGTCTGCTCTCCTTGTGTAGAGTCCATAGAGATTGAGGGCTGGGTCCCCAGAGCTGTCAGTGAATAGAGACAGTGAGACACACACAGATAGACACAGCAGCCAGGTCTCCAGGATATGGAGGTGTTATTTCAGATGCAATTCAGCACTGACCTCTGACTATCAGTTCAGTCTTTCCTTGTTCATACCAGTCTCCATCAGTGGCATAGCAGGAATAGACCCCGCTATCAGAGGGACGGAGGTTTCTCAGGTTCAGAGAGAGAATGCCTTCCTGCAGCCCCACTCTAGAGAGAGCAGTGCGGCCCCGATAGTCACTGTCCTGATCATCTGCCCAATCGCTGTGATATTCATATAAATGAACTGGGATATTGATGTTCTCTCTGTACCACCTGACTTCCATGTCCACAGCACTGAGACTGGGGGTGATGTGACAGGGCAGGATGACATCTTCACCAGGAGAGGCGATGAGGGGCTGATCAGAGCCAACAACAGAGCTGCCATCTGAAAAACAAAACACTGGCAATTAGAAACAAACAAGAATTTACTCAAACAGTACCCTAGTAGAAGAAGAAGTGCACAGCAATGAGATATGAGCTATAAGCTGTGACCCTGAGACTTCTACACTAAACATCCAGCTGAGATATGAGCTATAAGCTGTGATCCTGGGACTTCTACACTAAACATCCAGCTATGAGATATGAGCTATAGCTGTGACCCTGGGAGCTCTACACTAAACATCCAGCTATGAGATATGAGCTATAAGCTGTGACCCTGGGACTTCTACACTAAACATCCAGCTATGAGATATGAGCTATAAGCTGTGACCCTGGGACTTCTGTAAAAATCCAGCTATGAGATATGAGCTATGGCTGTGATCTAGGACTTCTACTAAACATCCAGCTATGAGATATGAGCTCTAAGCTGACCCTGGGACTTCTACACTAAACATCCAGCTATGAGATATGAGCTACAAGCTGTGACCCTGGGACTTCTACACAAACATCCAGCTATGAGATATGCGCTCTAGCTGTGACCTGGGACTTCTACACTAAACATCCAGCTATGAGATATGAGCTATAAGACCCTGGGAGCTCTACACTAAACATCCAGCTATGAGATATGAGCTATAAGCTGTGACCCTGGGAGCTCTACACTAAACATCCAGCTATGAGATATGAGCTATAGCTGTGACCCTGGGACTTCTACACTAAACATCCTATGAGATATGAGCTATAAGCTGTGATCCTGGGACTTCTACACTAAACATCCAGCTATGAGATATGAGCTCTAAGCTGTGACCCTGGAGCTTCTACACTAAACATCCAGCTATGAGATATGAGCTCTAAGCTGTGACCCTGGGACTTACACTAAACATCCAGCTATGAGATATGAGCTATAAGCTGTGACCCTAGGAGCTCTACACTAAACATCCAGCTATGAGATATGAGCTATAAGCTGTGACCCTGGGAGCTCTACACTAAACATCCAGCTATGAGATATGAGCTATAAGCTGTGACCCTGGGAGCTGTACACTAAACATCCAGCTATGAGATATGAGCTATAAGCTGTGACCCTGGGACTTCTACACTAAACATCCAGCTATGAGATATGAGCTATAAGCTGTGACCCTGGGACTTCTACACTAAACATCCAGCTATGAGATATGAGCTATAAGCTGTGACCCTGGGACTTCTACACTAAACATCCAGCTATGAGATATGAGCTATAAGCTGTGACCCTGGGAGCTCTACACTAAACATCCAGCTATGAGATATGAGCTATAAGCTGTGACCCTGGGACTTCTACACTAAACATCCAGCTATGAGATATGAGCTATAAGCTGTGACCCTGGCAGCTCTACACTAAACATCCAGCTGTGAACGCTGGTGCATTAGACCCACTGGTCCGGAACTCAACCAAAGCCCCAGCACAGTGTTAGTAGGTTAGGAAACTGAACAGGCAAACTGAACTACAATTCCACTTCCTATAAAAACAGGACATCTCTGAACTTGTGATTTTGCATCTCAGTGGATCTGTCCTGTTCAAAGATCTTCAGGGTAGCATTAGTGATGTGTCTCTTCATCAGTTTCATTTCTACAGTCCCTCTCACCTTGTGTAGAAACAGCTGGTAGCAAACTCAAGACAATGAGACAGGTCCTCCCCAGGAATCTCATCTTCATTTCCCTGGAAAACAACACAAGTGTTTGAGTGACAGTGACTGCTTTACAGTATCCTCAGTAAGGAAAGAGAAAGGGGGGTTGGTGCTACACTGGGATAGATGTTATGGTATCCTCAGTAAGGAAAGAAAGGGGTTGGTGCTACACTGGGATAGATGTTATGGTATCCTCAGTAAGGAAAGAGAAAGGGGGTTGGTGCTACACTGTGATAGATGTTATGGTATCCTCAGTAAGGATAGAAAAGGGGTTGGTGCTACACTGGGATAGATGTTATGGTATCCTCAGTAAGGAAAGAAAGGGGGTTGGTGCTACACTGGGATAGATGTTATGGTATCCTCAGTAAGGAAAGAGAAAGGGGGGTTGGTGCTACACTGGGATAGATGTTATGGTATCCTCAGTAAGGAAAGAGAAAGGGGGGTTGGTGCTACACTGGGATAGATGTTATGGTATCCTCAGTAAGGAAAGAGAAAGGGGGTTGGTGCTACACTGGGATAGATGTTATGGTATCCTCAGTAAGGAAAGAGAAAGGGGGTTGGTGCTTGTGCAAAGTGCCCCCTGTGTATGTTATATGTTACGTGTTGTGTGTAAATGTTGGTGTATAGGCATTGGTACACGGATATAAGCGGTCTGTGTTTCACGTGTGTGTGTAAATTGTATATTTGTATTTAGCACGGGGATGGCACATCACATCACGTGCAAGTAAAAAGTAATATGTGATAACGGGGAATTGCACTTTAATTAATTCACGTGCAGTTGTACCGAGATTCAATTGAATGATTGACTAGCAATCGAATCTCACAACTGCATAAAAAGCTACATGTTTTCACTCACTGGTTGTTGGTGTTCGGTGAGTGGAGAGCGGGAGGAGGAGAAAAAAACAAAAGCAAAAGCAAAGCAAAGTAATTAGTGTTTTCCTCACCGTGTTTGTCCGTTTGTCTGTTCACTGTTTAGTCTGTTTTGTTTGTCTCTTTATTTTGGCGTATAGTGCCGTGTCCTGTTTTTGTTACAACTGTTTATTTTCTGTATGTTTATTCATTAAATGCTGAGTTTAATCACGCCCAGCTTCACCAAACCTCAAATCTCTGTTGTTTATTTCCTGCATCTGGTCTGACGCCACCCACTCCGGCCGTCTTTGTCACACGGTGTCAGAACCGGGGCGACAGCGCCTCAGGGCTCAGGCCAGATGGGGAACCGCGGTTTTTTTTTTTGAAAAAAAAAAAACAAAGGAGAAGAAATGGGGAGAAGAGGCTGGAAGAGCACAGGAGGGCAAGGAGAAAGGCGGAAGCAGGGCTGTGGTGTTTCGACTGTGTGCAAACTAGCCACACCACCATACCCTGTTCCGTCCACAGGACCCTACAGGCAATGGCCCAAAGACTGGATGGGGGGAGTGGTGCCCTGGCTGTGGGGCATATAACACGTTGGCCCTATGCCCCATGCAGGATGAAGAAGAGGAGCCTTGCTGCCACGTCCTGTGCCTGAGTGGGAGGAGCCTGAGCGTCCCACAGCCCAAGAGGAGCCTGAGCGTCCACAGCCCAGCGGGAGGAGCCTGAGCGCCCACAGCCCAAGCGGGAGGAGCCTGAGCGTCCACAGCCCAAGCGGGAGGAGCCTGAGCCCCCACAGCCCAAGCGGGAGGAGCCTGAGCATCCACAGCCCAGGGGAGGAGCCTGAGCGTCCACAGCCCAAGTTGATCACAGCCCAGCGGGGAGCCTGAGCGTCACAGCCTGTGTAGGAGCCTCGCCCACAGCCCAAGCGGGAGGAGCCTGAGTGACAGCCCAAGTGGGAGGAGCCTGAACGCTTATGGGAGGAGCAACGCCCCACGCCTGAGTGGGAGGAGCACGGCCCACGCCTGAGAAGGAGCCCGAACGCCCCACACCTGAGTGGGGGGGAGAGCCCGAACGCCCACAGCCCAAGAGGGGGAGTCAGCCCACAGCCCAAAAGGGAGGAGTCGGCGCGCCCACAGCCAAAGGGAGGAGTAGTGACAGCCCAAAAGGGAGGAGTCAGCGCCCACAGCCCGAAGAGAGGGAAGTCGGGGCCCACAGCTCCAGACCCAAGTGCAGAGGAGAATGCCTGCTGGATCCGCAAAGCGCCCGCACAGTTCCCCTGCAAGAGAGGCAGAGCACACAGTCCCCTGAAAAGGGGAGACTACACACTGATCCATCGGCAGGAGACTACATCTGCTCCCACCTTCACCAGCAGGAGCAGAAGCCGGAGCTGCCTCTGCCTCGCCACCTCCACCGGCAGGAACAGAGCAGCAGCTGCCTCTGCCTCCGCCACCTCCACCGGCGGGAACAGAGCAGCAGGGCTGCCTGCCTCCGCCACCTCCACCATCGACGGAGCAGAGCAGCAGGGCTGCCTCTGCCTCCGCCACCTCCACCGCCCACCACTAGGAGCAGAGCAGCAGGAGCTGCCTCTGCCTCCGCCACCTTCTCAGGAGCAGAGCAGCAGGAGCTGCCTCTGCCTCCGCCACCTCCACCCCGCAGAGCAGCAGGAGCTGCCTCTACCTCCGCCATGTCCACCAGCAGAGGGTGAATGCCTGCTGGGTCCCCTGTCCACCAGCAGAGGTGGAATGCCTGCTGGGTCCCTGTCCACCAGCAGAGGGTAAATGCCTGCTGGTCCCCTTCGAGGCAGAGCCGCACCAGTCCCCTGCAAGAGAGGGAGGGCGCACCAGTCCCCTGAAACAAGGGTAGACTACGCGCCCCACCTCCGCCCGCCCAGAGACTACACGCCCCCCACCTCCACTGGCAGGAGCAGAGCAGCAGGAGCTGCCTCTGCCTCCGCCACCTCCACCAGCAGAGGAGGAATGCCTGCTGGCAACACTTCCCAACCAGCAGAGGATGAATGCCTGCTGGTATCCCTTCCCCCACTGAACACACGCAGGAGAGGAGCAGGAGCTACCTCCTTCACGAGAAAAAACCAGGACTAGATGCTGGCGGTCCTCAGCAGCCTTGCATAGGCTGCTGAGGGAAGCATGGGGAAGAACCGCCCGGCCGCCAGAGAGGACGAGAAGAGGGCCGACACCGCACCCCAAGCCTGTCCTGACTCCCTCTCCCGCTTAAGCCCAAGGATGCCCGCCTCGCCCGCCCCCGGATGCCCGCCTCGCCGCCAAGGATGCCCGCCGCCGCCGCCCATGATGTCCGTCTGGCATTGCCTGGGGTTGCCAACCGCTCCGCATCGCCTGGGGTTGCAGCCGCTCCGCATCGCCTGGGGTTGCCACCAGTCCGCGCCGCCTGGGGTTGCCACGCTCCGCACGCCTGGGGCTGCCTGTTCCGCGTACCTGGGGCGCATCCACACAGGGTGCAGGGGTGCGAGGAACTCCGCTGCGCCTCTATGGGCTCCCCTCCCCTCCCAGATTCGCCTTCCGGTCCGCTGCTGCTGCCCGTCCGAGGTCCGCTGCTGCTGTCGCCTCCCGAACCGCTGTGATCGCCTCCGAGGTCGCTGCCGCTCGCCTCGAGGTCCGCTGCCGTCGCCTCGAGGTCCGCTGCTGCTGCCGTCGCCTCCCAAGGGTCCGCTGCTGCTGATTCGGAAGGTCCGCCGCTGCTGCTGTCGCCTCGAGGGCCGCTGCCGTCCCCTCGAGGGCCGCTGCACCCGTCGCCTGGGGTCGCCAGGGATCCTGTGATCGCCTGGTGTATCCTGCGCCGCCTGGGGTCGCAGCACTGGCGGAGCTCCATGAAAAGGAGCTGCCGGCCAGTTCAGGAGACCAGCTTCCCAGCCGCATTTCCGGGCAGGAACACGGTGGCCGGAGCCCCACGGAGGGGAGCTGGCGGCCAAAGAAAGGGGAGGTCAGGAGACCAGTTCCCAGCTGCTCTTCAGCGGCAGGATAGTGTGGCTGAGCCCCGAAGAGGGAGCTGCCAGCCACGAAGAATTGGGGTGCCAGACATTCCACCATGGCTACCCCAGAAACAACTTGCTTCCCCCTTCCGGGACTTTGGGACTGAGGGGAGGTATACGTTGAGGCCATGTGTGCGTTACAAGGGGGGTATATGTGCAAGTGCCCCTGTGTATGTTATATGTTACGTGTTGTGTGTAAATGTTGGTGTATATAGGCATTGGTACCCGGGATATAAGCGGTCTGTGTTTCACGTGTGTAAATTGTATATTTGTATTTAGAACGGGGATGGCACATCACATCACGTGCAAGTAAAAAAGTAATATGTGAGCACGGGAATTGCACTTTAATTAATTCACGTGCAGTTGTGCCGAGATTCCAATTGAATGATTGACCAGCAATCGAATCTCGCACAACTGCATAAAAGCTGCATGTTTTCACTCACTGGTTGTTGGTGTTCGGTGAGTGGAGAACGGGAGAGGGAGGAGAAAAGAAAACAAAGCAAAGCAAAGCAAAGTAATTAGTGTTTTCACTCACCGTGTTTGTCCGTTTGTCTGTTCACTGTTTAGTCTGTTTTGTTTGTCTCTTTTTTAGGCGTATAGTGCCGTGTCCTGTTTTTTGTTACAACCGTTTATTTTCTGTATGTTTATTCATTAAATGCTGAGCGCAATCACGCGCCCAGCTTCACCAAACCCCAAATCTCTGTTTGTTTATTTCCTGCATCTGGTCTGACGCCACCCACTCCGGCCGTCTTTGTCACAGTGCTACACTGGGATTGATGTTATGGTATCCTCAGTAAGGATAGAGAAAGGGGGGTTGGTGCTACACTGGGATTGATGTTATGGTATCCTCAGTAAGGATAGAGAAAGGGGGGTTGGTGCTACACTGGGATAGATGTTATGGTATCCTCAGTAAGGAAAGAGAAAGGGGGGTTGGTGCTACACTGGGATTGATGTTATGGTATCCTCAGTAAGGATAGAGAAAGGGGGGTTGGTGCTACACTGGGATAGATGTTTGCTGGTAAACTGCAGATCTTGTGTGATGATTCATCTGTTACTGTCTGTGTTGCTAACCTTAACCAAGTGGTTTACTAAAATACCATTTAGATATGTGGTCTATATGATTGCTGTTACATTATATGAGAACTGCCTTGGCAATTAATTGTGAATATTTATATACATGATATTGGTGCTATAGAGGTGTGTGTCTTCTCTATTAATTGAGCCTTTAGCAGCTATTACAAAACTACTGATCTGGGTATTTTAGATTCAGTGCATTTATCTACAATTGTATACTTGTGTGGCAGTGTGGAAATGCAAAAGCCCTGCCAGGCATGTGTGGGGGGGGGGGGGGATTGGGTGGCAGGAGGGAGTTGAAAACATCATGAGAGTAAAAGGATCTCATTTATTGCATCACAATCACTTCAGTGTCACCAGTGTAGCAGCAGCCTGCCTGTGTATCACAGTTAGAACTAGTGATCTGATTATCAGCAGCCTGCCTGTGTATCACAGTTAGAACTAGTGATCTGATTATCAGCAGCCTGCCTGTGTATCACAGTTAGAACTAGTGATCTGATTATCAGCAGCCTGCCTGTGTATCACAGTTAGAACTAGTGATCTGATTATCAGCAGCCTGTCTGTGTATCACAGTTAGAACTAGTGATCTGATTATCAGCAGCCTGCCTGTATCACAGTTAGAACTAATGATCTGATTATCAGCAGCCTGTCTGTGCATCACAGTTAGAACTAGTGATCTGATTATCAGCAGCCTGCCTGTGTATCACAGTTAGAACTAGTGATCTGATTATCAGCAGCTGTCTGTATCACAGTTAGAACTAGTGATCTGATTATCAGCAGCCTGTCTGTGTATCACAGTTAGAACTAGTGATCTGATTATCAGCAGCCTGTCTGTGTATCACAGTTAGAACTAATGATCTGATTATCAGCAGCCTGTCTGTGCATCACAGTTAGAACTAGTGATCTGATTATCAGCAGCCTGTCTGTGTATCACAGTTAGAACTAGTGATCTGATTATCAGCAGCCTGTCTGTGTATCACAGTTAGAACTAGTGATCTGATTATCAGCAGCCTGTCTGTGTATCACAGTTAGAACTAGTGATCTGATTATCAGCAGCCTGTCTGTGTATCACAGTTAGAACTAGTGATCTGATTATCAGCAGCCTGCCTGTATCACAGTTAGAACTAGTGATCTGATTATCAGCAGCCTGCCCGTGTATCACAGTTAGAACTAGTGATCTGATTACCAGCAGCCTGTCTGTGTCACAGTTAGAACTAGTGATCTGATTATCAGCAGCCTGCCTGTATCACAGTTAGAACTAGTGATCTGATTATCAGCAGCCTGCCTGTGTATCACAGTTAGAACTAGTGATCTGATTATCAGCAGCCTGTCTGTGTATCACAGTTAGAACTAGTGATCTGATTATCAGCAGCCTGTCTGTGTATTGTGGGTTCAATCCCCAGTGGGGGACACTGCTGTTGTACCCTTGAGCAAGGTACTTTACCTAGATTGCTCCAGTAAAAACCCAACTGTATAAATGGGTAATTGTATGTAAAAATAATGTGATATCTGTATAATGTGAAATAATGTATAATGTGATATCTTGTAACAATTGTAAGTCGCCCTGGATAAGGGCGTCTGCTAAGAAATAAATAATAATAATAATAATAATAATAATAATAATAATAATATAATGCTTTTTTTTTTTGCCACTAAACTTTCTTTTGGTCCGTTTGGTTTATCACTCAACGTCTTTTTTCTTGTGGCAGTGTTTTCCTCATTTTCAACGAACACGTCTCTGTTTTCATCGTAACATTTTGAAACCTGGTCTTCATTTTCATGAAGTGTCAGTTTGTGCGCTGTTGTGAAGTCAGTTTGAGTCTGGGGGTAACTTACCCTCTAATTTTAACACAGAGTGTAAAGTGTATTTTCAGGGGGTAAAATGCAACATTCCCTTGAAGTCCTGAGTAATCTCGATAAATACTGTACAATCTTTAATGGTAACGGGGCAGCACTATTACCTCCTCAGTAAGCACCTTGATTCTCTTTCTTCAGGGGTTCATTTGTCCACCCGGATCACAGATCCGATACCTTTTTGTCTGAGAATTTTACAGTTTGCAAATGATGAACCGCATGAATTGATATTTTTCTAAGAAAGAACTCCATATACTGTGGCAAAGTACCTGAAGAGAAGTATGTTACAGTCAGCACTCACATATCCGACCCTATAAAATTTTGACTTCAGTGACGGTTAAATGCGTGTGATGCATATCTGATTATTTCATCTGATTTGAGGTGTATGTAGGTGAGCACGTTGTAACCTGCCCCCTCCCACCCAAACAACCCCCTGCCCTGCACACACGCACAAACATTGTATTTGTCTTGCTCTTATTGTATTATTACTTGTACTGTAACACTTGAAATGTATTTGCTTACGATTGTAAGTCGCCCTGGATAAGGGCGTCTGCTAAGAAATAAATAATAATAACACACGCATGCACACACACTGACACACACACACAAACACTGACACACTGACACACACACACAAACACACGCATGCACACACACTGACACACACACACTGACACACACATGCACAGACATACACACACACACAAACACACACAAATATGACTTGCGTTTGAGGAACTGTACAGGGAGACGTTGGTTCTTTCATTGAAATTTTTAAGCGCCTACGAGTTGGGGAATAACACACAGTAAAAAGTCAAAAACCTGTCCGTTTTGTCAGGGAACAAAAAAAAGACACAATGTCAAAATACAGAGCTGAAAGGACTGTTATAAAATAAGGAGGCTTCCATTTAGATGGTACTCGATTGGTTTTGTTGGTGCAGTACTATATTTAACAACAGGCGTAGTATTTTAATTCAGACGATATGATTCTGATAATATCACTTGCCAAAAGAGAGGACTGGACAAGTGAACTGTAATACAGTAGTGTGGCCCTGTGTGTAGCTTGTGTTATATGTTGTATGTGGTGTGTTATTGTTGGGGTATATATATTAGTGCACAGGATATAAATTGGGCTTGTAGCACGAGTGTTGTAATATGTATTTAGGCACAGGGATTGCACAATCATTTCAGGTGCAGATAAAATGTGGATTAGTATGTGAGCACAGGGGATTGCACAAAATGAGTTCACATGCTGGGATTCAAGTGAATGATTAATTAGTAATTGAATCCCAGCACAGCTGTATATATAGATGTGTGTTTGTGAATGGAGAACGGGTGTGGTGATAGAGGTATAGATAATTTGGTAATTTGGTTTGGCTACTGGGCCGTTTTGTTTTTGTAAAAGTGTTTTCGTTTGTTCAACCTTTTTATTTTCTGTTTTACAATAAACAGTGCATTTCATTCACATTTCACCCTCAGTACTGTGTGTCCTTCCGGGTCTGACGTCACCGCTCAAGCCAGCCTGTAACAAGTACATACTTTTAAACCCGGTACGTACTGTAGCAGTATGTACAATTCCCCATTAATGACACAACAGCAAAATGAAATCTAAATGCTACCCGTGCACAGAACTGCTTAAAACGTAAAAGGCAATGCAATTTAGAAAAATATTTAAAAATAACAGCATCCAAAGTTAGTCTTCAAAATTGCTCGATAAGGCCCTAATGTCACAGTTCACTAGCAAATGAAAATGCACAAAAGCAACGAAAGATCATAGATTTAAAGAAATGCACAGTTTCAGAGAGTCTAAAACTGTTTAATGATTAACTTTCACATTACCGTGCCTTGCCTCGTTCGGTTTGTTTTTGGAGGAAGCGTTGTGTAACTGCCATGCACAATGAAACAGATCTGCCATGCCAAATCCATTAGACTAACTGAAACATCTCTGTATTATTTCAACACCGTTCGTTTCGCAGCGTCTAGTCTAATGGCTATTAGAACATGGCTTGGATAAATTAAGTGCTGTGATTGGCTTAACAAGATCACATGACCGTACGGTAAGAATTGTCTTACCGCACGGCTATAACATCATAGACCAACTTACTTACCTGATCTATTAATATTACTACACCTTAAGAGTAACAATTATCTAAACAGTGTTTCTGTGGGTAAAAATGTCAACATACAACTGAAACAGCATTTAAATCACTCAACAAACTCATATCTGTCACTAAGAATTACAGAAAAAAATGGCTAATATACAGTGGTATTTAATCAGAGAACAGAACAAAGAAACCTGAGGTAAGCAGTAACACTTTATTCAAAAGCCAGCTGAAATCACCAAGCAAGTCTCACTCAGCATGTAAAATATAAACAGCGGCATCTGCTTATTAAACTAAATATCGCCTTATAAAACTGACTAGTGAGGATGCAATGTTTAAATTAGACACAACAGATACATCTCTCCACTACCCTCCGATTTCAGAAACATATTTAAAACACAATTAAAATCTCTGCTGCTCTCTGCTGACACACCCGTTGGGTTTTTAAACACGGTCGGGTTCGGTATTGAATTCTATTGAGCTCGGCCATGACGGGAAGGGCTGCGGCACTGCGCAAACTGACACGGAACTCGTTTAGTCCACATGTCATCTAATGCTGGTTTACAATCGAGGGAAATGATGCCGGTTACCGGCCATTGCTGTGAAAACAGCCTCAGGAATTATTGGGCATCTTCTCTTGAAGACCGCAAAACCCGAATAGGTTAATTTCCTACACACAAGCACACACACACACACACACACACACACACACACACAAGCACACACACACACACACACAGCACACACACACACACACACACACACACACACACACACACACACACACACACACACACACACACACAAGCACACACACACACACACACACACACACACACACACACACACCACACACCCACACACACACACACACACACACACACACACACACACACACACACACACACACACACACACACACACACACACACACACACACTGACACACACACACACTGCACACACACACAAGCACACACACACACAAGCACACACACACACACACACACACACACACAAGCACACACACACACACACACACACACACACACACACACACACACACACACACACACACACACACACACACACACACACACACACACACACACACACACACACACACACACACACACACACACAACACACACACACACACACACACACAACCCACTGAAGCCCCTCCTCGAGTGCCAGAGCAGTGTTTGGCTGTTCCCAGAATCAGATGAAATCAGTCTGCTTTCAATTCACAAATGCCATTTTATCTCAAACATTTTACTGTGAACGGGAATGTTCAATGCAATGTTTATGGCAAATAAAAAAGTACAAAATATATGTTACAATCAAACAGTCTTCAGGGACTTTGTTTTTAACCGCATGAACTGTAATGTTTTGACCTGCAGTGTATTCCATCAATAAATTCATGAGTTCTGTATTTCTCACTTCATTTTTCTTAAAATGACATATTAAGCTTAACGACAAAAAGATTGCCAGACTTTTCTATTTAAGTGTGAGTTAAGTGTACCATAACCTAAAAGTGAACTTGTTATTGTCTCTGTAATGTACACCACGCTGTTGTTTAAAGAGATCCGCACGTCCACACATGTTCCGGGGAAAGAGGAAAACGCAATCTAACTATTAAGTCCCGCTGTTGAAAAAACTATCTTGCGGTGTGCACAGACAGGTTTTTGTTCAGGGGTCTCATTTCATTTCTCATGATAGTTCCAGGCGTTACTCTTTTTTGAAGCTGTTGTTGTTAGTATTGCAGACGCGAGACTACATGAAACAATGCGTCACTGGCCTCCACTCCCTTAGCCAATAGCAGAGCTGCATGATGAAGTGCGCCCGCCCGCCTGTCAATATCTGCAGGGGCCAGTGAGGTGAGAGTTTTACGGAGAATTTAAAAAAAATAATAACGTATTCCTTAAAAACTACTGTTGTATAAACATCAAACCTATTGCAAAGAATTTGAATGTTAATTGCATGTAGAATATTCAAATATGGTGCCTCACCCCTAATATATATATACATATATATATATATGTGTATGTGTATATGTGTGTGTTTGTTTTCCCCTTCTCCAGGCCCCCTTCGAGTATTCTAACCTATATATATAGTTTGTTTTCCCCTTCGAGTCGCTGTGTCCGGGGAAATCCGTCCTCTCTGTGGACCTCAAAACAGTTCAGCACCAATTTTCAAAAGGATTTGCACCCCTGCCAGGACTGAACCCCACCCAGCACCTTTGCTTACTAACTATCTCGTTTATTCAAATACGAGAGTTAAGAACTTTCTATTCAAGATTCAAGAACACACAGCATGTGTGTCTGTGTTTGACTTATCTTTCCTGCCAGCACGAAGCGAGTCAGATCACTCTTCCCTAGCAGCAAATGACACTGCAGCCAGCGAATCATTAGGCAGCTTTGTGTTCTATATTCACAAGCGACACGATCACAGTACAAGTTACATTACCACAATTCATACATCTCAGTTCTCAACGTTTTCTCTCTCAAGTGCAATTACACCATGTTTTGTGTGACAGGACGATGTCATTTCCACTGTTACATAGCTAGTACACATCCTCAGAAATGGTGTGTGGTTAGTTTCGCTCCATTATAAAATGCAGAGTAGGTGCCCGCAGCTGCAGTAACAGTGATCCTGTCGCAGTAGCCATGTTAAACCCCACCCAGCCTGTCAGAGTGCGTGTCTGCTCTGAACCACATGTTCACTTTCTACTCCATTCCTTGAACACAGCAGCGTGCTCTAATGTCCTGCTTACCTTTAGAAAAGCGAGCCTGTCTCAGCGCTCCTCACATCGGGACACAACACGGGCGGGTTTGGAAAGCGCTTACTGTGCTCCTGTATGACTGGCTCGCTGAACGACTTGTGATTCATATCGAAACTGAAAGTGTTCTTCCTCTTTCCTCCACGTCCCGGGAAAACTGGGATTGTTCTCAGACTTCATTTTTCGTCCCGGTCAGAAACAGTAAAATTGTTAAATCGTCCCGGTTTTGCTATTGTTTTATTCACATTTTTATAAGTACTAAACTGTAGCGGTGTGCTCAGCAAGTGACAGCACAGTCATTTATTATAGAAAAAATATAGAGAGAGACATTTATAGATTACTTGTTTAATCATTCTGATTATGTGTTTAATAATTAATATTCGGTTTCACTTCCAGGACCATGGCTATTTTCTATTAACACAACCATTGTTATAACTCATTTTAAACACACACACACATATATATATGTAGTCATTAGGTTTAGATGTCACACTGTATTGATTTAGATATTCAGGTTGGATACCTCGGGATCCTTATTGAGAAGCCAGCGGAACTCCAGCGTTTCTCCGACCCAGCGAAGGCGTTTGTCCCGATAACCCCTCCGTGATGAGCGGCGCTGCCATGACAACCTATGACATCACCGCAAGTTACAACACTCCGTCATTTTTTGTTATTATTTTTATTATTATTTATTTCTTAGGCGACTTACAATTGTTACACAAGATATCACATTATTTTTTACATACAATTCCCCATTTATACAGTTGGGTTTTTACTGGAGCAATCTAGGTAAAGTACCTTGCTCAAGGGTACAGCAGCAGTGTCCCCACCTGGGATTGAACCCACGACCCTCGGTCAAGAGTCCAGACCCCTCACCACTACTCCACACTGTATTACAGTAATACAGTATTAATACAGTATTAACGCTTTATTGTTTTCACAAAATAACATCAATAAGATTATCAGCTCAGCTGCTAGTGTGTGCTAAACACAATCTCAAATATCAGTGAATAGATACAGAGACAAGCCGTGGCACCAGCAAGAGGGGACAATGAAAGAGACAGTTAAAGTTTAAATAAATACATGAAGCAAAAATACATGTTAGTATATTTTAATCAAAAATCCATGCAACCATAATTCTGATTATTTATCTTAATAATTTCACAGCTAATTATTTACAAATGAATCATTTCTATATTGCTAAGTAATGTGGCGTTATAGTTTCTTAACATATGAATGGATTTTAGAAACCATCTATGCTAGTCTGTCCCTTAAACAGTTTGAAATATAATTTAGATTGAAATGGCAGTTAGTATATAAATCCATTTCTAAAACGGGTCGCATTTTGTAATTTAAATACCTATGAGCTACCAAAACGTATTTTTGTTTCATATCGTTATTAATGTATTTACTTATTTATTTGGTTAAACTAATCCAGCCTTACATTTCAATTGAAGTCACCACAGCGTGTCTATGTATGAATTACTGACGAGTAATATTGAGATTTGATTACACTAGCAGATCAACTGATAATGTATGGATGTTATTTTGTGAAAATAAAATATTAATATTAAAAAAAAGAAACACTACAACATTTTATAAATAAATACATGATACACCAAACTGTAGCACATTCGTTTACTCTTAATATCATAACAAATATACTTATTATAAATACGCACCTTCTTTTATTTGTTGGAAAACGACCTGGAACTGAAGTAAAGTGCTTTTTAATACAGAGCTATTTGAGTATTTAAAAAATGGTTATCTTCAAAATTAAAATATCAGCAACGGTGTGTTAATTAAACGAAGCGCCTGACGCCGCTCGGAACTTTCGCATTTTTAAATCCTAACGGTCTCTGCTCAGCGGAGTGGAATGTTCAGGAGCCGGTTGCCTAGCAGCGTCTCCGCCTCCTTCTCTGCCCGCCCCTCTCCCTCTCTCGTTGCTCCAGCTAGGAGTTCACATTCAGCTTCCTTAGATTATATAGCGCCATTCTTTACTAACTTTTACAAATGAGCTTATTGGAGGCTTCGTGTTTTTAAGATGGTTCAGGTGCAGTCCGGGCAGACTGACTGCAGCATCATTACAGTATACCGCACTGCGCTCGGCTTTGTGTGGAGGCTGATACACAAAATAATGAACGACTGGTAAAGAAATCACATGGATTGCTTTTTAATGCTAAATATGTATCTGGTATTCTAAGTATTATCTACAAATAATAATTCAACTATATTCATATTCAGAATGTGATACAGTATTAAGACAGGGTCCAGTATTAGAAATAAATAAACACGCTTTAAGAGAAACAGCAGTGATGTTTATTGCCCATTCCCATCCATTCTCTAGATGTTACTACATTGTGGTTGCAATCCACAGGGTCAAGGGACTCAGCGATGTTAAATAAAAACCTAGAGCGCACAATTAACCAGTATATTGAATGTAAAGAACACGTTCATGTCTTGCTTTCTCATAGCTGCTTCTGTGTGTGTACACCCGTGGTGTTTATTTTGTTTAATTATCCGTCTTGTCTAAGAATGTGTATATTATATAAAATATATATTTAAGAGCTAGTGCCGGCGATGAGGACTCTACCGTGTGATAGCTGACCGCTGCAGGAGTTATTATCAACCGGGACGCTGTGACTGGAGGCAGCAGCGCCAAGGCAGGGAGTTTTTCACAGACACATAATCTGTGTTTTGTGCACCGATATTACTATTTCCCATTCTCTTCTTCATAACGAGATGTTCAAACACTAACGCGATACCCCTGATAATGCTTTTAGAAGTATATTAGGTTATTCAAGTTGAGCTCTGTTGTCACAAACAGATCCACAATGGCGCAGGCATGGGCGCAGTTTCATAGCTTTCTCTTCGCTAGTCTTGGAGGTTCAGTGCGTGTGAACTTGTTTTTGGTAAATACAGAACAGGGTCGCAGAAAGGTCATTCTTTACGAGTAAACTTCCAGGCAGTAACCTCTGCTATTTCTACCCCATGCTTTTATTTAGTTTCTCTTAAACTGTATTATTGTCTCCTATTCTTTATACAGGACAGTATTCCTCCCTGCTGTCCAGCGGCACAGATTTAGAATCTTCCTCAGACTGCGCTGCGAACTAAACCAGGCAACAGAGCCGCCTCCACAGCAGCAGAAGAGTCATCAGCAATGAGACACGCCAAGGAGTGCGCTGCTCTGTGAGACTCGAGGGGCCGATTATCAAAGCGCTTCCTCCAGGCTTTAATTAACTGCTATTGATTTTAAAAAGGACAAGACATCATGTTAATGTTACAACATGAAAAACTAAACACACTGAGAGTGCTGAAGAGGGCTTGAAATACAGTGTATTACTCAGCTGTGTGGTTCTAGTTTTGTAAAATGAACAGGTGGTTTACCTCTTTAAAATAAATAGGAGTTAATTAAAGACTGGCGTAAAAGCTTTGAAAAGATGTCCTGAGGTGTCTTACTGTGATTAAAAAGCGTCCCATTCCACAAGAAAAACCTGAGAGGCGTTAGAAAACTAAAGCTCTTTGAATGAAATGCTTTTTATTATATGAATAACTACCCAGTGGAGTGACAGAGCAGGTTAATAAACTAAATGTATTGAATGAATAATGAAATCAGATCATATATGTCAGAGAGAGAGAGGTTTGTATTAAACAGTCCAGTTACAGTATCCTTTAAATGTTTTAGTAGTTTAACTGCTTATGACTGCGAGGATTGGAAACAAAGGTAAATATTCTCATACAATACTCTGCATTTATATTACTGCGCCCAACAGTACTTTCGGTAAAGCTGTATTTGGGTCTATAGTTGTTGTCCCCGGTCTGTACCAAGTGTATTCATTCAGGAAAAGCAACACGAGTGAAGGTGAATAAGTAGCCTACAGAATGTGTGCATTGCAGAAAGCGTTATTAAAACATGACGAGACATCTCTCAGGTTTTATTAATAACACCAGTATTCTATTTGACTCGCGTTAGGTTGTAGCCCTTCAAAAGTTACAAACGTCAATTTTGCAATGCTTCAATGTATCCAGTAGGTGGCACCAAAACACTGTTCAACTTAGACTGCATTGTTTGATAATGTACATTCCTCCTTGAATGAGTTCAGTGAAAAAGGGGCGGACCTAGATATTTCAAACAGAATTACTGATATTTCTGTGATACAATACTGAAATGATAGGGGTATTTTTACCACAATATAAAGCATTCTTTAATTCTTAGTTTAAACTGATGCATAATACAGTGAATATGCACAAACATTTGTGTTTAGTGTTTAAGTCTTCAAATAATTAAATTATTATGTTTAACCCATTTTGCTTTTTAAATGATGCCTTCAATGTTCTACTGTGCTACTAATGGGAAAATGTAAAATAAGGATGATGGCTGATTGAAGCAAAATCTTTGTTTTTTGTGAAACGTAACTTCCTCTCATCAAAAAAATTCTAAGAATCTTCATGTTTCTTTCACCTCTGTTAATCACCTCCTCACCCAGTTCATTGCTCTGTGTGTGTAATCTCCATGCCTGCAATGGTAATGACTAGAGTTAAATCACCTCCTCACCCAGTTCATTGCTCTGTGTGTAAATCTCCATGCCTGCAATGGTAATGACTAGAGTTCAATCACCTCCTCACCCAGTTCATTGCTCTGTGTGTGTAATCTCCATGCCTGCGATGGTAATGACTAGAGTTCAATCACCTCCTCACCCAGTTCATTGCTCTGTGTGTGTAATCTCCATGCCTGCGATGGTAATGACTAGAGTTCAATCACCTCCTCACCCAGTTCATTGCTCTGTGTGTGTAATCTCCATGCCTGCAATGGTAATGACTAGAGTTCAATCACCTCCTCACCCAGTTCATTGCTCTGTGTGTGTGTAATCTCCATGCCTGCAATGGTAATGACTAGAGTTCAATCACCTCCTCACCCAGTTCATTGCTCTGTGTGTGTAATCTCCATGTCTGCAATGGTAATGACTCAGAGTTCAATCACCTCCTCACCCAGTTCATTGCTCTGTGTGTGTAATCTCCATGCCTGCAATGGTAATGACTAGAGTTCAATCACCTCCTCACCCAGTTCATTGCTCTGTGTGTGTAATCTCCATGTCTGCAATGGTAATGACTAGAGTTCAATCACCTCCTCACCCAGTTCATTGCTCTGTGTGTAATCTCCATGCCTGCAATGGTAATGACTAGAGTTCAATCACCTCCTCACCCAGTTCATTGCTCTGTGTGTGTAATCTCCATGCCTGCGATGGTAATGACTAGAGTTCAATCACCTCCTCACCCAGTTCATTGCTCTGTGTGTGTAATCTCCATGCCTGCAATGGTAATGACTAGAGTTCAATCACCTCCTCACCCAGTTCATTGCTCTGTGTGTGTAATCTCCATGCCTGCGATGGTAATGACTAGAGTTCAATCACCTCCTCACCCAGTTCATTGCTCTGTGTGTAATCTCCATGCCTCATGGTAATGACTAGAGTTCAATCACCTCCTCACCCAGTTCATTGCTCTGTGTGTGTAATCTCCATGCCTGCGATGGTAATGACTAGAGTTCAATCACCTCCTCACCCAGTTCATTGCTCTGTGTGTGTAATCTCCATGCCTGCAATGGTAATGACTAGAGTTCAATCACCTCCCCACCCAGTTCATTGCTCTGTGTGTGTAACTCCATGCCTGCAATGGTAATGACTAGAGTTCAATCACCTCCTCACCCAGTTCATTGCTCTGTGTGTGTAATCTCCATGCCTGCAATGGTAATGACTAGAGTTAAATCCTAGTGGTCAGGTGTAACCCCTTTTCATTTAATTTCATTTAAAATATATTATGATGCTGCAGTAATTTAAATTTGCCCAGCAAAAGTGCATGTAAAGAGTGTGTGTAAATACAGGGTTTACTGTAGATTGATCTCTAGATAGATCTGTATTATAGATACAAAGTGGAGCTCACAGTGCTGTTCACTGCAGATGAGTGTGTTTAAATACAGGGTTTACTGTAGATTGATCTTTAGATAGATCTGTATTATAGATACAAAGTGGAGCTCACAGTGCTGTTCACTGCAGATGAGTGTGTTTAAATACAGGGTTTACTGTAGATTGATCTCTAGATAGATCTGTATTATAGATACAAAGTGGAGCTCACAGTGCTGTTCACTGGAGAGGTCATCTCAAAAACAGAACACACTTCTCCTTTTTTGCTGGGAAGCAGTCAGCTCTGCTCTGCGTTCATTTCTGAGAAGGAAATATGTGTCTGTGGTTAGTGAGAGGAAGTGAAGGCAGGCAGGGTTTAAATTGAGCCTGAATACTGGAATGCAGCCCCTGCACCCCCTGTTAAACTGCCAAGAGGGGATTCTGAAAAGGGGAGATTGAGCTGAGCTGCTTGATACCAAACATGCCAGTCAATCATCTTTAGATGACGAGGTCTGCTCTGCTCCTTAGAAAATAATTAAACAAAGATCTGTTATAAAGCTGTGGTATAATGAAAAACAATTCATGTGAAACTCTGAGGTTAAATTTGAAGCAGGGTTTCACTCGAACTATTCCCCTGTTGAATGCAAACCTACAAGTGTGGTGTTCTGTGTGTCTGCTCTGGAGGCTCTTGCCAGCCCTCCTCAAAGGCTCAGCCACTGTAGAGCCTCACCCCTCTGAAGGAGACTCCCTGTTGGGACAGAGGGGGACCCCCTGGACAAACAGTCACTTCAATCCAGCCTGAAGCTGCCCCTGCCTCGTGCATCATTGCAGGCAGCCTCCAAAAGAGATGTCTCAGACTGGCTGGGCAGTGAGACATGGTTCCAGTGGCAGAGTGAGGAAGCTCACAGGTAGCTCACATTACCATTGCTCATGCTATCCCAGCTCTCTGGATTCAAAACCTCCAGTGATGCCAACCCAGCAGCTTCACTGCAAAGGGTTAAACTGCCAAGAGGAGATTCTGAAAAGGGGAGATTGAGCTGAGCAGCTTGATATCAAACATGCCCTCAGTCATCTTTAGATGAGGGGGTCTGCTCTGCAGTGAGACTTGGTTCCAGTGGCAGAGTTCATGCTATCCCAGCTCTGGATTAAAAACCTCCAGTGATGCCAACCCAGCAGCTTCATGAGCACCAAAATAAAAGTGTAGAAATATAAACTGAACGTTTATTTTAGTATCAGGGCCTTTGCATAATGAGGAAGTTCCAATGTCGTGATGGCCTTTGTTTAACTGTCCCTGCAAGTACTTCCCCTCTCCAATATCAAAATAACTTGTGTCTGTCAGCACAAGCACAGCAGTGATGTTCTTTTCAAGCTCTTCTATCTGGCCCTGGCCCTGTTCATTCTTTAACATGTATTATCACTGCTGGGGATGCACATCCTCATCTAAACCTTGATGATCTGAACCCCTCTGTTATCCAAACACCACCTTGTTAACCTGGCTTGTGTGCTGTGCTCTTCTGCCCTGGTGTCATTGGAAATGCACTATTCAGCCATCAACCTCAGGTATTTACAGTACACTTCAGTACTGTACAATATGGATTTAAAGATAAAGAGGTATCATATATTTTATTGGGAGTCATATAATCAATTTCACAGTTTTAATTCAGTAATCAGAACAATTTGATTAGTTTTGTTAATAGAGATTTTACCTGGTTCATATTCACATTTCTATCTTGAAGTGCAGTTGTGGTGACACTTGGTGAGGGTGTTCTTTAGTGTATTGAGAGAACCACAATCTGGGAATATGAAGAGATGTCTGTCTGTCACATTCACATTGTGCACATTCACTGGATGTAGGTCCTCGTGGGGCTTTTTTATGACTCTGATAAGACTTGTTTTGATTTTACAGCCATGGCAGGTTTTGCACAGTCTGTTACTAACATATTAGTTCAATAAATAAATAAATAAAGTAATTGCTGATTTTCACGACCTGTACTACTCATTGCAAACAGCAGAGTGCACCAGCAACCGCTTGTCACTGAACTGTGTTTAGATTTAAAAAAATATATATAGTTTTTTAGAACCAACTGTTCTACAGGGGCAGCAGTGTGGAGTAGTGGTTAGGGCTCTGGACTCTTGACCATAGGGTCGTGGGTTCAAATCCCAGTGGGGACACTGCTGCTGTACCCTTGAGCAAGGTACTTTACTTAGATTGCTCCAGTAAAAACCCAACTGTATCAATGGGTAATTGTATGTAAAAATAATGTGATATCTTGTAACAATTGTAAGTCGCCCTGGATAAGGGCGTCTGCTAAGAAATAAATGATAATAATAATAATAATATGCTATGGGAGTAGAGATCACGTAGATTTTTTTAAAAAATGTTGGTTAGGGTGAAGGAATACATTATATATCAAAATACATCATTCATGGGTAAAGAAACTAAATCTTCCTTAAATGCGCTTTACTTGCACTTATCTGCTCCCTATTTGTCTGCATTTAATCCTGTACTTTACAGAGTACTGTACTGTAATCTGCCACAAGTGTTATTCAATCTGTAGTATTTCGCATTTAATCGTATCCTGATGTAACCATCACTGACGCTATTGTCTGCTCCGATATTGATTTGTATTTTGTAATATAGTTGTACTTACTAGAACTGAAGTCATTGTATTTTATCTTGCTCTTAATTGTATTAATACTTGTACTGTAACACTTGAAATGTATTTTTTGTTTACGCCTGTAAGATGTCCTGGATAAGGGCGTCTGCTAAGAAATAAATAATAATAAAAATAATAATAATAATAATAATAATAATAATAATAATAATAAAGACATGAAGATCTTATTCTGGTTTCTTGACCTGCACTGACAACACATAATGAATAAATAATACATCTCTAATAAAAACAGATTGTGAAAAAGGCAGAACTAAAATCTGAATTTAGCAGATTCAGGTAAGATAGGTAAGACAGACAATTAAAATAAAAAATAAAATCATCATTTTAAAGTGTGGATTTTATAAAGTGTATAGAAATGAAACTGCTGAGGATGAGAATTCACTGGACAATGAAATGAGGAGGGATCAGATGTGAAGTACAAATCCCACATACACACATATACAATAACATGAGCAAACAGGTAGAACACATCTAATACAGAATAAAGACAATCCATGTGTATGAGATTAGAAACAGTGATTAATACATATCCAATAATATGAGAAAACAGGTAGAACACATCTAATACAGAATAAAGACAATCCATGTGTATGAGATTAGAAAGAAACAGTGATTAATACATATCCAATAATATGAGAAAACAGGTAGAACTCATCTAATACAGAATAAAGACAATCCATGTGTATGAGATTAGAAACAGTGATTAATACATATCCAATAATATGAGAAAACAGGTAGAACTCATCTAATACAGAATAAAGACAATCCATGTGTATGAGATTAGAAACAGTGATTAATACATATCCAATAATATGAGAAAACAGGTAGAACTCATCTAATACAGAATAAAGACAATCCATGTGTATGAGATTAGAAACAGTGATTAATACATATCCAATAATATGAGAAAACAGGTAGAACACATCTAATACAGAATAAAGACAATCCATGTGTATGAGATTAGAAAGAAACAGTGATTAATACATATACAATAATATGAGAAAACAGGTAGAACACATCTAATACAGAATAAAGACAATCCATGTGTATGAAATTAGAAAGAAACAGTGATTAATACATATACAATTGAAAAAATTAAATATAAAAAAGACCAAACCTAATTGTGTTATAAATAAATTCAATGGCAATAACTCTGTTAAAGTAACGTTAAGGTTTGGAAATTGCAAGTTCAGGAAGCCACACAACCTTAACTCTGCACCCTCATGTGTGTGTTTCACGTCACACCTGACATCACACCTGACATCATCAATGACATCACTAAGCACATGACACATTCCCCTGAAGACTGGCCATGCGGACCCAACAATGGAAATCACAGTCCTTGCAGGGGGAGGGGCCAGTCTTCTTCAATGCAATGAATAATTATTGATTTGAAATATCTACAATGCAAGCTGCTCCTGTTTCTTTTGCTGGTCTTTCTCTGCTCTGCATACCAGTGATCTACTGTGCTGCTCCACTGCTTTCATTCAGTGTGTATGAACAATCAATAAAAAAGAGTGACTTCATACAACAACAAACATTAACTTAAGAAATCAGCCCTTCTTTAGCTTTCTTTCATCCTTTTCAGTTAATTGAAATGATTTCTCAGGTTAAACTTTCTAAAACCTTTTAAAGGATACTGTAACTGGACTGTTTAATACAAACCTCTCACTCTCTGACATATATGATCTGATTTCATTATTCATTCAATACATTTAGTTTATTAACCTGCTCTGTCAGTCCACTGGGTAGTTATTCATATAATAAAAAGCATTTCATTCAAAGAGCTTTAGTTTTCTAACGCCTCTCAGGGTTTTCTTGTGGAATGGGACGCTTTTTAATCACAATAAGACACCTCAGGACATCTTTTCAAAGCTTTTACGCCAGTCTTTAATTAACTCCTATTTATTTTAAAGAGGTAAACCACCTGCTCATTTTACAAAACTAGAACCACACAGCTGAGTAATACACTGTATTTCAAGCCCTCTTCAGCACTCTCAGTGTGTTTAGTTTTTCATGTTGTAACATTAACATGATGTTTTGTCCTTTTTAAAATCAATAGCAGTTAATTAAAGCCTGGAGGAAGCGCTTTGATAATGCGGCCCCTCGAGTCTCACAGAGCAGCGCACTCCTTGGCGTGTCTCATTGCTGATGACTCTTCTGCTGCTGTGGAGGCGGCTCTGTTGCCTGGTTTAGTTCGCAGCGCAGTCTGAGGAAGAGTCTAAATCTGTGCCGCTGGACAGCAGGGAGGAATACTGTCCTGTATAAAGAATAGGAGACAATAATACAGTTTAAGAGAAACTAAATAAAAGCATGTGTTAGAAATAGCAGAGGTTACTGCCTGGAGGTTTACTCGTAAAGAATGACCTTTCTGCGACCCTGTGCTGTATTTACCAAAAACAAGTTCACACGCACTGAACCTCCAAGACTAGCGAAAAGAAAGCTATGAAACTGCGCCCATGCCTGCGCCATTGTGGATCTGTTTGTGACAACGGCGCTCAACTTGAATTAACCTAATATACTTCTAAAAAAGAAATATTCAGGTGTACCGCGATAGTGCTTGAACATCTTGTTCTGAAGAGGACGGAAAATTTCAAGATCAGTATACAAAACTACACATCTGCAAAACTCGCTGCATCGACGCTGCTGCCGCCTGATAAAGAAAGGACTATACCAACTCCTGCATGAGGGAGGGGTTACCTGTATTCAAATTGTATTCACTGGGAAAAATATAGAGCTACAGCTCGTTTACGATGTTAAAATTGAAAGTCGTATTTATTTTTAATTCAAATATCCCCAGTATCACAATTCCCTTTGCGGTCCATATTAGATGAATTGTTAAACCGCGCTGATCGGTTTGTATTTTGTGATTGGTATATTCCTCGTCCTGTGGGAGACAGACCCGTTCAGACACTGAGGGAGAGCAGAGAGGAGGTAAGAGAGTCTGCATGGAGCTCTACAATGTGTTTATAAACTACAGAGCGCTGTTATATTGTATTATTTTGAAAGGGCCGGGTTGTAGTGTGGTAGGAGCGCGTTGTTTTACCCGTTCAGACACTGAGGGAGAGCAGAGAGGAGGTGAGAGAGTCTGCATGGAGCTCTACAATGTGTTTTTAAACTACAGAGCGCTGTTATATTGTATTATTTTGAAAGGTCCGGGTTGTAGTGTGGTAGGAGCGCGTTGTTTTATCCGTTCAGACACTGAGGGAGAGCAGAGAGGAGGTGAGAGAGTCTGCATGGAGCTCTACAATGTGTTTATAAACTACAGAGCGCTGTTATATTGTATTATTTTGAAAGGTCCGGGTTGTAGTGTGGTAGGAGCGCGTTGTTTTATCCGTTCAGACACTGAGGGAGAGCAGAGAGAGGTAAGAGAGTCTGCATGGAGCTATACAATGTGTTTATAAACTACAGAGCGCTGTTATATTGTATTATTTTGAAAGGTCCGGGTTGTAGTGTGGTAGGGGCGCGTTGTTTTATCCGTTCAGACACTGAGGGAGAGCAGAGAGGGAGGTAAGCGAGTCTGCATGGAGCTCTACAATGTGTTTATAAACTACAGAGCGCTGTTATATTGTATTATTTTGAAAGGTCCGGGTTGTGGTGTGGTAGGGCGCGTTGTTTTATCCGTTCAGACACTGAGGGAGAGCAGAGAGGAGGTAAGAGAGTCTGCATGGAGCTCTACAATGTGTTTTTAAACTACAGAGCTGTTATATTGTATTATTTTGAAAGGTCCGGGTTGTAGTGTGGTAGGAGCGCGTTGTTTTATCCGTTCAGACACTGAGGGAGAGCAGAGAGGAGGTGAGAGAGTCTGCATGGAGCTCTACAATGTGTTTATAAACTACAGAGCGCTGTTATATTGTATTATTTTGAAAGGTCCGGGTTGTAGTGTGGTAGGAGCGCGTTGTTTTATCCGTTCAGACACTGAGGGAGAGCAGAGAGGAGGTGAGAGAGTCTGCATGGAGCTCTACAATGTGTTTATAAACTAGAGCGCTGTTATATTGTATTATTTTTTGAAAGGTCCGGGTTGTAGTGTGGTAGGAGCGCGTTGTTTTATCCGTTCAGACACTGAGGGAGAGCAGAGAGGAGGTAAGAGAGTCTGCATGGAGCTCTACAATGTGTTTATAAACTACAGAGCGCTGTTATATTGTATTATTTTGAAAGGTCCGGGTTGTAGTGTGGTAGGAGCGCGTTGTTTTTGTGTGTGTGTGTTGTATTTGTGAAGCGGCGTGTCTGTGTCAGCGCGTTTGTTTTTATTCACATCCCCCCAGTTGCAGTCTCCGTGCCGCGGGCTCAGTGCTGCACGAGTGGCGGGTTTGCAGACAGATTGAGCTCGTGTTGAAAACATCTAGCGAGTAAATATTGTCTTTGGCGGTCTGGCTGTTTTTGTCGTGCATGTTTTTGTTTTTTTTCCATTCGTGAGACCGCGTGGAACTTAGAAACTAGCAATCGGGGAAGTTTTTTTTTTTTTTTTTTTTATAAACGAGATCAAATATATTTTCAGTATCAAGCAATTATTATTTCACTGAGTGGAGTGAGTGAACGTGTACCGTAATGATTGTAAAAGCAGCGCATTCAAAAACGTTCATACAGTGACTCTGCCATTTTCACACTTACGTGAACACGCATGGAAACCCGGCTTTCTGTCCTTCTTAATGTGTTTGAAATCATGTTTAAACATTCTTTCAATGAAGTGTATATTTGTTTCCTTCGCTAGTTTTATTCTGCTGGTATCATTTAAAACACTGAGGGAGACCTCAGTTCCAAACTCGTGCTGTGGAACGTCACACAGGGTTTTTAATATTGCTACCTGAAAGAAACTCGTTTTTATTTTGATGCAGGATATCTGGTACTACACGAGGTTACAATACGGATTTACAAGCCTTGCTTTCAGATAGTGCTGCACTTCCTTGATCACCTGGGGGGGTGAAATTGTCCCCTCCCCTTGAACGGCTTCTTTCACAGTATCTTATTTGTTCTCCTTGAACTAAACAAACACATTTTCAGATCTGAAGAGAAGAAAGGACACATTCACTGAGGAGACGGTCAGAGCGAGTGACTGGAGCACTAGAGCCGTGCTGCACATCCCACTGACAAGACCTGAAGTAAGTGTCTCTCTCTCTATTCATTCAACTTCAATCAGCTTCATACTGGGTTTATATTGTCTAATTGTAACTGAGTGTGTCGGAGCAGTCAGTGTGTTCCTTGTATTGTCTCATTGTAACTGAGTGTGTCGGAGCAGTCAGTGTGTTCCTTGTATTGTCTCATTGTAACTGAGTGTGTCAGAGCAGTCAGTGTGTTCCTTGTATTGTCTCATTGTAACTGAGTGTGTCAGAGCAGTCAGTGTGTTCCTTGTATTGTCTCATTGTAACTGAGTGTGTCGGAGCAGTCAGTGTGTTCCTTGTATTGTCTCATTGTAACTGAGTGTGTCGGAGCAGTCAGTGTGTTCCTTGTATTGTCTCATTGTAACTGAGTGTGTCGGAGCAGTCAGTGTGTTTCTTGTATTGTCTCATTGTAACTGAGTGTGTCGGAGCAGTCAGTGTGTTTCTTGTATTGTCTCATTGTAACTGAGTGTGTCGGAGCAGTCAGTGTGTTCCTTGTATTGTCTCATTGTAACTGAGTGTGTCAGAGCGGTCACTGTGTTACTGGGCAGGATTGTAATTGTGTGCAATGCTTTGTTTATTTATTGTGACATTGTTGCTTAATATTACAGAAAGAAACGTATCTGAAAGGCTAAGAGTTTAGCACAAGAATGCGTGTTACAGTACAATTAATCTCTGTTATTTACACAGATTAAAAATGGCTGTTCCCTTGCTTTTAAATTAATTTTTTCAGTAGATCTCTTTTCCATGACTCATTTCCAACTGTTTCTTAAGTGAACAGTACTGTGCAAGTTATTGCTCTGCACACAGAGGTGCCTCAAATCAATACTGTGCAAGTTATTGCTCTGCACACAGAGGTGCCTCAAATCAATACTATGCAAGTTATTGCTCTGCACACAGAGGTGGCCTCAAATCAATACTGTGCAAGTTATTGCTCTGCACACAGAGGTGCCTCAAATCAATACTATGCAAGTTATTGCTCTGCACACAGAGGTGTCCTCAAATCAATACTATGCAAGTTTATTGCTCTGCACACAGAGGTGCCTCAAATCAATACTATGCAAGTTATTGCTCTGCACACAGAGGTGGCCTCAAATCAATACTGTGCAAGTTATTGCTCTGCACACAGAGGTGTCCTCAAATCAATACTGTGCAAGTTATTGCTCTGCACACAGAGGTGCCTCAAATCAATACTATGCAAGTTATTGCTCTGCACACAGAGGTGTCCTCAAATCAATACTATGCAAGTTATTGCTCTGCACACAGAGGTGTCCTCAAATCAATACTATGCAAGTTATTGCTCTGCACACAGAGGTGTCCTCAAATCAATACTATGTTTATTGCTCTGCACAGAGGTGTCCTCAAATCAATACTATGCAAGTTATTGCTCTGCATACAGAGGGTGCCTCAAATCAATACTATGCAAGTTATTGCTCTGCACACAGAGGTGTCCTCAAATCAATACTATATGGAGTTATTGCTCTGCACACAGAGGTGCCTCAAATCAATACTATGCAAGTTATTGCTCTGCACACAGAGGTGCCTCAAATCAATACTATGCAAGTTATTGCTCTGCACACAGAGGTGCCTCAAATCAATACTATGCAAGTTATTGCTCTGCACACAGAGGTGGCCTCAAATCAATACTGTGCAAGTTATTGCTGTACACACAGAGGTGCCTCAAATCAATACTATGCAAGTTATTGCTCTGCACACAGAGGTGCCTCAAATCAATACTATGCAAGTTATTGCTCTGCACACAGAGGTGCCTCAAATCAATACTATGCAAGTTATTGCTCTGCACACAGAGGTGGCCTCAAATCAATACTGTGCATGTTATTGCTCTGCACACAGAGGTGCCTCAAATCAATACTATGCAAGTTATTGCTCTGCACACAGAGGTGCCTCAAATCAATACTATGCAAGTTATTGCTCTACACACAGGTGCATCAAATCAATACTATGTGTTATTGCTCTGCACACAGAGGTGTCCTCAAATCAATACTATGTGTTATTGCTCTGCACACAGAGGTGTCCTCAAATCAATACTATGCAAGTTATTGCTCTGCACACAGAGGTGTCCTCAAATCAATACTATGCAAGTTATTGCTCTGCACACAGAGGTGTCCTCAAATCAATACTATGCAAGTTATTGCTCTGCACACATGTGTCCTCAGATCAGTAATTGCAGTAACATTCTAAACAATTAGCTTTGTTTTTAATAAGTAAAAACATTATAAGGACAATTCCATGAAGAAGTGCCATGGCCATGAAAAAAAAAAAAGTTGTATTTATCAAAAGCATCTCTCCCTGTATTTGTACTGAAGAGTGTCTATCAATGCAGGCTGTATTATTATTATTCTCTTTGTGCCTTTACTTTACAGGCATTTAAAATTACTGTTAAAAAAGCAACATTTTCACAAGTCCAGCTTCCATACACTTTAGGTATCAATGGTAGATGCATGTTTTAGTCACACATTTGTAAATATGTCACATTTTGACTCTGGGTATGTAGTACCAAACAATTATTATTATTTATTTCTTAGCAGACGCCCTTATCCAGGGCGACTTACAATTGTTACAAGATATCACATTATTTTTACATACAATTCCCCATTTATACAGTTGGGGATTTACTGGAGCAATCTAGGTAAAGTACCTTGCTCAAGGGTACAACAGCAGTGTCCCCCACTGGGGATTGAATCCACAACCCTCCAGTCAAGAGTCCAGAGCCCTAACCACTACTCCACACTGCTGCCCAGTTACTAATATTACATTTTCTTGGGATGAAGGAAAATATTTTAGTGATTCAAAATAATGGTTTTTAAATTAAACCAAATGTCACAGCCATCACATTTTCTTGGTAAAGTTTCTATAAAAGTTGTATACTACATTTTATATTTTGTTCAAACTTTCTCTGCAAAGCTAATTTTTTAAAATGTATTTTCTGGAATACAAATGTTGACCCTTTCTTAATAGTAAGAGCCCAGATTAGCGTCATGGACGTGACAGTTCTGCACGTGACTGGTAGTAAGCTTGATGAGATTGCAGAGTAATCCCATGTCTTATCATGCACAAGCTAAATATTAATTGAAATCACTGAAGGGCATCAGAGCACATTGTCATGAGACCATATAAACAGATCTCAAGACCAAACAATCATGTCGCTCATCTTAATGGGGATTAAAGTGTTTTCTCTCATCTGCTGGTCTTACATTTTTGTGTTCATGTTAACGCCCCTCCATAGTAAAATGTTAAAATGACAGTTGGTGGCAATGTGCTAAAACACGCACATTTCATTGATTTACTGTAAGATCAACAAAATACACGTGCCTTTAAACTGCAGTCTCATCGTGTTAGTTCAGTCACTTCATTCAAAGCACTTGCATTTCACTTTGCATCGCGTTATTATAACCATTCAGGACGCACTTCAAGAAGCTTTTATTTCTTATTTCTGTGCCAGTTTACATGTTTTTATTTAATAATAGGGGTGCTCTGATAATCGGGAGCCTGTCTGCATGGCACCGATGAGAGGGAATAAACACACACACAATCGTCTATCTGCAGTGTGTGTTATTTTAGCCGATAATGTACATCCATATACATGATTGAATTTCATCCAGCACAGAATTTAATGTTTGCTCAGGCATGCTTACTAATGATGCAAGAACACTGAGACACTCATTTTCCCAGTGCTGTGTAACGTGTGATCATCCTGCAGTAAATAAGTCTCAAAAGAGCCGTGTTTGGATTTTTAATATCTGAAGACAACAATAGGATAGCGAGTTGTGTGCAGAACAGACTTGATGCTGCATTAAATTCAACGATGGACTGCGAGTAGAATATTATTATGATGCTTAAAAAAAAAAAAAAGTTGAATCCTAAATAACATCGATGGTTTAAATTCTTATTATTTGTAGTCATGTATCTTGCTCAATCTCATTGGGTGCGGGTGTATTCGGAGGCATTTTGAAGCTGTAATTGATTACTGTGCCGTCATGTTTAGTAACAAATTCAAGTTTGATTTAATTTTGTAAGCGGATATTTTCATGACATCTCTTTGTTTTTGATTAAGTGAACAGTTTAAGCTGTGCTGTATTTTGAAGCAGTGTATGCTTACAGTAAGAATGTAACGGCCGCTGTTGTAGTTCACGTTGCCTAGACTGTGATTCTTTTCTACTGTACAGTACAGGTAGAGGTTATTATACGCAATGCTAGACAGCAAGTGGCTATACAAGTTCATGTCACATTCTAGATGTTTTTTCTACAGAGTTGTTTTTACTTGTACAAATGCAAAGTGTTATTTTTGTGTGACTTAGAAAACAAATGTGTAAATTGCACACAACATAATACAGTCAATCCTCTTTATAGGGTCCTGGTTCAAATCCCACCTCAGCCACTGACTCATTGTGTGACCCTGAGCAAGTCACTTAACCTCCTTGTGCTCCGTCTTTCGGATGAGACGTAGTTGTAAGTGACTCTGCAGCTGATGCATAGTTCACACACCCTACTCTCTGTAAGTCGCCTTGGATAAAGGTGTCTGCTAAATAAACAAATAATAATAATAATAAGCTCTACAGCATTCTTTTTTGAAGTAAAAAAAAAAAAAACGTTGAATATGTACAGGCAAACCATTTTTTTTAACAAATCGACCCGTTCCATCGAGGTAAGGCATTTGTTTTTATCCATTACAATGTCTCTAATTGTCCTTCGATTAACAGTATGTGCCTCACTTAGGTGAGAAAACATTTGCGATGTCTTGCTGACTTGCTTTCTTATTTTCAGATGCACACATGCAGATTTGTTTCTTTTGCTCTGGTGTTAAATGTAGGGTCAACTCGCCATGTTGTACTTTCTGTTGCTTTGGGAGCGGGAGTGTTGATGACATTGGTATGAACGTTCAGTGAACAACGAATTAGGAAAGCGAGTCAAAGGTTAACTGCATGACTTTGTTGTTTTAATTGGCCATGATTATTTCGCTGACTCTACAGTGAGGGAAACTACAATGCTTATATTTGCATTTGCTTGGCTTGGGAAGTTGGCGGGTGGTGATATAACGGGTACAAATAGCACTGTTTTTATATTGGTGACATTTGTTCAGAGTGAATAGCTGGCGGTATGCGGGGGGGGTATAATCTTGCACAGCTGTACTCATTAGTCTTTGTATTCATTTTCTGAAGTAAATGCAACATGTAAACAGTACCTGTTCATTTTTGTCATAAATACAACAAGGCAGGCCAAATAAAGTGTAGTTCGGGTTACGCTTGAAGAAAAAATCGGGTGGGTAGGTACATTTTTATTTTCTTATTTTTATTTCCAGACTAAGCAGTGAGCTGGTAAACGTGGCCAGTGCTGGTTTCCTGTACATTGTTAATAACCCTGCTGTACTTTCATCAGTTACACGGTCATCTCCCTTCATTCTCCCATCAGTTAATAACCCTGCTGTACTTTCATCAGTTACACGGTCATCTCCCTTCATTCTCCCATCAGTTAATAACCCTGCTGTACCTTCATCAGTTACACGGTCATCTCCCTTCATTCTCCCATCAGTTAATAACCCTGCTGTACTTTCATCAGTTACACTGTCATCTCACTTCATTCTCCCATCAGTTAATAACCCTGCTGTACTTTCATCAGTTACACGGTCATCTCCCTTCATTCTCCCATCAGTTAATAACCCTGCTGTACCTTCATCAGTTACACGGTCATCTCCTTCATTCTCCCATCAGTTAATAACCCTGCTGTACTTTCATCAGTTACACGGTCATCTCCTTCATTCTCCCATCAGTTAATAACCCTGCTGTACTTTCATCAGTTACACTGTCATCTCACTTCATTCTCCCATCAGTTAATAACCCTGCTGTACTTTCATCAGTTACACTGTCATCTCGCTTCATTCTCCCATCAGTTAATAACCCTGCTGTACTTTCATCAGTTACACGGTCATCTACCTTCATTCTCCCATCAGTTAATAACCCTGCTGTACCTTCATCAGTTACACGGTCATCTCCCTTCATTCTCCCATCAGTTAATAACCCTGCTGTACTTTCATCAGTTACACGGTCATCTCACTTCATTCTCCCATCAGTTAATAACCCTGCTGTGCTTTCATCAGTTACACGGTCATCTCCCTTCATTCTCCCATCAGTTAATAACCCTGCTGTACCTTCATCAGTTACACTGTCATCTCGCTTCATTCTCCCATCAGTTAATAACCTGCTGTACCTTCATCAGTTACACGGTCATCTCCTTCATTCTCCCATCAGTTAATAACCCTGCTGTACTTTCATCAGTTACACTGTCATCTCACTTCATTCTCCCATCAGTTAATAACCCTGCTGTACTTTCATCAGTTACACGGTCATCTCTTTCATTCTCCCATCAGTTAATAACCCTGCTGTACTTTCATCAGTTACACGGTCATCTCACTTCATTCTCCATCAGTTAATAACCCTGCTGTGCTTTCATCAGTTACACGGTCATCTCCCTTCATTCTCCCATCAGTTAATAACCCTGTTGTACTTTCATCAGTTACACTGTCATCTCGCTTCATTCTCCCATCAGTTAATAACCCTGCTGTACTTTCATCAGTTACGGTCATCTCACTTCATTCTCCCATCAGTTAATAACCCTGCTGTACTTTCATCAGTTACACGGTCATCTCACTTCATTCTCCCATCAGTTAATAACCCTGCTGTGCTTTCATCAGTTACACGGTCATCTCCCTTCATTCTCCCATCAGTTAATAACCCTGCTGTACTTTCATCAGTTACACTGTCATCTCGCTTCATTCTCCCATCAGTTAATAACCCTGCTGTACTTTCATCAGTTACACTGTCATCTCGCTCATTCTCCCATCAGTTAATAACCCTGCTGTACTTTCATCAGTTACACGGTCATCTCCCTTCATTCTCCCATCAGTTAATAACCCTGCTGTACTTTCATCAGTTACACGGTCATCTCCCTTCATTCTCCCATCAGTTAATAACCCTGCTGTACTTTCATCAGTTACACTGTCATCTCCCTTCATTCTCCCATCAGTTAATAACCCTGCTGTGCTTTCATCAGTTACACGGTCATCTCACTTCATTCTCCCATCAGTTAATAACCCTGCTGTACTTTCATCAGTTACACGGTCATCTCACTTCATTCTTCCATCAGTTAATAACCCTGCTGTACTTTCATCAGTTACACTGTCATCTCACTTCATTCTCCCATCAGTTAATAACCCTGCTGTACTTTCATCAGTTACACTGTCATCTCCCTTCATTCTCCCATCAGTTAATAACCCTGCTGTACCTTCATCAGTTACACTGTCATCTCGCTTCATTCTCCCATCAGTTAATAACCCTGCTGTACTTTCATCAGTTACACTGTCATCTCCCTTCATTCTCCCATCAGTTAATAACCCTGCTGTACCTTCATCAGTTACACTGTCATCTCACTTCATTCTCCCATCAGTTAATAACCCTGCTGTACTTTCATCAGTTACACTGTCATCTCGCTTCATTCTCCAATCAGTTAATAACCCTGCTGTACTTTCATCAGTTACACTGTCATCTCGCTTCATTCTCCAATCAGTTAATAACCCTGCTGTACTTTCATCAGTTACACGGTCATCTCCCTTCATTCTCCCATCAGTTAATAACCCTGCTGTACTTTCATCAGTTACACTGTCATCTCGCTTCATTCTCCCATCAGTTAATAACCCTGCTGTACTTTCATCAGTTACACTGTCATCTCCCTTCATTCTCCCATCAGTTAATAACCCTGCTGTACTTTCATCAGTTACACTGTCATCTCCCTTCATTCTCCATCAGTTAATAACCCTGCTGTACTTTCATCAGTTACACTGTCATCTCGCTTCATTCTCCAATCAGTTAATAACCCTGCTGTACTTTCATCAGTTACACTGTCATCTCGCTTCATTCTCCAATCAGTTAATAACCCTGCTGTACTTTCATCAGTTACACGGTCATCTCACTTCATTCTCCCATCAGTTAATAACCCTGCTGTACTTTCATCAGTTACACTGTCATCTCACTTCATTCTCCCATCAGTTAATAACCCTGCTGTACTTTCATCAGTTACACTGTCATCTCGCTTCATTCTCCCATCAGTTAATAACCCTGCTGTACTTTCATCAGTTACACGGTCATTCTCCCATCAGTTAATAACCCTGCTGTACTTTCATCAGTTACACTGTCATCTCACTTCATTCTCCCATCAGTTAATAACCCTGCTGTACTTTCATCAGTTACACGGTCATCTCCTTCATTCTCCCATCAGTTAATAACCCTGCTGTGCTTTCATCAGTTACACTGTCATCTCCCTTCATTCTCCCATCAGTTAATAACCCTGCTGTACTTTCATCAGTTACACTGTCATCTCACTTCATTCTCCCATCAGTTAATAACCCTGCTGTACTTTCATCAGTTACACGGTCATCTCCCTTCATTCTCCCATCAGTTAATAACCCTGCTGTGCTTTCATCAGTTACACTGTCATCTCACTTCATTCTCCCATCAGTTAATAACCCTGCTGTGCTTTCATCAGTTACACTGTCATCTCGCTTCATTCTCCCATCAGTTAATAACCCTGCTGTGCTTTCATCAGTTACACTGTCATCTCACTTCATTCTCCCATCAGTTAATAACCCTGCTGTACTTTCATCAGTTACACTGTCATCTCCCTTCATTCTCCCATCAGTTAATAACCCTGCTGTGCTTTCATCAGTTACACGGTCATCTCCCTTCATTCTCCCATCAGTTAATAACCCTGCTGTACTTTCATCAGTTACACTGTCATCTCCTTCATTCTCCCATCAGTTAATAACCCTGCTGTGCTTTCATCAGTTACACGGTCATCTCCTTCATTCTCCCATCAGTTAATAACCCTGCTGTACTTTCATCAGTTACACGGTCATCTCCCCTTCATTCTCCCATCAGTTAATAACCCTGTACTTTCATCAGTTACACGGTCATCTCACTTCATTCTCCCATCAGTTAATAACCCTGCTGTACTTTCATCAGTTACACGGTCATCTCCCTTCGTTCTCCCATCAGTTAATAACCCTGCTGTACTTTCATCAGTTACACTGTCATCTCACTTCGTTCTCCCATCAGTTAATAACCCTGCTGTACTTTCATCAGTTACACTGTCATCTCACTTCATTCTCCCATCAGTTAATAACCCTGCTGTACTTTCATCAGTTACACGGTCATCTCCCTTCATTCTCCCATCAGTTAATAACCCTGCTGTGCTTTCATCAGTTACACTGTCATCTCCCTTCATTCTCCCATCAGTTAATAACCCTGCTGTACTTTCATCAGTTACACTGTCATCTCCCTTCGTTCTCCCATCAGTTAATAACCCTGCTGTACTTTCATCAGTTACACTGTCATCTCACTTCGTTCTCCCATCAGTTAATAACCCTGCTGTACTTTCATCAGTTACACGGTCATCTCACTTCATTCTCCCATCAGTTAATAACCCTGCTGTGCTTTCATCAGTTACACTGTCATCTCACTTCATTCTCCCATCAGTTAATAACCCTGCTGTACTTTCATCAGTTACACTGTCATCTCCCTTCATTCTCCCATCAGTTAATAACCCTGCTGTACTTTCATCAGTTACACTGTCATCTCACTTCATTCTCCCATCAGTTAATAACCCTGCTGTACTTTCATCAGTTACACGGTCATCTCCCTTCATTCTCCCATCAGTTAATAACCCTGCTGTGCTTTCATCAGTTACACTGTCATCTCCCTTCATTCTCCCATCAGTTAATAACCCTGCTGTACTTTCATCAGTTACACTGTCATCTCACTTCGTTCTCCCATCAGTTAATAACCCTGCTGTACCTTCATCAGTTACACTGTCATCTCACCTCATTCTCCCATCAGTTAATAACCCTGCTGTACTTTCATCAGTTACACTGTCATCTCACTTCATTCTCCCATCAGTTAATAACCCTGCTGTACTTTCATCAGTTACACTGTCATCTCACTTCATTCTCCCATCAGTTAATAACCCTGCTGTACTTTCATCAGTTACACTGCCATCTCGCTTCATTCTCCCATCAGTTAATAACCCTGCTGTGCTTTCATCAGTTACACTGTCATCTCACTTCATTCTCCCATCAGTTAATAACCCTGCTGTACTTTCATCAGTTACACGGTCATCTCACTTCATTCTCCCATCAGTTAATAACCCTGCTGTACTTTCATTAGTTACACTGTCATCTCCCTTCATTCTCCCATCAGTTAATAACCCTGCTGTGCTTTCATCAGTTACACTGTCATCTCCCTTCATTCTCCCATCAGTTAATAACCCTGCTGTGCTTTCATCAGTTACACGGTCATCTACCTTCATTCTCCCATCAGTTAATAACCCTGCTGTACTTTCATCAGTTACACGGTCATCTCCCTTCATTCTCCCATCAGTTAATAACCCTGCTGTGCTTTCATCAGTTACACGGTCATCTCCCTTCATTCTCCCATCAGTTAATAACCCTGCTGTACTTTCATCAGTTACACTGTCATCTCCCTTCATTCTCCCATCAGTTAATAACCCTGCTGTACTTTCATCAGTTACACGGTCATCTACCTTCATTCTCCCATCAGTTAATAACCCTGCTGTACTTTCATCAGTTACACGGTCATCTCGCTTCATTCTCCCATCAGTTAATAACCCTGCTGTACTTTCATCAGTTACACGGTCATCTCCCTTCATTCTCCCATCAGTTAATAACCCTGCTGTACTTTCATCAGTTACACTGTCATCTCCCTTCATTCTCCCATCAGTTAATAACCCTGCTGTACTTTCATCAGTTACACTGTCATCTCACTTCATTCTCCCATCAGTTAATAACCCTGCTGTACTTTCATCAGTTACACTGTCATCTCACTTCATTCTCCCATCAGTTAATAACCCTGCTGTACTTTCATCAGTTACACTGTCATCTCCCTTCATTCTCCCATCAGTTAATAACCCTGCTGTACCTTCATCAGATACACGGTCATCTCGCTTCGTTCTTCCATCAGTTAATAACCCTGCTGTACTTTCATCAGTTACACTGTCATCTCGCTTCATTCTCCCATCAGTTAATAACCCTGCTGTACTTTCATCAGTTACACTGTCATCTCCCTTCATTCTCCCATCAGTTAATAACCCTGCTGTACCTTCATCAGATACACGGTCATCTCGCTTCGTTCTTCCATCAGTTAATAACCCTGCTGTACTTTCATCAGTTACACGGTCATCTCCCTTCATTCTCCCATCAGTTAATAACCCTGCTGTGCTTTCATCAGTTACGGTCATCTCCCTTCATTCTCCCATCAGTTAATAACCCTGCTGTACTTTCATCAGTTACACTGTCATCTCCTTCATTCTCCCATCAGTTAATAACCCTGCTGTACTTTCATCAGTTACACGGTCATCTACCTTCATTCTCCCATCAGTTAATAACCCTGCTGTACTTTCATCAGTTACACGGTCATCTCCCTTCATTCTCCCATCAGTTAATAACCCTGCTGTACTTTCATCAGTTACACGGTCATCTCCCTTCATTCTCCCATCAGTTAATAACCCTGCTGTACTTTCATCAGTTACACTGTCATCTCCCTTCATTCTCCCATCAGTTAATAACCCTGCTGTACTTTCATCAGTTACACTGTCATCTCACTTCATTCTCCCATCAGTTAATAACCCTGCTGTACTTTCATCAGTTACACTGTCATCTCCCTTCATTCTCCCATCAGTTAATAACCCTGCTGTGCTTTCATCAGTTACACTGTCATCTCACTTCATTCTCCCATCAGTTAATAACCCTGCTGTACTTTCATCAGTTACACTGTCATCTCGCTTCATTCTCCCATCAGTTAATAACCCTGCTGTACTTTCATCAGTTACACGGTCATCTCACTTCATTCTTCCATCAGTTAATAACCCTGCTGTACTTTCATTAGTTACACGGTCATCTCACTTCATTCTCCCATCAGTTAATAACCCTGCTGTACTTTCATCAGTTACACTGTCATCTCACTTCATTCTCCCATCAGTTAATAACCCTGCTGTACTTTCATCAGTTACACTGTCATCTCCCTTCATTCTCCCATCAGTTAATAACCCTGCTGTACTTTCATCAGTTACACTGTCATCTCCCTTCATTCTCCCATCAGTTAATAACCCTGCTGTACTTTCATCAGTTACAGGTCATCTCCTTCATTCTTCCATCAGTTAATAACCCTGCTGTACTTTCATTAGTTACACGGTCATCTCACTTCATTCTCCCATCAGTTAATAACCCTGCTGTACTTTCATCAGTTACACTGTCATCTCACTTCATTCTCCCATCAGTTAATAACCCTGCTGTACTTTCATCAGTTACACTGTCATCTCACTTCATTCTCCCATCAGTTAATAACCCTGCTGTACTTTCATTAGTTACACGGTCATCTCCCTTCATTCTCCCATCAGTTAATAACCCTGCTGTACTTTCATCAGTTACACGGTCATCTCCCTTCATTCTCCCATCAGTTAATAACCCTGCTGTGCTTTCATCAGTTACACGGTCATCTCCCTTCATTCTCCCATCAGTTAATAACCCTGCTGTACTTTCATCAGTTACACGGTCATCTCACTTCATTCTCCCATCAGTTAATAACCCTGCTGTACTTTCATCAGTTACACTGTCATCTCCCTTCATTCTCCCATCAGTTAATAACCCTGCTGTACTTTCATCAGTTACACTGTCATCTCACTTCATTCTTCCATCAGTTAATAACCCTGCTGTACTTTCATCAGTTACACGGTCATCTCGCTTCATTCTCCTATCAGTTAATAACCCTGCTGTACTTTCATCAGTTACACGGTCATCTCACTTCATTCTCCAATCAGTTAATAACCCTGCTGTACTTTCATCAGTTACACTGTCATCTCGCTTCATTCTCCCATCAGTTAATAACCCTGCTGTACTTTCATCAGTTACACGGTCATCTCCCTTCATTCTCCCATCAGTTAATAACCCTGCTGTACTTTCATCAGTTACACTGTCATCTCACTTCATTCTCCCATCAGTTAATAACCCTGCTGTACTTTCATCAGTTACACGGTCATCTCCTTCATTCTCCCATCAGTTAATAACCCTGCTGTGCTTTCATCAGTTACACTGTCATCTCCTTCATTCTCCCATCAGTTAATAACCCTGCTGTGCTTTCATCAGTTACACGGTCATCTCCCTTCATTCTCCCATCAGTTAATAACCCTGCTGTACTTTCATCAGTTACACTGTCATCTCCCTTCATTCTCCCATCAGTTAATAACCCTGCTGTACTTTCATCAGTTACGGTCATCTCCTTCATTCTCCCATCAGTTAATAACCCTGCTGTACTTTCATCAGTTACACGGTCATCTCCTTCATTCTCCCATCAGTTAATAACCCTGCTGTACTTTCATCAGTTACACGGTCATCTCCTTCATTCTCCCATCAGTTAATAACCCTGCTGTGCTTTCATCAGTTACACTGTCATCTCCCTTCATTCTCCCATCAGTTAATAACCCTGCTGTGCTTTCATCAGTTACACTGTCATCTCGCTTCATTCTCCCATCAGTTAATAACCCTGCTGTACTTTCATTAGTTACTGTCATCTCACTTCATTCTCCCATCAGTTAATAACCCTGCTGTACTTTCATCAGTTACACTGTCATCTCACTTCATTCTCCCATCAGTTAATAACCCTGCTGTGCTTTCATCAGTTACACTGTCATCTCGCTTCATTCTCCCATCAGTTAATAACCCTGCTGTACTTTCATCAGTTACACTGTCATCTCGCTTCATTCTCCCATCAGTTAATAACCCTGCTGTACTTTCATCAGTTACACGGTCATCTCACTTCATTCTCCCATCAGTTAATAACCCTGCTGTACTTTCATCAGTTACACTGTCATCTCACTTCATTCTCCCATCAGTTAATAACCCTGCTGTACTTTCATTAGTTACACGGTCATCTCCCTTCATTCTCCCATCAGTTAATAACCCTGCTGTACTTTCATCAGTTACACTGCCATCTCGCTTCATTCTCCCATCAGTTAATAACCCTGCTGTACTTTCATCAGTTACACTGTCATCTCCCTTCATTCTCCCATCAGTTAATAACCCTGCTGTACTTTCATCAGTTACACTGTCATCTCACTTCATTCTCCCATCAGTTAATAACCCTGCTGTACTTTCATCAGTTACACGGTCATCTCCCTTCATTCTCCCATCAGTTAATAACCCTGCTGTACTTTCATCAGTTACACTGTCATCTCCCTTCATTCTCCCATCAGTTAATAACCCTGCTGTACTTTCATCAGTTACACTGTCATCTCGCTTCATTCTCCCATCAGTTAATAACCCTGCTGTACTTTCATCAGTTACACGGTCATCTCACTTCATTCTCCCATCAGTTAATAACCCTGCTGTGCTTTCATCAGTTACACTGTCATCTCACTTCATTCTCCCATCAGTTAATAACCCTGCTGTACTTTCATCAGTTACACGGTCATCTCCCTTCATTCTCCCATCAGTTAATAACCCTGCTGTACCTTCATCAGTTACACTGTCATCTCGCTTCATTCTCCCATCAGTTAATAACCCTGCTGTACTTTCATCAGTTACACTGTCATCTCGCTTCATTCTCCCATCAGTTAATAACCCTGCTGTACTTTCATCAGTTACACTGTCATCTCACTTCATTCTCCCATCAGTTAATAACCCTGCTGTACTTTCATCAGTTACACTGTCATCTCACTTCATTCTCCCATCAGTTAATAACCCTGCTGTACTTTCATTAGTTACACTGTCATCTCGCTTCATTCTCCCATCAGTTAATAACCCTGCTGTACTTTCATCAGTTACACTGTCATCTCACTTCATTCTCCCATCAGTTAATAACCCTGCTGTGCTTTCATCAGTTACACTGTCATCTCACTTCATTCTCCCATCAGTTAATAACCCTGCTGTGCTTTCATCAGTTACACTGTCATCTCACTTCATTCTCCCATCAGTTAATAACCCTGCTGTACTTTCATCAGTTACACTGTCATCTCACTTCATTCTCCCATCAGTTAATAACCCTGCTGTACTTTCATCAGTTACACGGTCATCTCCCTTCATTCTCCCATCAGTTAATAACCCTGCTGTACCTTCATCAGTTACACTGTCATCTCGCTTCATTCTCCCATCAGTTAATAACCCTGCTGTACTTTCATCAGTTACACTGTCATCTCGCTTCATTCTCCCATCAGTTAATAACCCTGCTGTACTTTCATCAGTTACACTGTCATCTCGCTCATTCTCCCATCAGTTAATAACCCTGCTGTACTTTCATCAGTTACACGGTCATCTCCCTTCATTCTCCCATCAGTTAATAACCCTGCTGTACTTTCATTAGTTACACTGTCATCTCACTTCATTCTTCCATCAGTTAATAACCCTGCTGTACTTTCATCAGTTACACTGTCATCTCACTTCATTCTCCCATCAGTTAATAACCCTGCTGTGCTTTCATTAGTTACACTGTCATCTCACTTCATTCTCCCATCAGTTAATAACCCTGCTGTACTTTCATCAGTTACACGGTCATCTCGCTTCATTCTCCCATCAGTTAATAACCCTGCTGTACTTTCATCAGTTACACTGTCATCTCGCTTCATTCTCCCATCAGTTAATAACCCTGCTGTACTTTCATCAGTTACACGGTCATCTCACTTCATTCTCCCATCAGTTAATAACCCTGTTGTACTTTCATCAGTTACACTGTCATCTCGCTTCATTCTCCCATCAGTTAATAACCCTGCTGTACTTTCATCAGTTACACTGTCATCTCACTTCATTCTCCCATCAGTTAATAACCCTGCTGTGCTTTCATTAGTTACACTGTCATCTCACTTCATTCTCCCATCAGTTAATAACCCTGCTGTACTTTCATCAGTTACACGGTCATCTCACTTCATTCTCCCATCAGTTAATAACCCTGCTGTACTTTCATCAGTTACACTGTCATCTCGCTTCATTCTCCCATCAGTTAATAACCCTGCTGTACCTTCATCAGTTACACGGTCATCTCACTTCATTCTCCCATCAGTTAATAACCCTGCTGTACTTTCATCAGTTACACTGTCATCTCGCTTCATTCTCCCATCAGTTAATAACCCTGCTGTACTTTCATCAGTTACACTGTCATCTCGCTTCATTCTCCCATCAGTTAATAACCCTGCTGTACTTTCATCAGTTACACTGTCATCTCACTTCATTCTCCCATCAGTTAATAACCCTGCTGTACTTTCATCAGTTACACTGTCATCTCACTTCATTCTCCCATCAGTTAATAACCCTGCTGTACTTTCATCAGTTACACGGTCATCTCCCTTCATTCTCCCATCAGTTAATAACCCTGCTGTACCTTCATCAGTTACACTGTCATCTCGCTTCATTCTCCCATCAGTTAATAACCCTGCTGTACTTTCATCAGTTACACTGTCATCTCCCTTCATTCTCCCATCAGTTAATAACCCTGCTGTACTTTCATTAGTTACACTGTCATCTCACTTCATTCTCCCATCAGTTAATAACCCTGCTGTACTTTCATCAGTTACACTGTCATCTCACTTCATTCTCCCATCAGTTAATAACCCTGCTGTACTTTCATCAGTTACACTGTCATCTCACTTCATTCTCCCATCAGTTAATAACCCTGCTGTGCTTTCATCAGTTACACTGTCATCTCCCTTCATTCTCCCATCAGTTAATAACCCTGCTGTACTTTCATCAGTTACACTGTCATCTCACTTCATTCTCCCATCAGTTAATAACCCTGCTGTGCTTTCATCAGTTACACTGTCATCTCACTTCATTCTTCCATCAGTTAATAACCCTGCTGTACTTTCATTAGTTACACTGTCATCTCGCTTCATTCTCCCATCATCTCCCCTTTCTCCACCTCACAGCTGGCTCAGTCTCATTTTGAGGGTGCATCTTCATTGATAAACTTTCCACCTGCCATGTTTTATGCTACAGGCAGGCAGCTGTAAGGAGGAAACCACTGGGACTAAAATATAGCAACACCATTATTGCTCGGGTGCACCGATAATCGGTAGCCTATCAGCATGACACCAATAAAAGAAAAAAACACACTCGTCTATCGGCAGTGTGTGTTATTTTAGCCGGTAATGTATACCGATATTCATGATTGAATTTCTTCCAGCACAGAATTTAATGTTTGCTCAGACACAGTTACTAACGACGCAAGAACATTGAGACAGTAATGTTCCCAGTGCTGTGTAACGGATCATCCTAAATATGTTTCAAAAGAGCGATGTTTGGATTTTTTTTCTTTAATATCTGAAGACAAATAATAGCGAGTTGTGTGCAGAACAGACCTGATGCTATAAAATCCAACGATGATCTGCGAGTAGAATATTATTCTGATGCTTTAAAAAAATAACATCCTAAATAACATTGAAGGTTAATAATAATAATAATAATAATAATAATAATAATAATAATAATAAAAATAATAATAATAAATATTGCACAATGTCTAGACTATGTTTCTTTTCTACTGTACAGTACAGGTAGAGGTTATGATACGCAATGCTAGACAGCAAGTGGCTATACAAGTTCATGTCACATTCTAGATGTTTTTTTTCTACAGAATTGTTTTCACTTGTACAAATGCAAAGTGTTATTTTTGTGTGACTGTTAGAAAACAAATGTGTAAATTGCTGACCAGCACACAATATAATACAGTCAACCCTCTTCATAGCACCATTACAGAGCAATTTAAGCTCAACAGCATTCTTTTTTAAAGTTAAAAAACCCGTTGAATATGTGTAGGCAAACCATTTTTTAAACAATGTTAAAAAAATTTCTGCTGTTTCCTAAACCGATGCTTTAGTTCAAGTCAGCTTTCATTTATACAAACGTGCACGTAAACAAACAAACCTCTTCCAGGACTTTTTTTTTTAACATTTACTGTGGTTTATAAAAGTCACTTTTTTTCGATCAAGGCCAAGCCTTTTTCAGGTTAAACAAATCGACCCGCTCCATCAAGGTAAGCCATTTGTTTTATCCATTACAATGTCTCTAATTGTCCTTCGACAACAGTATGTGCCTCACTTAGGTGAGAAAAACATTTGCGATGTCTTGTTGACTTGCTTTCTTATTTTCAGACGCAGACATGCAGATTTGTTTTTTTGCTCTGGTGTTAAATGTAGGTCGACGCCATGTTGTACTTTCTGTTTTGCTTTGGGATCGGGAGTGTTGATGACATTGGTATGAACGTTCAGTTAACAACGAATTAGGAAAGCGAGTCAAATGATAACTGCATGACTTTGTTGTTTTAATTGGTCAGGATTATTTTCGCTGGCGCTACAATAAGGAAACTACAATGCTTATATTTGCGCTTGCTTGGCTTGGGAAGTTGGTGGGTGGTGATATAACGGGTACAAATAGCAGTGTTTTATATTGGTGACATTTGTTCAAATAGAATAGCTGGCGGTATGCAAGGGGGCGTTATAAAAGGGGCGGTATAACGGCACAGCTGTACTGTTAGTCTTTGTATTCATTTTCTGAAGTAAATGCAACATGTAAACAATACCTGTTCATTTTGTCATAAATACAACAAGTTAGGCCAAATAAAGTGTAGTTGGGTTACGCTGGAAGAAAAAATCGGGTGGGTAGGTACATTTTATTTTCTTTTTATTTCCAGACTAAGCAGTGAGCTGGTAAACGTGGCCAGTGCTGGTTTCCAGTACATTAATAACCCTGCTGTACTTTCATTAGTTACACTGTCATCTCACTTCATTCTCCCATCAGTTAATAACCCTGCTGTACTTTCATTAGTTACACTGTCATCTCACTTCATTCTCCCATCAGTTAATAACCCTGTTGTACTTTCATCAGTTACACTGTCATCTCGCTTCATTCTCCCATCAGTTAATAACCCTGTTGTACTTTCATCAGTTACACTGTCATCTCGCTCATTCTCCCATCAGTTAATAACCCTGCTGTACTTTCATTAGTTACACTGTCATCTCGCTTCATTCTTCCATCAGTTAATAACCCTGCTGTACTTTCATCAGTTACACTGTCATCTCACTTCATTCTCCCATCAGTTAATAACCCTGCTGTACTTTCATTAGTTACACTGTCATCTCACTTCATTCTCCCATCAGTTAATAACCCTGTGTACTTTCATTAGTTACACTGTCATCTCACTTCATTCTCCCATCAGTTAATAACCCTGCTGTACTTTCATCAGTTACACTGTCATCTCGCTCATTCTCCCATCAGTTAATAACCCTGTTGTACTTTCATCAGTTACACTGTCATCTCGCTCATTCTCCCATCAGTTAATAACCCTGCTGTACTTTCATTAGTTACACTGTCATCTCGCTCATTCTCCCATCAGTTAATAACCCTGCTGTACTTTCATTAGTTACACTGTCATCTCGCTTCATTCTCCCATCAGTTAATAACCCTGCTGTACTTTCATCAGTTACACTGTCATCTCGCTCATTCTCCCATCAGTTAATAACCCTGCTGTACTTTCATCAGTTTACACTGTCATCTCATTCTTCATTCTCCCATCAGTTAATAACCCTGCTGTACTTTCATCAGTTACACTGTCATCTCGCTTCATTCTCCCATCAGTTAATAACCCTGCTGTACTTTCATCAGTTACACTGTCATCTCACTTCATTCTCCCATCAGTTAACCCCTGCTGTACTTTCATCAGTTACACTGTCATCTCGCTTCATTCTCCCATCAGTTAATAACCCTGCTGTACTTTCATCAGTTACACTGTCATCTCGCTCATTCTCCCATCAGTTAATAACCCTGCTGTACTTTCATTAGTTACACTGTCATCTCACTTCATTCTCCCATCAGTTAATAACCCTGCTGTACTTTCATTAGTTACACTGTCATCTCACTTCATTCTCCCATCAGTTAATAACCCTGCTGTACTTTCATCAGTTACACTGTCATCTCGCTTCATTCTCCCATCAGTTAATAACCCTGCTGTACTTTCATCAGTTACACTGTCATCTCGCTTCATTCTCCCATCAGTTAATAACCCTGCTGTACTTTCATTAGTTACACTGTCATCTCGCTCATTCTCCCATCAGTTAATAACCCTGCTGTACTTTCATCAGTTACACTGTCATCTCGCTTCATTCTCCCATCAGTTAATAACCCTGCTGTACTTTCATTAGTTACACTGTCATCTCACTTCATTCTCCCATCAGTTAATAACCCTGCTGTACTTTCATCAGTTACACTGTCATCTCACTTCATTCTCCTATCAGTTAATAACCCTGCTGTACTTTCATCAGTTACACTGTCATCTCACTTCATTCTCCCATCAGTTAATAACCCTGCTGTACTTTCATCAGTTACACGGTCATCTCGCTTCATTCTCCCATCAGTTAATAACCCTGCTATACTTTCATCAGTTACACTGTCATCTCCTTCATTCTCCCATCAGTTAATAACCCTGTTGTGCTTTCATCAGTTACACTGTCATCTCCTTCATTCTCCCATCAGTTAATAACCCTGCTGTACTTTCATCAGATACACGGTCATCTCGCTTCGTTCTTCCATCAGTTAATAACCCTGCTGTACTTTCATCAGTTACACTGTCATCTCACTTCATTCTTCCATCAGTTAATAACCCTGCTGTACTTTCATCAGTTACACTGTCATCTCACTTCATTCTCCCATCAGTTAATAACCCTGCTGTACTTTCATCAGTTACACGGTCATCTCACTTTCATTCTCCCATCAGTTAATAACCCTGCTGTACTTTCATCAGTTACACTGTCATCTCACTTCATTCTCCCATCAGTTAATAACCCTGCTGTACTTTCATCAGTTACACGGTCATCTCCCTTCATTCTCCCATCAGTTAATAACCCTGTTGTACTTTCATCAGTTACACTGTCATCTCGCTCATTCTCCCATCAGTTAATAACCCTGCTGTACTTTCATCAGTTACACGGTCATCTCACTTCATTCTCCCATCAGTTAATAACCCTGCTGTACTTTCATTAGTTACACTGCCATCTCGCTCATTCTCCCATCAGTTAATAACCCTGCTGTACTTTCATCAGTTACACTGTCATCTCGCTCGTTCTCCCATCAGTTAATAACCCTGCTGTACTTTCATTAGTTACACTGTCATCTCGCTCATTCTTCCATCAGTTAATAACCCTGCTGTACTTTCATTAGTTACACTGCCATCTCGCTCATTCTCCCATCAGTTAATAACCCTGCTGTACTTTCATCAGTTACACTGTCATCTCACTTCATTCTCCCATCAGTTAATAACCCTGCTGTACTTTCATCAGTTACACTGTCATCTCACTTCATTCTCCCATCAGTTAATAACCCTGCTGTACCTTCATCAGTTACACTGTCATCTCGCTTCATTCTCCCATCAGTTAATAACCCTGCTGTACTTTCATCAGTTACACTGTCATCTCGCTTCATTCTTCCATCAGTTAATAACCCTGCTGTACTTTCATTAGTTACACGGTCATCTCCCTTCATTCTCCCATCAGTTAATAACCCTGTTGTACTTTCATCAGTTACACTGTCATCTCCTTCATTCTCCCATCAGTTAATAACCCTGCTGTACTTTCATCAGTTACACTGTCATCTCACTTCATTCTCCCATCAGTTAATAACCCTGCTGTACTTTCATCAGTTACACTGTCATCTCGCCATTCTCCCATCAGTTAATAACCCTGTTGTACTTTCATCAGTTACACTGTCATCTCACTTCATTCTCCCATCAGTTAATAACCCGTTGTACTTTCATCAGTTACACTGTCATCTCGCTCATTCTTCCATCAGTTAATAACCCTGCTGTACTTTCATTAGTTACACCGCCATCTCGCTTTCATTTCTCCCATCAGTTAATAACCCTGTTGTACTTTCATCAGTTACACTGTCATCTCACTTCATTCTCCCATCAGTTAATAACCCTGCTGTACTTTCATCAGTTACACTGTCATCTCACTTCATTCTCCCATCAGTTAATAACCCTGCTGTACTTTCATCAGTTACACTGTCATCTCGCTTCATTCTCCCATCAGTTAATAACCCTGCTGTACTTTCATTAGTTACACTGCCATCTCGCTTCATTCTCCCATCAGTTAATAACCCTGCTGTACTTTCATTAGTTACACTGTCATCTCGCTTCATTCTCCCCATCAGTTAATAACCCTGCTGTACTTTCATCAGTTACACTGTCATCTCGCTTCATTCTCCCATCAGTTAATAACCCTGCTGTACTTTCATCAGTTACACTGTCATCTCGCTTCATTCTCCCATCAGTTAATAACCCTGCTGTACTTTCATTAGTTACACTGTCATCTCGCTTCATTCTCCCATCAGTTAATAACCCTGCTGTACTTTCATCAGTTACACTGTCATCTCACTTCATTCTCCCATCAGTTAATAACCCTGCTGTACTTTCATCAGTTACACTGTCATCTCACTTCATTCTCCCATCAGTTAATAACCCTGCTGTACTTTCATCAGTTACACTGCCATCTCGCTTCATTCTCCCATCAGTTAATAACCCTGCTGTACTTTCATCAGTTACACTGTCATCTCACTTCATTCTCCCATCAGTTAATAACCCTGCTGTACTTTCATCAGTTACACTGTCATCTCACTTCATTCTCCCATCAGTTAATAACCCTGCTGTACTTTCATCAGTTACACTGTCATCTCGCTCATTCTCCCATCAGTTAATAACCCTGCTGTACTTTCATCAGTTACACTGTCATCTCACTTCATTCTCCCATCAGTTAATAACCCTGCTGTACTTTCATCAGTTACACTGTCATCTCACTTCATTCTCCCCATCAGTTAATAACCCTGCTGTACTTTCATCAGTTACACTGTCATCTCCCTTCATTCTTCCATCAGTTAATAACCCTGCTGTACTTTCATCAGTTACACTGTCATCTCACTTCATTCTCCCATCAGTTAATAACCCCTGCTGTACTTTCATCAGTTACACGGTCATCTCACTTCATTCTCCCATCAGTTAATAACCCTGTTGTACTTTCATCAGTTACACTGTCATCTCGCTCATTCTCCAATCAGTTAATAACCCTGCTGTACTTTCATCAGTTACACGGTCATCTCCTTCATTCTCCCATCAGTTAATAACCCTGCTGTACTTTCATCAGTTACACTGTCATCTCGCTCATTCTCCCATCAGTTAATAACCTGCTGTACTTTCATCAGTTACACTGTCATCTCACTTCATTCTCCCATCAGTTAATAACCCTGCTGTACTTTCATCAGTTACACTGTCATCTCGCTCATTCTCCCATCAGTTAATAACCCTGCTGTACTTTCATCAGTTACACTGCCATCTCGCTCATTCTCCCATCAGTTAATAACCCTGCTGTACTTTCATCAGTTACACTGTCATCTCACTTCATTCTCCCATCAGTTAATAACCCTGCTGTACTTTCATCAGTTACACTGTCATCTCCCTTCATTCTCCCATCAGTTAATAACCCTGCTGTACTTTCATCAGTTACACTGTCATCTCGCTTCATTCTCCAATCAGTTAATAACCCTGCTGTACTTTCATCAGTTACACTGTCATCTCCCTTCATTCTCCTATCAGTTAATAACCCTGCTGTGCTTTCATCAGTTACACGGTCATCTCACTTCATTCTCCCATCAGTTAATAACCCTGCTGTACTTTCATCAGTTACACTGTCATCTCACTTCATTCTCCCATCAGTTAATAACCCTGCTGTACTTTCATCAGTTACACTGTCATCTCACTTCATTCTTCCATCAGTTAATAACCCTGCTGTACTTTCATTAGTTACACTGTCATCTCGCTTCATTCTCCCATCATCTCCCCTTTCTCCACCTCACAGCTGGCTCAGTCTCATTTTGAGGGTGCATCTTCATTGATAAACTTTCCACCTGCCATGTTTTATGCTACAGGCAGGCAGCTGTAAGGAGTGAAACCACTGGGACTAAAATATAGCAACACCATTATTGCTCGGGGTGCACCGATAATCGGTAGCCTATCAGCATGACACCAATAAAAGAAAAAAACACACTCGTCTATCGGCAGTGTGTGTTATTTTAGCCGGTAATGTATACCGATATTCATGATTGAATTTCTTCCAGCACAGAATTTAATGTTTGCTCAGACACAGTTACTAACGACGCAAGAACATTGAGACAGTAATGTTCCCAGTGCTGTGTAACATGTGATCATCCGAAATATGTTTCAAAAGAGCGATGTTTGGATTTTTTTCTTTAATATCTGAAGACAACAATAGCGAGTTGTGTGCAGAACAGACCTGATGCTATAAAATCCAACGATGATCTGCGAGTAGAATATTATTCTGATGCTTTAAAAAAATAACATCCTAAATAACATTGAAGGTTAATAATAATAATACACATAACAATAATAATAATAATAATAATAATAATAATAAATATTGCACAATGTCTAGACTATGTTTCTTTTTTACTGTACAGTACAGGTAGAGGTTATGATACGCAGTGCTAGACAGCAAGTGGCTATACAAGTTCATGTCACATTCTAGATGTTTTTTTTTCACAGAATTGTTTTCACTTGTACAAATGCAAAGTGTTATTTTTGTGTGATTATGTTGTAAAACAATGTATAAATTGCTGTCCAGCACACAGTATAATACTTAAATTATTCTTTTGTATTCATTTTCTGAAGTAAATGCAACACGAAAAACCTGTTCGCTTTAACATTCATAATTGTAAACAGTTTCAATTTGGCCCTGGGTCTTGTTCTAGTAGTTTACAATAGCTTATATGCACTGTCTATTATTATCGGTATCGGCCGATATGGGCAGAAACCATCGACTATCAGCATCGGACAAGAAAATCTTTATCAGTGCACCCCTTACTGCAGCACTTCATGACTGTCAGCACATTACTTTATACTCTGAATTACTACAGCACTTCATGACTGTCACTACATTACTTTATACTTGAATTACTGCAGCACTTCATGACTGTCACTACATTACTTTATACTCTGAATTACTGCAGCACTTCATGACTGTCACTACATTACTTTATACTCTGAATTACTGCAGCACTTCATGACTGTCAGCACATTACTTTATACTCTGAATTACTGCAGCACTTCATGACTGTCAGCACATTACTTTATACTCTGAATTACTGCAGCACTTCATGACTGTCACTACATTACTTTATACTCTGAATTACTGCAGCACTTCATGACTGTCAGCACATTACTTTATACTCTGAATTACTGCAGCACTTCATGACTGTCAGCACATTGCTTTATACTCTGAATTACTGCAGCTTCATGACTGTCACTACATTACTTTATACACTGAATTACTGCAGCACTTTATGACTGTCACTACATTATTTTTATACTCTGAATTACTGCAGCACTTCATGACTGTCAGCACATTACTTTATACTCTGAATTGCAGCACTTCATGACTGTCAGCACATTACTTTATACTCTGAATTACTGTAGCACTTCATGACTGTCAGCACATTACTTTATACTCTGAATTACTGCAGCACTTCATGACTGTCACTACATTACTTTATACTCTGAATTACTGCAGCACTTCATGACTGTCAGCATTACTTTATACTCTGAATTACTGCAGCACTTCATGACTGTCAGCACATTACTTTATACTCTGAATTACTGCAGCACTTCATGACTGTCAGCACATTACTATACTCTGAATTACTGCAGCACTTCATGACTGTCAGCACATTACTTTATACTCTGAATTACTGCAGCACTTCATGACTGTCAGCACATTTTATACTCTGAATTACTGCAGCACTTCATGACTGTCAGTACATTACTTTATACTCTGAATTACTGCAGCACTTCATGACTGTCACTACATTACTTTATACTCTGAATTACTGCAGCACTTCATGACTGTCACTACATTACTTTATACTCTGAATTACTGCAGCACTTCATGACTGTCAGCACATTACTTTTTATACTCTGAATTACTGCAGCACTTCATGACTGTCAGCACATTACTTTATACTTGAATTACTGCAGCACTTCATGACTGTCAGCACATTACTTTATACTCTGAATTACTGCAGCACTTCATGACTGTCACTACATTACTTTATACTTTGAATTACTGCAGCACTTCATGACTGTCAGCACATTACTTTATACTCTGAATTACTGCAGCACTTCATGACTGTCAGCACATTACTTTATACTCTGAATTACTGCAGCACTTCATCACTGTCAGCACATTACTTTATACTCTGAATTACTGCAGCACTTCATGACTGTCACTACATTACATTATACTCTGTATTACTGCAGCACTTCATGACTGTCAGTACATTATTTTATACACTGAATTTTTTTGCCATAAAACGCCTGCTGCAAATGAAGTCATTTTTGTTGTAGAGGAAAAAGAAAAGACGAGTCTCCTATTAAAAAAACACATCTGCAATCATTTTAATCTTGATAGAATGCAGAAAATAACTATAAACAGAATTAGCAATGAATTAACAAAGTGAAGTGAAATGTCAGAGTTTTAGCTTTAAAACTCCCACATAAGTTGAGTGTTTTGTGCATTTTCAAATTAACACTTGAACCGCCAACATTTCTGACTAGTTACAACCGCCACAGCGGTTCATTTGGCGCCTATTTTAAAACCTCTTCGATATGAAAATGAAAAACAATCGGATACAACTGAATATTTTATTTGTGAACACCATATAACACTTGCACAGCAAAACACTATGTACATTTTTTCCAAAAAGAGCACATATACATAAATATGAAACTATAATAAACAAAGTTGTATGCATACAAAATTATAAAAAATAAATAACTAGTTATGAAAATAGCATAAAACAAAATATAACATAAGCGATGTGAATGCTCTTTGAGGGAAACCGAGTTCAAAGGCACATCTATTACAGCTGTCTAATTAGTACAATCCACACAGACACTTCTCAACTTTACCAGTGCATGTGCCACAGACTGCCTGTTCACAACGGGCTTAGGCTTCCAGTGTTTGTTTCTGTTGCATTTAGCAGCCTGGCCTTGTCTTTTTCCTCTGTGTTCCAGTGGGCAGCGCTGGCTGAAGGTTGAGGGTATTTACCAGCCGGATTGCACTTCTCTGATCAAAATGTTTGCTGCAGCTCCAGGGCTAGCTGCAGAATGAAGTTCCTCCGGAGATTGTGTTCTGATGCAGTCCTTGTACAAAACAAAAGCCAGGTCCAAAACATGAAAAAAAACGGCCACAGGCCACCCAGTAGAAGCACCTTTGACAGGATACTGTCTGTGTTATTTGATCAAGTACATCCACACTGTACTTGTTTGTTTTGTAAAATGAAACACTCTCTGGTTTCGCTTAGCATCAGTCCCGATGGTCACTGATTTATGCAGACAGCTTAGAATAATAATAATAATAATAATAATAATAATAACAATAATAACACATAATAATAAAAAATAATGATGTAGAATGACTTTCATCAGTGTTTTAAGCACTCAACAGGATTATAATACGCTCTTTCACAATGGCTTTGTTTGTATTCCAAAGGCCAGACTAAATTGTCGGCTATATTGTATTGATTTCGGTATGCAGTTTAAAAAGCTGCTCTGGTGTTTTAAGGAGTAAGTGTTTTTAACTTCTTCATTTTTACAATTCTGCAGCTGAAACACCGATGGGTATTTAATTCAAATACTAATAACACCTAAGAACGGACATGCACGAGAAATTGTCAAACTCAGAGAAATTTAAATTTGAATTGCTAAACGGTTCAAAAGACTGTCATGGCGGTTCTAGTGTTAGCATATTAAAGTGCATGAATTTCACTTTGCATGTCAGGCTTAACAGTAGCAGTTTTCTGGTATGACCCCCCAATTGTTAATATTATTATGGTTCTTGTGTTTAGACACTAAACAGCTTTTTGTTTAAAGAGTGCATCCTTGTTTATCTTAAACATGTTTTGCAGTGATGTATTTGCAAGTAACATTAATATCTCAAATCTGTCATACTTCAGTTTTGACAAATGAAAATTGTTGGATTAACTGGATCAAAGTGAACTAGTATTCATATACAGTAAAACATTGCAAAATCTGCACATCAATAAGTTGATGCCTCTGTGATTTCAGCACGGTGCTGGCACTGCAGAACACTACCTGCCGATCTGAATCAAAGCATTCTGCAAAACACGCCCGCTGCAGGCAGAACTAACTTTGTTGCTGGTATTTAATAAATTGTTCCTTGTTTTCAAGATGCTGCTCCCCAGGCGCTTGATTGCAATGTTTTACTGTGTTCTATATTTAATATGTATCTTTTTGTAAATGACCCCAACATTTAATCTCAACCTTGTGGGATAAGCCATTACAAAGAAACATTTCAAGAATAATGTCTACATGTAGGCATGTTAGTGATATGAGCGAGTTTCTGAAAATTTGCTCAGTGATTGAATTTCCTGCAAAGGTGTGAAAGTGCTATTTTAATGATATTTCTGTAAGTTTCAGTAGTTTGACATGTACAAAAGCAGCTGGACAGCAGTTACATCATTATATAACAATTGGATTGTTAGGGAACTCAGAATAAATGACCTACCTGCTTGAAAAATCATGCTGTTAGTTGATGGGAAAATGTGTATTTGCATGTAAATCATGATATTATGTGAAGATTGGAACTTTTAGTTTAGTTTAGTTTACCAATAATCATGATAATAATTAGAATTAATAGTAGACGATGCTGGACTGGAAAATGCTGTCAATCTGTCTGCGGGTAGATTGTCTATGGAGGGTTCCTGGCCCAGAATAAAGAAAAAAGGAGACTCTCACTCTAAACTAGGAGGGCTGTCCTTGCATGTTCTTGAGAAATATTATTTGGCTGCAAGGCTATATTCGTGCAATACTGATTTTTTCAAAATGTTCATGCGGATGTACCCACATACGAAACCATTCACCATCACAAGTACAAGCTTACCAGAAAACAAAATATTAACTGTCGAAATATTCATAGGATAAACATCACAGATGACTGTCCAATCAAAATGCATTTCACTGAAGCCCCAGGCCATAAGAAATACCTTTTATTATGAGGTGCAGCATTTCAGCATCTTAGGTTTCGGTTTAGTGACTGGTATATACCAGGATTTTAATGTGCAGCATTACCGGAGAGCAGACTAAATTGCTTCACAGTACCAGGAATGTTTGCCAACTGTGGCAATGTGGTTTGCAGTGTACAGGTGCAGCAGTGATGCGGTGTAATTATCAGACAGAGATTTGTAATCCAGTTGGAAGTGACCAAATAATGATCCCCGCATTACACAGCAATGTGTAGTGCATGGGGTAAATAATAACGGGTTTGCAGTACCAAATAATAAACACAAGTATTAAACAATAAACACATGTGTGGCCCTTGGCGACAGCTCCGAATGTGTTAGCCGCTATTAATACAACAAGCAACAATTATAGACAAAACAAACAAACACTCGCGATAAGTTATCACGATACTGCACAGGTCCTTTCAGGTTATTTTTCTAACCAAAGCAAAGGAAAAGATTAAGTCTCTCCGTCCCCTTTTATGCTGTCACACATGACCCTTGGTAAATGAGTGCAGCCGCCCCTCCAATCTGCCATTATTTCCTTCCGGGACAATGAGTTAATTACCTCCTACGCCCCCTGCCTCCAGAGCCCGCCTCCTTCTCCACCCTCGCCTTCCGCAGTGGTCGAATGACCTTCCTACAGATGTCAGGACTGCCCAGTCCCTGACCACATTCCGCGCCTCCTGAAGACTCACCTCTTCAAACAGCACCTGTAGAACTCTCTGTTCTTCCCTGGGCCACTTATCACCCTTCCTTAAATGCGCTTTTATTTGCTTTTATCTGCCCCCTATTTCACTGCATTTAATCCTGTACTTTTAGAGTACTGTAATCTGTCAAGTGTTATTTAATCTGTAGTAATTTGTATTTAATTACATCCTGATGTAACTATCACTGACACTGTTATCTGCTGTATTACTGTATTGTATTTTGTCACTTGTACTTGCTTGAACCAAAGTCATTGTATTTATCTTGCTCTTATTGTATTATTACTTGTACTGTAACACTTGAAATGTATTTGCTTACGATTGTAAGTCACCCTGATAAGGGCGCCTGCTAAGAAATAAATAATAAAAAATAATAATAATTAACCAGACTTTCTAGCTGGCCGCCTTCCCTTGAACCCTGGGAAAGAACTGTCGGTCCAGCCCGGTCCAAGGTAGTGTTCTGTTCCTTAGCGCCCCTGACAGGACGGGAGGAGATTTACCTCAAGAATCACTGTGTTTCTCTCACACCACCCAAAAGAAAACTTTATTTTTTTTTTACAGAAAGTGTTGATGAGTTGACAGATTCATCTGATGTTGACTTCTTCACATTACGCAGCCATCAAATAATTTGGTGTAAATGATCCTGATACATGTCGAAAGTCAAGTTATGTCAGTCAGACCTCAAACAGGTAGAATGTTCACACCGGAGCGAAGGGTTAAAAGCAGCAGGAGATGGTGCCTCCTTCCAAATCGAGGGCAGATCATTCCACACCTGTGGGGCTCTGAAGTTGAACGCCTGCCTCCTGCCTGCTTTCTCTGTGTGCATGGAATACTTGTCATGGGCAAGAAAATACATGGGAGTTACTGTTTACATTTCCATGTGAGACGAGTTGTCAGACTGATGTGTAAATAAAGACAATAACACCCGTTTCTTGAAACGCCTGATTTGCACGCTTTTCAATGCTCCGCCCATTTCTGATGGCAAATGAAATCTTAATTGGCAACGAACTACCTTAGAAGTAGAACACACAAGTGACACAATGTGTCACTTGCTGTGTTTCTGTTGATTTGCTGTTGATTTAAACACTTCCGCCCTCTGTGTTCTGGGAGGGAAATGTCTTCACACAAGGGTCGATATGATGTCATCCGCACGCACTGCAGTTCAGGGGCTATGCACGCACGATGAGGCCAAAGCCAGCCTAGGTCTGTGCTCAAGTGTAAACGGGCTCAAATGATAGGACTCTTTGAATCTGATAGAGCCTAATCCAGTCCAGGTCCGAGCTGTAAACGTAAACACACTGATAGAGAACAGATCGAATACTTCATTTCATTTTCTGTTTTCAGGACTGTCTTATCCAGGTGAAAGTGAAGGAACAAAGATGGAATCTGTTTACATTAAACAGGAGGTGGTTTGAATTGGCACCTCTCTGCATTAAACAGGAGATGCCTGAACTGGAACCTGTCCACATTAAAGAAGAGACTGAACTGAGCCTGTCCATTAAAGAAGAGACTGAACTGGAGCCTGTCCACATTAAAGAAGAAGAGACTGAACTGGAGGCTGTCGACATTAAAGAAGAGGAGACTGAACTGGAGGCTGTCGACATTAAAGAAGAAGAGACTGAACTGGAGGCTGTCGACATTAAAGAAGAGACTGAACTGGAGCCTGTCCACATGAAAGAAGAAGAGACTGATCTTGAGCCTGTCCACATTAAAGAAGAGACTGAACTGGAGCCTGTTCACATTGAAGAGTCTATTGACGTGTTGTTTAAGGATACAGAAAAAATGTCCCGCCAAAGATATCACATCAATGTAATGAATGTGTGAAGAGCCAACCTGCAAGAAGCCTAAAACACACCAGCGAATTCACACTGGAGAGAAGCCATATCACTGTACTGAATGTGGGAGAGCTTCAATGCGTCTGGAAGCCTAAAAACACCAGCGACTTCACGCTGAGAGAAGCCATATCAATGTACTGAATGGAAAGACCTTCCGTAGTTAGAGCCTAAAAAAATCACCAGCTAATTCACACTGGAGAGAAGCCGACTACTGTACTGAATGTGGAAAGAGCTTCCGTGGTTAGGAGCCCTAAAAATCACCAGCTAATTCACACTGAGAGAAGCCACACCACTGTACTGAATGTGGAAAGAGCTTCCGTGAGTTAGGGAGCCCTAAAAATCACCAGCTAATTCACACTGGAGAGAAGCCGCACCACTGTACTGAAATGTGGAAAGAGCTTCCGTAGTTAGAGCCCTAAAAATCACCAGCTAATTCACACTGAGAGAAGCCACCACTGTACTGAATGTGGAAAGAGCTTCCGTGAGTTAGAAGCCTAAAAGACACCAGCGAATTCACACTGGAGAAGCCATATCAATGTACTGAATGGGGAGAGTTTCAGTGAGTCAGGAAACCTGAATAGACACCAACACATTCACACTGGAGAGAAGCCAGATCACTGTGTTCAATGTGGGAAAAGCTTCACCGACAAAGGAACACTAAACAAACACCAGCGAATTCACACTGGAGAGAAGCCGTATCACTGTACCGAATGTGGAAAGAGCTTCAATCGTCAGAGACCTAAAAAGACACCATCGATTTCACACTGGAGAGAAGCCATATCACTGTTTTGAATGTGAGAAAAGCTTCACTGACAAAGGAAAACTAAAAAAACACCAGCGAATTCACACTGGAGAGAAGCCGTATCACTGTGTTGAATGTGGGGAGAGCTTTAGGCAGTCAGGAACACTAAAACACACCAGCGACCACACTGGAGCCAGCCTCCCTCCTCCCAGTCCCTCACCTCTCCACCCTGCTTGTTTGTGTGTGTGTTGAGAGCTGACTGATCCCCTGTCTCTCTCACCCTGCAGTAAAAGAAGGGGTCCCCAGGAGTGAGAGCCAGCCTGAATCCAGAGACACTGAGAAAGGGAGCGTGTCAAACTGAAGGAGACAGACCCATTCTTTCAGAATGAACTGCATTGAAATTAATCTCGCTCACCAAGCTTGTTTGTGAACACATTAAACAAAGATGCCAAAAACACATCCTATTTTTAAAATACCATTACTGTACCAAAGGTAGAAGAAACTAAAACTAAGAATATGTTCCTGGGTGGCAGCAGTGTGTGCTTCATCTCACTAGAATGTCCTCTGTTATTGCACCAGTGCAAGCACAAGCTGAAACAACCTTTTTATCTGATGGTGCAAACTTTTCCCTGCTTTGGTGAGTGTTTAAAGCACAGAAGGACCTTTTTTATTTGATTGTGTTGCATGTTCCCATGTGTTGCTACAACTGTTTACGGAAGGTGTGTATTCTTTAATTTTTTACATTTTGACCACTTTTTAAACTTTTTAAATTGCATTCACTGTCTCAAGATGGCTTCCACGCACCCGCATGGACCTCTCAGAACTTTCCCATCATCCTCCTGCTCACATGTAACACAATAAATAAAAGGTCCTTCTGTACCCTTTTAAGTACCGAGAACCTCCAGCTTGTTGTATACTAGAGCCCTATCATTTTAGTAGAGCTGTATAAATGTACTGTAAAACATAAGTTTGCAAGCAAACAATTCACAGAATGTGCATTTACTCAAATCTGCAAAACCTACATGCTACAGCATTACCATTATTATTACATTCATAGTTTATACAGTTTATGAGTAACTGATCTAAACAATCTGCAGAATGAAGTTGCCTCAGACTGTTTGACAGTAACAGGTCTGGTGCTTTTGTGGAATCACCATTAGCTGTTTATTCCTTTGGGCAAAATATGGCTTGTTTGCTTGTATTTGGTATCAGTATGCTATCATTAAATTGACAATACAGTACATCCAAAGGCAGGCTTCGTTATTTAGAAAGGATTGCATTGAAATTGAGTTTGAGTTCCTGTATGTTTTCCAGTATCTGTGTATATAAAGGCACATTATTATGTTTCCATTACCTTTTGTATGTAAAAGGTTTGTCACTGTTTAAACTGTCAATGATTCCTGAGATAAGATCTGCAGTGGAACTGAACAAACCCAAGGGAGACATTGAAAAGGGGAAGATGCTGCTGCTTGTGGTGAATATTCCTGAATATGATATTAATACATGAAAGTGTATTATAAATGTAACTGGACAGATTAATGAAATCTGTGTCTTGAAGAAAAAGGGCTCCTTTCCTGCAGACACACTGAACTGTGTGACCCTGAACTAGGGTGAGCAGGGCTGGGTGGCATCTGGACTGATTAGGTGAAAGGACAGTTGAATTCTGTACAGATAATTCACAACGGCAACAACAAGCGGTTTGACGTGAGGAAGACATAAAGCATCGTGTCCAGCGGAAAAAGGACATTAAAACATCAAAGGACCTCATGTGGAGAGGTGCTTAGCAGAGAGAAAGACTATAAATATTCAAGCAAAACTAAACATGTTGTGCTCCACTTGACTACTAAACTAATTGCTGTCACTCTATATACCAAGCTGCAACTCCGGGACTCTGACTGAGAACACGACCCAAAAAGGGAAGGCAAGCTAGTAAACGACCAAATGCAAAGAGCCTGAGGCCTGGCTGGAGGACTGCTGTAAAACTTAGAGACTTTCATCAGACAAACAAGTCTGAGTCTGCTGTACCTAAGCCAGTATAGTTCCAGTTATGTTTTCCTCTCATGAAACTAAATTAATTAATTGTAACACTATCACGCATAATTGAAATGTTAATTGTTTAGTTTGCACACCTTTGCATGTGAAATAACTTTTTAGTGAAACTTGATTAAGTAACTATAAGTAATCACCTCATAGTTGTATGAAGAATTTATTTTAAAGTAATCTTGCTATATTGTTAAACAATTAACTATTAGTGTTTAGTGTGATCTATTGTAAGTTTAGGCTGTATGTGTGTGTGTGAGTGTAAGCAGTGTCATATTTCACTGGCCCTGTTAGCTGCTTTAACACAGGCTGAGAGCTTTTGACTTTATGACTGTTATGCTTAGAAAACTAAGATTGACTTTCTGACTTTTGTGATTTCTGTTTAATATTTGTGCTCTGAATACAATATACTATTGGTGAAACATTCCTTGTGTCTAGAGTGTGTATGTGGGTTCATAGTAAATCCTCAATCGTAAAACATCAATTAAATAGTTTTTATAAGATAACTAATCAATCTAGATAAACTCTAAACCTCAATTATAGAATTGTTCTAGAGGCTTCATGAAATGAGAAATGGAATTTCTGTGTCATGGAATTCTTTGCTAGTGTCTCATGATGTAAGCCCTGGAGTGTGGGGCTCAGTCTTCTCTGCTGCCTGCTTGTATGGGATTCCTCTGTATCATGGAATTCCTTTGCTAGTGTCTCATGATGTAAGCCCTGGAGTGGGCTCAGTCTTCTCTGCTGCCTGCTTGTATGGGATTCCTCTGTATCATGGAATTCCTTTGCTAGTGTCTCATGATGTAAGCCCTGGAGTGTGGGCTCAGTCTTCATGAAATGAGAAATGGAATTCCTTTGCTAGTGTATCATGATGTAAGCCCTGGAGTGTGGGCTCAGTCTTCTCTGCTGCCTGCTTGTTCTCAGTGTGTGAGTTCAGCTGCATTTCCAGTGTCCTGAGCTGGGCTTTGAACCCACTGGAGACGCAGCCGAGAACAAGCCTGGCCCACGAATCTGGGATCAAATAACAAGATGAGAATCCTCATATGCAAAATTCGGTTTTATTGTTTTGTATTGATTTTTTTTCTGTGAATTTATTAAGACTTAGAATCTCTGCATTGTGTTGCAATTTGGACATTTTCATGTTTCATATTACAAAGCACAGCTAAGTCTACTAGAAATAGGTTACAGATATGACCAAAGATTTTGACTCACTCTATAGAATAAACTAATTTTGTTCTTAAAGTCGAATGAAAGCTGCGCTTACACAGCGCTTTGTAGTTTTCCATATACTGAATGAAAAAGTGACAGAAATTGAAATATTTTGAAATCAATGATGAAGTACTTGTTTCTATTATGGTATCCAGTAGACTTTTGTGGAGGACCACCAGATCAAGACCCTGTCATGGCCAGCCCAATCTCCAGACCTGAACCCCATTGAAAACCTCTGGAATGTGATCAAGAGGAAGATGGATGGTCACAAGCCATCAAACAAAGCCGAGCTGCTTGAATTTTTGCGCCAGGAGTGGCATAAAAAGTCACCAACATCAATGTGAAAGACTGGTGGAGAGTATTCCAAGACGATGAAAGCTGTGCTTGAAAATCAGGGTTATTCCACCAAATATTGATTTCTGAACTCTTCCTAAGTTAAAACATTAGTATTGTGTTGTTTAAAAATGAATATGAACTTATTTTCTTTGCATTATTCGAGGTCTGACAACACTGCATCTTTTTTGTTATTTTGACCAGTTGTCATTTTCTGCAAATAAACGCCCTAAATGACAATATTTTTATTTGGAATTTGGGAGAAATGTTGTCAGTAGTTTATAGAATAAAACAAAAATGTTCATTTTACCCAAACACATACCTATAAATAGTAAAACCAGAGAAACTGATAATTTTGCAGTGGTCTCTTAATTTTTTCCAGAGCTGTATATACAGTGCCTTGCGAAAGTATTCGGCCCCCTTGAACTTTGCGACCTTTTGCCACATTTCAGGCTTCAAACATAAAGATATGAAACTGTAATTTTTTGTGAAGAATCAACAACAAGTGGGACACAATCATGAAGTGGAACGAAATTTATTGATATTTCAAACTTTTTTTAACAAATAAAAACTGAAAAATTGGGCGGCAAATTATTCAGCCCTTTACTTTCAGTGCAGCAAACTCTCCAGAAGTTCAGTGAGGATCTCTGAATGATCCAATGTTGACCTAAATGACTAATGATGATAAATAGAATCCACCTGTGTAATCAAGTCTCCGATAAATGCACCTGCACTGTGATAGTCTCAGAGGTCCGTTTAAAGCGCAGAGAGCATCATGAAGAACAAGGAACACACCAGGCAGGTCCGAGATACTGTTGTGGAGAAGTTTAAAGCCGGATTTGGATACAAAAAAGATTTCCCAAGCTTTAAACATCCCAAGGAGCACTGTGCAAGCGATAATATTGAAATGGAAGGAGTATCAGACCACTGCAAATCTACCAAGACCTGGCCGTCCTCTAAACTTTCAGCTCATACAAGGAGAAGACTGATCAGAGATGCAGCCAAGAGGCCCATGATCACTTGGATGAACTGCAGAGATCTACAGCTGAGGTGGGAGACTCTGTCCATAGGACAACAATCAGTCGTATACTGCACAAATCTGGCCTTTATGGAAGAGTGGCAAGAAGAAAGCCATTTCTTAAAGATATCCATAAAAGTGTCGCTTACAGTTTGCCACAAGCCACCTGGGAGACACACCAAACATGTGGAAGAAGGTGCTCTGGTCAGATGAAACCAAAATCGAACTTTTGGCAACAATGCAAAACGTTATGTTTGGCGAAAAAGCAACACAGCTCATCACCCTGAACACACCATCCCCACTGTCAAACATGGTGGTGGCATCATGGTTTGGGCCTGCTTTTCTTCAGCAGGACAGGGAAGATGGTTAAAATTGATGGGAAGATGGATGGAGCCAAATACAGGACCATTCTGGAAGAAAACCTGATGGAGTCTGCAAAAGACCTGAGACTGGGACTTGAGATTTGTCTTCCAACAAGACAATGATCCAAAACATAAAGCAAAATCTACAATGGAATGGTTCACAAATAAACATATCCAGGTGTTAGAATGGCCAAGTCAAAGTCCAGACCTGAATCCAATCGAGAATCTGTGGAAAGAACTGAAAACTGCTGTTCACAAATACTCTCCATCCAACCTCACTGAGCTCGAGCTGTTTTGCAAGGAGGAATGGGCAAAATTTCAGTCTCTCGATGTGCAAAACTGATAGAGACATACCCCAAGCGACTTACAGCTGTAATCGCAGCAAAAAGGTGGCGCTACAAAGTATTAACTTAAGGGGCTGAATAATTTTGCACCCCAATTTTTCAGTTTTTTTATTTGTTAAAAAAGTTTGAAATATCAATAAATTTTCGTTCCACTTCATGATTGTGTCCCACTTGTTGTTGATTCTTCACAAAAATTAGTTTCATATCTTTATGTTTGAAGCCTGAAATGTGGCAAAAGGTCGCAAAGTTCAAGGGGCGAATAATTTCAAGAAGGCACTGTATTATATATATATATAATTTCCCTTGTCATGCACGGTCTGCACTGTGATGGTTAATATAAAACAGAGCTGCCCTTGTGTTGCTGTTTTAATTGGTGTTGAGGTAAATCCCACTACAGGGTGCTTCATGTGGACAGCCTTTGGAAACACATTTAGAAGCACACTGCTGGAGTTTGATTACTATAATATGCATTTTTAATGGAATGAGGGTGAAATGATGCAAACAGTAACATGAAACAATAATAATCCTTGTTTGTTAACTTTAGTTTGTAGTTGTATTGGAACCCAAGGGCTGAAGCTGAAACGTATAGAAGGGGTTCAGACTGATACAAATGAACAAGGAAATGTCACTTACACTAACAAGGACCACATTAGAAATGGAAACATTGTGGCAATAGCCACACACAGTGTTGCAGGAAATGCATCACCTGCTATTCATAATTCCTGAATAGCAGAGCCTGGCCAGGCAATGTCTTTTTCTTTTTATTATTAGCTCTTTATTTTCGTTCGCCTTTATAGTGTTATTCCTGTCTCTTATTTTTAGAGCTTTTCAGGACATCTATATGTTTCCATTGAATTGGTTTGTTTTACCTGTGTTTTTCATTACCCTTTTACTGGGGTTTACGGTAATGATTGGTGCTTGCTCTTTTCCCTCCACTAGTCACCTGATGGGGGAAGGCCTTGAGTTCCTGTTTCCTGTTTTATGGGTGTGGAGTAGAAGGAAGGAGAAGAAGGTGTGGTTGTTGCTCACCTTTGTTGGTTAGGATCTTTGGTTGTATTACTATACTTTTTTGTTTTCATTATTTTGCAAAATATAGTTTTTTTTTCTCTTTGCAACTATCCTAACAGCACAGGGCTGCATTTTTCTTTACCACCAGGTTTTTCCTGCATTCCTTTTGTTTGGGGTTCTGTTTGTTTTTGCCAGTTTTGTTGTTTAAAGGATTTACATCAACTGCATTGCAGATTCACAGAACCAGCACCGGATCAAGAGCAGCCAGGGTGAGATCTTCTTCAATTATTTCTCTACTGGATTACACTTTTTTTTCTGAATGGCCATTCATGTGCTTTATTATTGGGATGTTTGCATAGGATTTTTCTGGGACATTGTTTGTTTTTTTGGTGATTTTACATTGCCTTTATTGTTTTTTTTGTTCGGGACTGTTATTGTGATTTCTTTATTTTTTACTACTAGGGACATTCATTGCCTTCCAATAGTTTGCTATAGGATGTTGAATAGACAATTTGTTTCCATTTTCCTTTGTAGTAATAAATGTATTTTTGGTAGCCTCTGTGTGGCCCCCCTTTCATAATTATTTTCGCTGTAGCAATTGACTGCTGTTATTAGTCAACTTTGTTATAGAATTGGTGGCCCGTACGGGGACTCAAACAGAGGTTTATCTAAGAGTTTGTTGAAGGATAGGTCACTTTTGTCTTATTCATATTCACTGGTGTTAATGGGCATAGGTTTTAAACATGTCTCTTACCCTGTCTACTCCTGCTAGAGAGCTAGGGCCTCGTGGTGAACTATTTGATATATCACCTATTGAACATGTGACAATGCGAAAACCCAGAGAAGCAGTGGGGGAATTAACTACTTTATTAAGTGAACTTTATGTTAGCGAGCCAGAGGAGCCTGAAGGCGTTGACATTGAAGAGCCAGTTTTGGCTGTTGATCGGCAAGTGTCTGAGGAATGGGCTAACACTGTGGAGGAGATAACGGAGCAGATTAGGAGCTTGGGGGAAGAGTTTAAAATGGCACAAGATAGCAGCATTAATAGAGAGGAGTCACTGCGGCAGTATATTGATACTCGGTTTCAGAGGATTGAAAAGTATGTAGATAGCGTTGTCCTTCAGCTGGACAAGGCAGTGGTTGACTGCCTTCATAGGCGAGACAAACAGTGGGCCAATACACTGGAGAAACTGGAGAAGAAAATAAACACCTCCAAAGTTACTTTAACAACACCTCGCTCTCAACGGTACAGCTCTGAGCCCTCTAGATTGGTGCTGGAAAATTTGGATGTCCTCAAAATCAAGTGTTCACTCTAAGTCCAAACTCCTATAAAAATTAACTTCCCAGAGTTTGGGGGAGAAGGAAGACATGGATGCTGTGGGATACATAGATCTCTGTGAGGAGTTTTTAGCATTGCAACCACTGGCTGATAATGAAATAATGGCCACATTATCATCAGTTTTAAAGGGTTCTGCTAAGAGCTGGTGGATGGCAGAGCGGCAAGGAATTTGTACTTGGCTGGATTTTTAAAAGTGCTTTCTTAAAGGCTTTTCTCCCAGTGGATTTCTAACCACGGTGGAAGATAAATTACGGGACCGAAAAGCACCAGGGAGAGCATAAGAGATTTTGCCTATGACTACTGCGCCCTGTGTCTCAGGTGGAAGCCTGACATTTCTGAAACAGAGGTGATAATGAAGAATACTGAATAGCTGCTATCCAAAGCTAGCAAGCTGTCTGCGCGGGAACAGTGATTTCGTGTCAGAACTGGTTCGGTCGGCACCATGATAGAGAGAGACTGGAACATGCAAAAGGATTACTGGGCCAAGGTAAACAGCAAGTCCTCCACTGATCGCGCAGAAAAGAAAGGAAGTAAGGGGCTTCAAGGAAACCAGCAGAGGTGAGTGTGGTGCAAATGTCCGCCAGTTTATAACCACCTCACCTAGCCAATCCGGACTTACATTGTTGGTTGTGAAGATTGGGTGAGAGATGCACATCCCTGCGTTGCTGGACACTGGCTGCACTTTACTCTGATTAGAAACAAGCTCTGAAAGAGATTCAAAGGCCCAGTGACTCTGTGATGCTGTGTGGCGAGCAAGCGCTTGTGTTGGCTGATGGACAGACTCACTCATCTCTGGGGAAGACCTGGCTCACATATGACTTTCACGGTGAGATTTGGGTCATAGACACCTATATCATGGCTGATTTAACACCTGGCTTTCCCTTTGATACTGGGCCTTGACTTTTAGGTAAAACAAATACCCAAATTGATATGAGGAAAACAATATGGAGTAAAAGGGCCAAAGGGGTATAGCTTTTATCCATTTTTTACCTAAAGTAGAGTGGGGGGCAGTCTGGAATATTGAAAAAAAGGCTGAATCACCATCTGTTATGCTCTACATGGCTGTCCAGAAGAAGACGGTGGCTACTGCTGGTTTTACCCCACTGATGGATGAGGAGGCTGTTGCGGATCCCAGTGACATAGGGCTACTGCCAGGATCTTCGGCAACTCATGGAGGAGTGGCCCTCTGTGTGCACCTCACAACTGGGTAAGACTACAGTGTGTACCCACAACATTTACACAACAGACGAGATGCCAGTGAGATGTAGGGCTTATCGAGCATCACCTCAAAAAGAAGGCCCTAATTCAAGAACATCTTAGACAGATGGATGAGGACCGGTTATTGAACCATCTTCCTCGGATTGGTCAGCCCCGTAGTCCTCATTAAGCGTGATGGATCCTATCGCTTCTCATGTGGACTACCGACAGCTAAACAAGAAAAACCCAGTTTGACGCCTATCCCATGCCTCACATCCATGAAATTCTGGAGTCCCTCAATGGAGCTGTGGTATTTAGCTCATTAGACCTGCGCTCTGGATACTGGCAGGTAGCGATGGATGCAGATAGCAAAGGAAGACTGCTTTTGCCACTCCCTTTGGTCTGTTCCATTCAAAGTGATGCCATTCGGGCTCAAGAATGCGGCTGCAACATTTCAGCGGTTGATGGAGCAGGTGCTGGGAGGGTTGAGAGGACGTTGTTGTTTTGTGTATATTGATGACATCATCATTTATTCACCCACGGAAGCCCGGCATCTGGAGGACCTCAAACTGGTCTTTCAGAAATTACATCAAGCCCGCCTCACCTTGAATTTGTCCAAGTGCAAGTTTTTTAAAACTACCTTGAAAGTTTCTGGGGCATGTGGTGACCAAGGATGGAGTGGCTGTTGACTCAGAGAAGTCAAGAGCTATCCAGGAATACCCAACTCCCACCAACCTTAAGGAGATTCAGCGCTTCCTTGGAGTGGTTGGATGGTATCATAAGTTTATTCCTCGGTTTGCGGATATCGCAGCACCCCTCAACCACCTGAAGAAAAAAGAGGTAAAATGGGGTGTGGACAACTGAGTGCCAAAACAGCCTGGAACAACTTAAGAAAGCTCTACAAGCTCCGCCTGTGCTGGCACACCCTGATCTTTCCAGAACCTTCACGGTTTACACGGATGCCAGTGAAGTCGGGCTGGGAGCTGTTCTTGCACAGATGGGTGAGGAGGGGAACACGAATAGCATATGCTTCCAGAGTTCTCAACAAGGCCGAAAGAAATTATTCCACATCAGAGAAGGAATGTCTGGCAGTAGTGTGGGCAGTGGAGAAATGGCGGCATTTTCTGGAAGGCGTCCCGCTTGACGTGGTCACTGACCATGCTGCATTAGCATGGGCTTTCAATACCCCTAAGACATCCTCTCGTTTAACTCTCGCTGGACATTGAGGCTTCAGCAATTCACCTTCACACCGTTTTGTACAGAAAGGGTAGCCTTAATGTGGTCCCTGATGCACTGTCCCGGCTCCAGTCTCGACAGATGTGGAGGCATCGGTATGTGTGAGCCATGGGTGAGTTATAGCTCAGACCTGCCGGCTTCCCTTGATGAAGTGGCTGAAGCCCAATCCAGAGACCCCATGATCTCCCGTGTACTTGAAGATCTGAAGACGCCGACTCGTGGCAACTAACAGAATTACTTTTATGTTTCAGCAGGGTTTAGTCTATCGAGGGGTTCCCATACCAGACGAAGGTTTTCGATTTCAGTTGGTTGTGCCAACGACACTTACCTCTTTTTTTCTCTATTACTACCACAACAATCCTCTGGGGACACCTAGGTCAGTATAAAACTCTACTGAGGATATTGGAAGTTGCTTGGTGGCCATCCATCCGCAAAGACACTTGGAGGCACGTAGCGAGTGTGTGGCATATGTCAGAGATATAAGCCCACAAACAGAAAACCTGCTGGATTGTTGCAACCCACTACTGTCCAGGAGCCAGGAGAGAAGCTGGGATTGACTTAATGGGCCCTTTTCCCGAAGCAAGAAAGGACACGTCTACCTTTTAGTGGTAATAGACTACTTTTCTAAATGGGTGGAAATGTTCCCATTAAGAAACAGCAAGACGCCGAGCATCGCTAGAATACTTACCCAGGAGATTTTCACTGGATGGGGTACCCCCCAATACCTTGTGTCTGACAGAGGTCCCAGTTCACCAGCCAGCTGATTGAGGAGATCTGCAAGTCCTGGGGGTCATCCGTAATTAACCACTGCTTACCACCCACAGGCAAATCTCACCGAGAGAGCTGGTCGTACTATCAAAAACCATGATTGCCTCCTTTGTGGGAGAAATCATAAGCAGTGGGATGAATGGCTACCCGAGTTCCGTTTTGCCATAAATACCGCCAGGCAGGAAACCACTGGTTTGTCTCCAGCTGAAGTGGCGTGAGGCTTACCCTTGGCCCTCTGATCGATTAATTGCAGTGGCTCCTCTCCGGGTTCTCAGCAGTATTCCCTGTTAGAACGGCAGCACAACCTACTCAGGAAGTTCGACATAGGGTTAGCCTTGCCCAAAAACGCCAAGCTAAAAACTATAATCTCCATGGGGAGATGTTCAGTTGGAAGAAGGGACATTGGTTTGGGTTCGAACACACCCATTGTCTGATGCCCTTGCCAATTTCTCTGCCAAGCTAGCACCAAAATGGTCAGGGCCTGCCAAAATTATTAAAAAAGCTGGGTCCTGTCAATTTACCAGGTACAGTGGACAGACCAGAAACAGAGGGTTGACACAGTGCATGTGGTCAATCTGAAGCCATATTTTGAGCTAAACCCTGGTACCTCCGGTTGGGGACTATGTGGCAATAGCCACACACAGTGTTGCAGGAATGCATCACCTGCTATTCATAATCTGAATAGCAGAGCCTGGCCAGGCAATGTCTTTTCTTTTTATTATTAGCTCTTTATTTTCCGTCATTTATAGTGTTATTCCTGTCTCTTATTTTTAGAGCTTTCAGGACATCTATATGTTTCCATTGAATTGGTTTGTTTTACCTGTGTTTTTTCATTACCCTTTTACTGGGGTTTTACGGTAATGATTGGTGCTTGTCTTTTTCCTCCACTAGTCACCTGATGGGGGGAAGGCCTTGAGTTCCTGTTTCTGTTTTATGGGGTGTGGAGTAGAAGGAAGGAGAAGAAGGGTGTGTGGTTGTTGCTCACCTTTGTTGGTTAGGATCTTTGGTTGTATTACTATACTTTTTGTTTTTTCATTATTTTGCAAAATATAGTTTTGTTTTTCTCTTTGCAACTATCCTAACAGCGCAGGCTGCATTTTCTTTACCACCAGGTTTTTTCCTGCATTCCTTTTTTGTTTGGGGTTCTGTTTGTTTTTGCCAGTTTTGTTGTTTAAAGGATTTACATCAACTGCATTGCAGATTCACAGAACCAGCACCGGATCAAGAGCAGCCAGGGTGAGATCTTCTTCAATTATTTCTCTACTGGATTACACTTTTTTTTTCTGAATGGCCATTCATGTGCTTTATTTTTGGGATGTTTGCATAGGATTTTTCTGGGACATTGTTTGTTTTTTTGGTGATTTTTACATTGCCTTTATTGTTTTTTTGTTCGGGACTGTTATTGTGATTTCTTTATTTTTTACTACTAGGGACATTCATTGCCTTCCAATAGTTTGCTATAGGATGTTGAATAGACAATTTGTTTCCATTTTCCTTTGTAGTAATAAATGTATTTTTGGTAGCCTCTGTGTGGCCCCCCTTTCATAATTATTTTCGCTGTAGCAATTGACTGCTGTTATTAGTCAACTTTGTTATAACAATTACACCACAGAAATCTAACAGCGGTATTATTAATGTGCAATAATAAACTGGATTGCTGGACTGCACTGGATTAAAAAAATAATAGGATCCTTTCTGCCATCTACTGGTCACCTTTATTAACTGTGATCCAAATATAAAATCCATCACAGACTAGCAGCTCTGCACACACTAGAATCAACCATCACAGACTAGCAGCTCTGCACACACTAGAATCAACCATCACAGACTAGCAGCTTGGCCTTTCTAACTTTTTGACTTGTGTTTGCAGTTCCAAATAGGAGGAGGGCAGAGGAAAGTGTAAGGTACTGAACATGAGCAATACATTTCTCCCCCCTTCCTTTCTATATTGTGTGGTGCCTGCCTTGGTCGGAGTGGATCTGTGTATATTTAGAAAATACATCAGTCATGATTAAAACATTCTCTCTTCCATCACTGGAAGGCTCCAAGACAGTAAAGTCTATAGCTAGAATGTCACCAGATGGCCCATAAAGCTACTATAATACCCGGCCAATCGCATCGGCGATGCACCAAACTCCTGGTGCGTTCTGCCCCCTGGTGGCCATGGTCATCATGGAGGCTTGTGAGTACTTCTTGATGGAGTGCTGCAGGTAAAAGAAGCTGATGAAGCTCCTTTCCTCCATCAGGTGTATAAATGCGACGATAGAGTACGCCATCTTCTTCCAAGATCCTATCCCACTGATGGAATAACTCCAGTACCTCCCCTGACAATTCTTCTCTCTCATCATGATCTGGCTGCTTCCTTTGCTTCCAGAAATTCAAGAAGGGTCCTATAACTGGATCGGAGGTCTGCAACAAAACAAGACTGCTCCTCGGACGCACTGGGAGTGCCACGATGGCCTCCTGCGCTGCTACCCCCTGCCCAGCATCCCTGGTCTGATCCCCTTGAATGTGCTGCTGCAGTTCCATAGGGACACCCCATCATAGGAACAACATCCTCCACAAAGCAAGGTGCATGTTCAACATATTGTCTTGAGAAAGCATTGGCTCCCAACAACCGCATTCTGCATGGTCCTAGTGTCCCACCATATTACTGGTTAATGTGGACTCTAGTTTTTATTTAACATCACTGAGTCCCTGTCCCTGTGGATTGCAAAACACAATGTAAAACATATAGAGAATGGATGGAATGGTCAATAAACATCACTGCTGTTTCTCTTAAAACATGTTTATTTATTTATAATACCTGACCCTGTCTTAATACTGTATTACATTCTGAATATGAATATAGCTGAGTTATTAATTGTAGATAATACTTTGAATACCAGATACACATTTAGCATTAAAAGCAATCCATGCGATTTCTTTACCAGTCGCTCATTATTTTGTGTATCAGGCTCCACAAAGCGGAAAGCAGTGCGGTATACTGTAATGATGCTCCAGTCAGTCTGCCGGACTGCACCTGAAACCATCTTAAAAACACCAAGCTCCAATAAGCTCATTTGTAAAAGTTAGTAAAAGAATGGCGCTATAATCTAAGGAAGCTGAATGTGAACTCCTAGCTGGAGCAACGAGAGGGAGAGAGGGGCGGGGCAGAGAAGGAGGGGGAGACGCTGCTGGGCAACCGCTCCTGAACATTCCACTCCGCTGAGCAGAGACCGTTAGGATTTAAAATGCGAAAGTTCCGGCGCCGTTAGGCCCGTTCAATTAACACAATTGCTGGCATTTAATTTTGAAGAACCATATTTTAAATACTCAAATAGCACTGTATTAAAAAAGCACTTTACTTCAGTTCCACACACCTTTTTCCAACAAATAAAAGAAGGTACGTATTTATAATAAGTATATTTGTTATGATATTAAGAGTAAAACGAATGTGCTACAGTCTGTGTATAATTTATTTATTTATAAAATGTTGTAGCGTTTTGTGTTGTGTATTCGCTCTTGTCTCCCCTGTCTGGGTGCTGTTATTACCGCTGTATTGTGTTCCTCCCCGCCTGTATTCCCTGTAGCCGCGGGTTCGCTCTGTCTCTGGGCTGTGCGAGCTGTCCTGCACGCATGGTGCGCCCCTGCTCCCCTGTCATTGGCTGTTAGTTTTGTGCCCATTGTCCTGGTGTGCGGCTGGGGACCAATGGGATAGCCTGTTCGCTCCGGCACCGATTAGCATAAAGGCTCGGAGCTAAATTATAAAAGGGGCTGCTGAGAGATAACGGCTTAAATAATACTTTGAACCTGAAAGAAGCGTGTTTGTCTCCTTCTCTTCTTTCTACTGCGTGAAACGCCACAATGTGTTAACAACCTGTAACGCCACATTACTTAGCACTCGGGAAGCAAATGATTCATTTGGAAATAATTTGCTGTGAGATTATTTGGATAAATATCAGAATTATAGATGTGTGGACTTTTGATTAAAATATACCCACATGTATTTTTTGTTTCATGTCGTAATTTATTTTATTTATGTATTTATTTAAACTTTAACTGTCGCTTTCATTTGAACCTCTTGCTGGTGCCACGGCTTGTCTCTGTATCTATTCACTGATATTTGAGATTGTGTTTAGTACACACTAGCAACTGAGCTGATAATCTTATTGGTTATTTTGTGTAAACAATAACACATTATACTGTATTACAGAAAAAAAAAAAGACTGAGGAGGAGGCAGTGTGGTTCAGTGGTTAAAGTTCCGTTCTTGTAACCAGAAGGTCACGGGCTCACATCCCACCACTGCCGCTGCCTGACTCGCTGTGTGACCATGAGCAAGTCACTGAACCTCCTTGTGCTCCATCCTGTGGATGAGATGTTAAATCAATGTCCTATTGGAAGTGACAGTTCACAGACTACCTTTTAAAGCGCTTTGTGATGGTGGTCCACTATGAAAGGTGCTATATAAAGACATTATTATTATTATTATTTTTAAAGTATACCGAGCCGTGTGGGTGATTTCATAGGTTGTCATGGCAGCGCCGCTCATCACGGGAGTGGTTATCCGGGACAAACGCTTCCTTCGCTGGGTCAGAGAAACGCTGGAGTTCCGCTGGCTTCTCAATAAGGATCCCGAGGTATCCAACCTGAATATCTAAATCAATACAGTGACAACAAAGGAATGTGACATCTAACCCTAATGACTACATTAATTAAACGAGTAATACGACAGGGGTGTGTGTGTTATCATGAGGTAATATCACCACGCCTTGGGTGCGTTGAGGCACTAGATGAAGTGGAGTCCTTCAACCGCCCAGGAAGTGGTGATATATCTCATGATAACACAGACCCTGGCGTATTATTGCTATTATTAAATTGGTCTGTGAGTGTGTTGTTGTTGTAAATGAAGAAGACTTTAAACTTTATTTTAATATTTGTTATGTGTCTCCCTTCCACTGAGAGAAGTAGTTCCACAGTAACTAACATTGTTAGATTAACAATTAAACATTGATTTCAAACCGTTTTGTATAATATTTTCTTTTTCGGGGACTTCGATAATAGTTTCTTGTTTAGTCTTTGTAGATATTGAACTGGATCATTGTTTCTTCGTGTATGTCTGGGTTTTGTCCAGTAGATGGCGCTGCTGCTGCTGTTGTGACGTTTTGTTTAAATCAATGTCAATGTTCTTTTCAGTTAGCCAGTCACAGAAAACTTTCATAGCCCATTCTGTCTGGTGCTTGGTGTTTCCCTCAGTTGTATTCGTTTCTAGGTTGTCTAAATCTGCTTCATTTACCTCAGTATGTTGAGATGTTGACATTTTCTTTTGTAGCTAATCTCAGGGATTGCTGTCATGCTGACTGACTCGAGTGGTGTTGTAGTTAATCTCAGGGATTGCTGTCATGCTGACTCAGTGGTGTTGTAGTTAATCTCAGGGATTGCTGTCATGCTGACTCGGTGGTGTTGTAGTTAATCTCAGGGGATTGCTGTCATGCTGACTGACCCAGGTGGTGTTGTAGTTAATCTCAGGGATTGCTGTCATGCTGACTCGAGTGGTGTTGTAGTTAATCTCAGGGATTGCTGTCATGCTGACTCGAGTGGTGTTGTAGTTAATCTCAGGGATTGCTGTCATGCTGACTGACTCGAGTGGTGTTGTAGTTAATCTCAGGGATTGCTGTCATGCTGACTCGAGTGGGTGTTGTAGTTAATCTCAGGGATTGCTGTCATGCTGACTCAGTGGTGTTGTAGTTAATCTCAGGGATTGCTGTCATGCTGACTGACTCGAGTGGTTTTGTTTACCCAGGCGACAGTTGCAGTTGGTGTATTGATTTTATTTATCAGATGAGGCCGCTTCACAGAAAGAAGTTCCGCACTGTTGTGTTATCACCAGATATCTAATGGCTGGGGAGAGTCTAGTATTTTCACCAATTGTTTCTACCCATTTCATAATAACAAATAACATGATGTCTAAACCTAATATCTAAATGAATAACAGCAAATCAATATGACATCTAAACCTAATATCTAATAAATAGGGTGACCAGATTTTCAAAGCTGAAAACCGGAACACATTGTTAAATAATTGACAAGACTAATTAAACCATTTAAATACAGGCTGTTTTAATGGCTATTTAAACAACATATCCATCCTGTCACTGGCAGCACTTTTATTTATTTCATTTTTTTTAAGCAGATAGCTCATTTCAGTTCATTCCTGGGTGTATCATTTGGGCTATTTAGTTTAGGAAGTCATATTGTGTTATATACGTATTGCTACTTTTACATTGAGTTTAATAATAATAATAATAATAATAATAATAATAATAATGATTCAATACATTTACGGTTTGGCATTTCTTTGTTTTGTTTCTATTTTTACTCCCTGTGTCGGGACGGCTCTGTTTCTTAACGTTGTTGATGTGTTTAACCTGGTGGATTCGGATGCTTGCATCCTCTCACTGCTCTGCCTAGTGTCTGGACTAAATCCCACCAGAACTGAGCAGCTACGAAATTACTGTGTTAGACACAATTAGATTCATATTTAATATAAACTCAATGGAAACACAAGGCGCACTGAGGAATAAGCATGCATGTCTGTGTTAATCACTTTATAAAAATATTGTTCTTGATTATCCTTGTGTCTTTTTATTGCCTTCCCATACAGACAACAGCCTGCCACAGAAAACAAGCAGACGTGCATCACCTGAGCTCCTTCAATCCAATGGTGAGCACCATGTCTATCACTAATTGTTAACAATCTTCAAACTCACAACTCCTGTATGTAGAAGCATTTTCATTAGCAAAGAATACTTAAAAGGTACAAGTTCACTTTACCAGCAGTGTGCACCCCGCTACCCAAAATGATATATCACCCTCAAAAACAACAAATGTATAAATACAGATTTCATTCTTATGCTATTCCCGATCCCTGACAAGCAGACACACAGATTGAATAAACATTCAGTTATGAGGTTTTTACCTGTCCATTTACAAAAAGAAAGTGAATCAGTTTTTAGTTTGCAGTTTCGTTTTTGAAGCTAGTGTGGGTGGAGAACCGCTTTCTGGCTGAGTGAAGTTTAAACAGCGTGTCTTACTACAGTCAGAGAGAGAATTAGGGTAGAGTGAGGTAAGGGGCCCCCCTTAAGGACAATTCATATGTCATATAAATGTATGTACATTTCAACCCTTTTTATGTTCTAAATAAACTTATATGCAGCCTCCATAGCTGAGTATAAGCAGGAGTCTCTAGTGATATCATAAATGCACAAAAAAACAAAAATCACATTTCTGAGAAAGGGGGCTTCTTACCCCCACATGCCACTCCAATATATGTGCACTCAAAAACACACGTCACTCAAACGTTTGAACAATTGAATGATCTTTTATTAACAACATTTTAATTCCAATAACAACAAGAAGAAGGGCTATTTTTAAATATTCCTGCATATATGATGATGCTCTGTTTTTTCTTATGTGTGTTCGAGGCATAGTGCTGAATCTGGAGGAGAAATACAAATAAAATCAATGAGTAACAGTATAGCTTCTGAGTGCTACCATTGTGACACTACTGTGACTGTGAATTAATAACACTATGTAACACAATTTTTGTTCCTGGGTAGTAAGTGTTATTTCCTAATTGCTTATGCCTCAAAAGTATAGAAAATGGCTGCTATTCCCCACAAACTTTGCTTTTGTGACCAGGACAGTGATATTTTGAAATTTACCTATTTCCAATGAGAAAACAGGCAAATTTGTCTTTTTCGTTCACATAAAGTCAGAAAAAAACAACATATGAATCCAAATTAACATGTATTTATACTAAAGTAATACAAAAATGACTACAAAAGATTTAGAAGTGAGTAGTTTTTCGAGATTTACGATTATACTGTAAATCACTTTCAGGAATCAGCCCCCAAATGTAGTATCCTGTTCTCGTTATACTGTCCTTGGTAGCGGCGTTCAAAGTCCAGTATATCCTGGTGGAAGCGCTCGCCTTGCTCGTCCGAGTACGCTCCCATGTTCTCCTTGAATTTATCAAGATGAGCATCAAGGATATGGACTTTGAGGGACATCCTACAGCCCATTGTGCCGTAGTTCTTCACCAGTGTCTCAACCAGCTCCACATAGTTTTCGGCCTTGTGATTGCCCAGGAAGCCCCGAACCACTGCGACAAAGCTGTTCCAAACCGCTTTCTCCTTACTAGTGAGCTTCTTGGGAATTCATTGCACCCAGGATCTTCTTTATCTGTGGTCCATTAAGAAGACACCGGCTTTGACCTTTGCCTCAGACAGCTTTAGGGAAGAAGTCTTGAAGGTACTTGAAGGCTGCCGACTCCTTATCTAGAGCTCTGACAAATTGTTTCATAAGGCCCAATTTGATGTGCAGTGGTGGCATCAACACCTTCCGGGGTCCACCAGTGGCTCCCACTTTGACGTTGTTCCTCCCAGAGAACTCGGTCCATGTTGCCAGTCCCGCCTGTGGTAGTGCGCCTTGGTGTCCCTGCTGTCCCAAAGGCAAAGATAGCAGGAAACTTGGTAAAACTGCCTTGAGACTCATCAGGAATGCCACCATTTTGAAGTCTCCTATGACCTCCCAGCCGTACTCATCATACTTCAAGGCGTCCAGCAAGGTCTTGATGCTGTTGTAATCCTCTTTGAGGTGCACCGAGTGAGCCAGGGGAAGAGACGGGTACTTGTTACCATTATGGAGCAGCACGCTTTGAGGCTCCTGGATGAGCTGTCAATGAAGAGGCGCCACTCATTCTGGTTACAGGCGATTCCGATTGCCTCGAACAGACTGGTCACATTGTGGCAGAAGCAGAGCCCATCTTGACGGGTGAAGAAGCTGGAAAAAGGTTGGGGCGCTTCCTCTGATCTGCGACTTGCACTTTCATCCAACAAGTTCCACTGTTGAGCCTAGACGTCCAAAGCTCGGCATTGGACTTGGTGAGACCAAGATCTCTAATCAAGTCGTTGAGGTCTTTTTGGTTGGGGTAGTATGGGTTTCTCTCCTCAGCTCCACCTCTGAAATTGTCATCTGGATATACAACCTCTTCCTCGCTCTCTGACTTGCTGCTCTCTTCTAAAGACGGCTGCTCTCTCTCCAGAGGAGTGGGTATGGGGAGCTCATGGGCACCGGGCGATGGATGAAGGAAGGTCCGATACGTGATAGGTGCATTCTTGCCAGTCCGACGTTTGGAAGGGTCCACCATGCAAAGTAGCAGTTGCTTGAGTGGTCAGTGGGTTCCCCAAATTCTTTGGGATAGCGAACTTCATGGCTCTCTTTTCCCTCTGTACCATCCTACAAAAATACATTTATTTCACCCATGACTAATGTGTAAGAGATTCTCACAACATTTTTCATATATGATATATTTTTTTTCAATAACATTGAAAATTGTAAAACATTTTAAAATTAAAAACTTTACAATTTTAAAAATTAACAAATTTTATAACATAAAATTCCGAGCAACAATTGTCCATCTTACCTTCCAGAGTTTTTTTTTGCAGTGCTCGCAGGTGGAATGGGTGCCCAGGTTTTGTCTTGATCCCGACAGGCATGCCGGGAAATATGCCTTGTAGGCCTCACACATTAGCAGATGCTTCCACGGAGTACTTTTTTCGCTCTTGTCTTGATAAATTGGCCGCAGACATATGCAAATCGTCTGCGGATGCTTGCAGCCTCTTGATGCCATCTCAGAAAAATGCAGATATGTATCCACTTAGGCAGCTGGAACTAAACTGAACTGGTGGGCTTAAGGCCCCTGTATTTATACTACTATTTATATTACTGGAAAGTTCTAGAAAGTTCTAGAAGTTACTCCAAGTTTACTCAGCACTGAATCTATCTGGAATGTTCTGGAAAATAGGTACATTTCAAAATATCACTGTCCTGGTCACAAAAGCAAAGTTTGTGGGGAATAATAGCCATTTTCTATACTTTTGAGGCATAAGCAATTAGGAAATAACACTTACTACCCAACCCAACCCAAAAAAAAAAATAATGTGTAATCTTTCATCATCCAACCGACATGTGGGACAGTTTGAAATCTGCTTTTATTAAAGAAAGTCAAAAGGTATAAAGATTTTAATCTTGAAGACTAAAATACCAAGATCAGATTGGAGCTAATAATAATAATAATAATAATAATAATAATAATAATAATAATAATAATAATAATGGCTACTTAGTATTGAACAATCTCATTTATTCCAATTCTGTAACTTTTTAACTTTGTCATTTTTCATTGTACACACGTTTTTCATTCAAACTACAACACAAGCTAAGACTGTGCTATAGTCGCCCTTGACAAACTTCCATTAGGGCCTAGCTAGAGAGTCACTGTAGAATTTTGGGAGGGCTCAATAAACTTCTCCTAGTAATACGATACAAAGTGTCATATTTTCATAAACCCCTCCTAGCTTGCAATTTACTTCATCGTGGGGTAAGAGGCCTCCCATAGGCTTCTTACCCCAAACAGTGGGGGGAGGCCTCTCACCCAAAAGGCAGACATTTTGTTTTCATTGTTTTAAGGCCTGTGCATAACTAGCACCTACACAAACATAACATTATCATGAAGCCAATAGTTCAATTTGAATATACCTCCTTAAACCTGCAGACCTCACAGTGTTCACACCATGCAACCAAATTGAAAAAAAATTCTAAGAATTAGTCATAAAAGTAAAAAGTTTAAGAAATTCTCGCATGTGGTTGTCTGTTGAGCTGCAAAAACTGGTAGCAGGTTTGTTTAGAGGGCGGCAATCACTTCTGATTACATCATTTCCTGTTAGCACCAGGACAAAAAGGCCTCTTACCCCACATAGGCCTCTTACCCCACCCTACCCTACGTTTCTCCATCACAGACTTACAGTGCTTATCAAACAATAATATAAAATGTGTAATTTAAACAACAACTCTGCATAACAGAAACTAATAGAATAGATGAAGGCAGAAGATAAGTTTTGCCTACAAGTGGATTATTATTATTACTACCATGGTTACATGGAAAGGCAGAAGCTTCCGTCCACACAGCTTTTTTTACAAGATATACTGAAACACACGCTAATCAATCTGTCAAATTTGCTGTAAAAATCAAGAAACTTATCTTCTTTATTAATTCAGAGAGATGGAAGATGTAATCCACTAAATAATTATACACTTCAGCAAGTAAGTGATAGTTCCAAACCACAATCACAACATGAAGTACCGATCCCAACAGATCAATAACAGTAATAACACTAGGACACAAAATGACGACTCTCTTCAGTCAGAAGTCAAAGGGCATGGGTCAAAGTCCCAGATAATGAATAATGAATGGTGCTGTTTTGATTTACTGTAACCGACTTCCTAGTTGTTACGAATGTATAAATGAATGCACAGATTTCAAGATTAAAAACCTTAGTGAATAATTAGTTAGTTAGTGATTAACAAAATCCTGCATCCCCCAAAAAACACATTTAATATAAGATTAAAACCTTTATTAAGGAGCTCCCCAGGTGGTGCATCCGTAAAGCGCCCGTGGAGTGCAGGATGCGCTCTATAGCCTGGACGCCGCCGGTTCGAGTCCAGGCTATTCCACAACCGACAGTGGATGGGAGCTCCCAGAGGGTGGCACACAATTGGCCGAGCACGCCATCGGGGTTAGGTCAGCCGGGGGTGTCACTGATCACCGCACACCAGCGACCCCTATAGTCTGGCCAGGCGCCTGCGGGCTTGCCTGTAAGCTGCCCAGGGATGTGTTGTCCTCTGACGCTGTAGCTCTTGGGTGGCTGCATGGTGAGTCCGCAGTGTGAAAAAAAAAAAAGCGTCGGTTGACGGCACACGCTTCGGAGGTCAGTGTGTGTTCGTCTTCGCCCTCCCGAGTCAGCGCAGGGGTGGTAGCGGTGAGCTGAGCTTAAAAATAATTGTCCATATCAAATTGGGAGAAAATAAAAATAATTGGCAATGACTAGATTTATAAAAAAAAAAAAAAAAAAAAAAAAAACAACTTTAGTGATTAACAAAATCCTGCATCCCCCAAAAAACATGTTTAATATAAGTTGGCTCCCAAAAAGGAAAACTGAGTATTATTCCTTCCTAAAGAGCTGAAATAACTCATGTTCATAACAGCATGGCAGACACTGATATGAACATAACACATTTAAAACACACACACAAAAAATATATAGTTTAGAATTGCTTGCTACAGTGGTAAAAACACACAATATTTTAAGCTTTCTGGATTAGAATAATCAATTGAATTAGACATAAATGTGACAATATTGTTTAAACACCCTGTAAGTCATCATGTTTTGCCATGTTATGATTGGATCACGTTTGAGAGGAATACTATACACTTCCATGTCCAGATAACAATTCTTCAACTTAGCTTTTTCAGAAAATTATCCACACTATATTTGCAGTGTGTGTTATCTCATTTTAATATTTAATCTAAAAGAAATCAAGCTGCAACAACTTGTCAATTTACTCAAACATTAGCATGGAAATGCTAATTATATATTATAATTATAATTAATATATGTATAAAACACAGTAATATATTTTAGCTCAAAAAAGAGCCAGCTGCCCAACGTTTCGATATGTCGTATATCTTTTCAAGGGAGCCTGTGTGAAATACGTCCAATGTTTTGATTCAAACACAGGCTCCCTTGAGAAAGATATGTACAACATATCAAAACGTTGGGCAGCTGGCTCTTTGAGCTAATATATATATTGTAAGATAGCGGGGTGTGCGAGACAGCAGGGAGGGGGTTAAAACCTCCCTGCGAGAGAATGTACCTTTGTTTGTTTGCTGTATTGTTTCATTTAATTTGCTAATTGTGTTATTGTTTAATTTAATTGGTTGGTAATTGTTTTATTATGTGTTATCCCCTGCACCCGGGTGTGATTAAAAATTAGAACCGGGTGCAGGGTATTTAAGACGTGCAGCCAGGCTGCACGAGGCTGCTGAGAAGGAGGCAGAAAGGAGTGCTCTGCTTCCTGGCAGTCGTAAAGTAAGGTAAAAGTGTGCTGTGTTAAACCTGCGTAGGTGGTGTTGGCAGGTAAACTGCTTAGCCGTCCTGCTAGGTAGTGAAGGAAAAACTTGTGTAGTAAGCGCTCCAACCGGAGTTAAGTTTTCTTTTGAGTGTTTTGTTTTCATTTTGTGTTCATTAAAGTATAGCGCAACCGCGCTTAAAATCAAGTTCCTGTGTGCTGGGTCGTATTTTTAAAAGGGGCAACGAACCCGAGTGGGTCCCTTTTAACCCCCTCCCTGCTGTCTCACACAACCCGCTATCTTTATATATATACAGACGTGCTCAAATTTGTTGGTACCCTTACAGCTCATTGAAATAATGCTTCATTCCTCCTGAAAAGTGATGAAAGCTATTTTATCATGTATACTTGCATGCCTTTGGTATATCATAGAATAAAGCAAAGAAGCTGTGAAAAGAGATGAATTATTGCTTATTCTACAAAGATATTCTAAAATGGCCTGGACACATTTGTTGGTACCCCTTAGAAAAGATAATAAATAATTGGGATTATAGTGATATTTCAAACTAATTAGTTTTTTAATTAGTATCACACATGTCTCCAATCTTGTAATCAGTCATTCAGCCTATTTAAATGGAGAAAAGTAGTCACTGTGCTGTTTGGTATCATTGTGTGCACCACACTGAACATGGACCAGAGAAAGCAAAGGAGAGAGTTGTCTGAGGAGATCAGAAAGAAAATAATAGACAAGCATGGTAAAGGTAAAGGCTACAAGACCATCTCCAAGCAGCTTGATGTTCCTGTGACAACAGTTGCAAATATTATTAAGAAGTTTAAGGTCCATGGAACTGTAGCCAACCCTCCTGGGCGCCGGCCGCAAGAGGAAAATCGACCCCAGATTGAACAGAAGGATAGTGCGAATGGTAGAAAAAGAACCAAGGATAACTGCCAAAGAGATACAAGCTGAACTCCAAGGTGAAGGTAGGCGTCAGTTTCTGATCTCACCATCCGTCGCTTTTGAGCAAAAGTGGGCTCCATGGAAGAAGACCCAGGAGGACTCCACTTTTGAAAGAAAAACATAAAAAAAAGCCAGACTGGAATTTGCTAAAATGCATATTGACAAGCCACAATCCTTCTGGGAGAATGTCCTTTGGACAGATGAGTCAAAACTGGAGCTTTTTGGCAAGTCACATCAGCTCTATGTTCACAGACGAAAAATGAAGCTTTCAAAGAAAAGAACACCATACCTACAGTGAAACATGGAGGAGGATCGGTTATGTTTTGGGGCTGCTTTGCTGCGCCTGGCACAGGGTGCCTTGAATCTGTGCAGGGCACAATGAAATCTCAAGACTATCAAGGCATTCTGGAGCAAAACGTGCTGCCCAGTGTCAGAAAGCTCTGTCTCAGTCGCAGGTCATGGGTCCTCCAACAGGATAATGACCCAAAACACACAGCTAAAAAGCACCCAAGAATGGATAAGAACAAAACATTGGACTATTCTGAAGTGGCCCTCTATGAGTCCTGATCTGAATCCTATTGAACATCTATGGAAAGAGCTGAAACTTGCAGTCTGGAGAAGGCACCCATCAAACCTGAGACAGCTGGAGCAGTTTGCTCAGGAAGAGTGGGCCAAACTACCTGTTAACAGGTGCAGAAGTCTCATTGAGAGCTACAGAAAACGTTTGATTGCAGTGATTGTCTCTAAAGGTTGTGTAACAAAATATTAGGTTAGCGGTCCCATCATTTTTGTCCATGCCATTTTTATTTGTTTTATTATTTACAATATTTTGTTGAATAAAAAATCAAAAGCAAAGTCTGATTTCTATTAAATATGGAATAAACAATGGTGGATGCCAATTACTTTTGTCAGTTTCAAGTTATTTCAGAGAAAATTGTGCATTCTTCGTTTTTTGTGGAGGGGTACCAACAAATTTGAGCACGTCTGTATATATATACATATAAACACACACACACATGCATATTGTAAATGTAGCCTACCTGCTGAGGCTTACTTTTCACATTTTTAACACACAGATCCAGACACAGAAAGGTACTTCAGCACTTTTATTATTTACAATAACAAAGAAAGTAAACAAAACAAAAACCTAACTCCTTAAACAAAAACCTAACTCCTTTTCGGAGCACTAACTAAAACTTCCTCCTGCAACTAACTATGGCTGGACGGCTAAGCCGTTTACCAGCCAAACCAAGCCCCCTTTTTAAACACACAGTTCACACACAGTACCTTCTTCAGGTCTCTTCAGCAGCTGGCTTGTGCTTCTTCAGCCAGTCTGCCTACGGCTGCTACTCCATCAGCCCTGACTGCAGGGCTTCTTCTGCTCTTATGCAGGGCTTAATTGGTCTCAGGTGCTTCCCATTTCCTCTGCAGTCCTATTGCCTTCTGTGTAATGTAGTCCTGCTGGTTCCTCCAGGACTACATTTTTTCCTCTTCCTCCCCCTACTCTGCCACAATATATATTTGTGTATATATGTATTGCACTTTGTTCTTTATTGCTGTTCATTTAATAGCAGTACTATATGTGTCCAGGTTTATACTGCAGTAGGGGGTTCACTCAATTGCAGGAAGGTTCACATTGTGTGTTTTTCACATCATTTCATGGAGTTTTGCTTCAGGTTATGCCAGTGCAGATTTATTCTTTTTAATCTACACATTTGTTTTTGTGTTGCATTTTATTGTATGTGTAAAACACTGTAGACACAATAAAAGGAGTAATGAAGTGGTGCCCCTCGTGTGCTATCCTCTAGAATCACCGCTGTGCAGGGCTTTGAGGTTGTGTTACTGGTAATATGTAGGCCTGGTGATTTCTTTTGTTGTTTTTATTTATCTTTGAAAGTCACCTTCTGGTACCATTTCACTGTGACAGACACGTTTACTGTAAAAGATAAGACACCATTATTAACACATACCATTAATAATAATGAAACAGATCTGTTAACACGATAGCAACCTAAACTAAAGTTTTAACACCTTAGCAAATAAAGACTAACAATTGCAAGACAATAGCATTTATCTTTACCATGAAGCCTCCCACTTCACACTTCAGAATTGGGCACACACACAGACGCACACTCTTTATTGCTAACTTCAATACATAATAAACTTGACGTGTACTTTCGGCTGCTGAAATGCAGGTGAGCCTGCATCCTGTTGACAGTGCTATGGCGGGTGAGTCAGTCCCAGTGTGGCTCTACACCCTATTGACAGTGCTATGGCAGGTGAGTCAGTCCCAGTGTGTCTCTACACCCTATTGACAGTGCTATGGCAGGTGAGTCAGTCCCAGTGTGTCTCTACACCCTATTGACAGTGCTATGGCAGGTGAGCTGTCCCAGTGTGGCTCTGTCCCTATTGACAGTGCTATGGCAGGTGAGTCAGTCCCAGTGTGGCTCTACACCCTATGTGCAGTGCTATGGCAGGTGAGTCGTCCCAGTGTGGCTCTACACCCTATTGACAGTGCTATGGCAGGTGAGTCAGTCCCAGTGTGTCTCTACACCCTATTGGCAGTGCTATGGCAGGTGAGTCAGTCCCAGTGTGGCTCTACACCCTATTGACAGTGCTATGGCAGGTGAGTCAGTCCCAGTGTGGCTCTACACCCTATTGACAGTGCTATGGCAGGTGATTCAGTCCCAGTGTGGCTCTACACCCTATTGACAGTGCTATGGCAGGTGAGTCAGTCCCAGTGTGGCTCTACACCAGGGGTTGGGAACCTTTTTACCTAGAAGAGCCAAACATACAAAAAGTTTGAGAGAAATTTTTCAAAAGAGCCACAGCAAATTTTACACTTGTGTATTAGAAATATTTGCTAATTTTTTATGTAACAACAACAGCAGTAATATAAGACTTGCGCTGGTAGTAGTTCTGGTAGTTATTGCCACCTACTGGTGTTGTATATAACGCTGTTTTTTTTTTTCACTCAGTGACACCCATGCTAACTGTAGGCTACTACACACAATACTACATAAAAAGCGCTATATTTTGTTCACTGACATAGTGCTGGTTTCTAGCACTCCTAAGACACCACAAAATTGAGAAACGGGCATCATAAACAAGTGATTAACAAGAAGTGCATTGCACCCTACTTACATTAATGAGATTTCTGTTTTGCATCGTTTTGCTGAGTGCTTTGTAGTTGGGGTCGTAACTGGTGAGATTCAGCTTCATGCAGGCATTCAGGCTTTCATCCGTTAACCTTGAGCGCAGGTTGGTTTTGATGTTGTTCAGATGTGAGAAGGACTGCTCGCATGTGTATGTTGAGCCAAACATTGTCAGCACAGCAACACTGACACGATGCAATGTGCTGAAAGTGGCTGGAAGTTCATTCCAGGTTTTCAGGATGAGATTGTCTTTGCGTTGGAGTTTTCTCATATCTGCCCACTTATGTTGCTTTGCCAGTTCTGCCCGCTGACGGCGAGGCTTTCCAGTTCGAATTCAAAGTGAAAAATTTTGACACCCACATATCGAACACCTTCAGTTCAGCAGCTTCCAGCTCAAAATCTCCAATGGAGATGCCAGTGATGACACTCAGGTTTTGTGCGGCCCACGGTGCACACATGTGGATGAGTTATGACTTTGAACAAATCGGCATGTCTGCGGAAGTCCACAAAAGCGTGATTTGAATGACATCAGTAAATCAGACGTGAAGGCTTCGAGCTGCCTGAGGTCGAAATGATGAGCGGGTCCTACTAAGCAATCCTCTCTGTACGCCGCAATGTTTCAAGTGCAGGAGACGGCCACTTTCAATGTCCCTGATAAACAGCTCCAGCTTTCTTTCAAATGCAAACACTGCCTGTTGCAGGGACAAGATTGTGTTTCAATGCCTTGCATTTTCACTTTGAGGTGGTTCAAATGACATGTAATATCCACCAGGTAGTGAAACTTCAGGAGCCACTCAATGTCAGTGAGCTCGGGATGAACATTTCCTTTCATTTCCAGAAATGCCCTCACTTCGTTTAAACAGGCAGCAAAGCGGGTGAGTACTTTTCCCTGGATAACCAACGAACATTGCTGTGCAGTAGCAGCCCTGGATAATTACTCCCCACTTCATCCAACAAGGCCTTAAACTGGCGATCATTCAAAGCTCGGGCCACAATGAAGTTCACAATGCGACGACCAATGACATCACTTCGAAGTTCCTCTCCACACGACTGAGCACACAGTGCCTCTTGATGCACAATGCAATGAAAGTTTAAGATGGGCGTTTCTCTTGCTCACACAGAAGGGCAACGAATCCTTTATGTTTCCCCTAACATACTGGGTGCTCCATCAGTACACACGGATATAAGTTTATTCAGTGGTAGCTTTTTCTCTGTAGCAAAGTCCATCAGAGATTTTAACACATCCTCGCCTCTTGTTGTATCTTTCATCGGCAAAACAGCGAGACTCTCTTCACGCACTGTATCACCCGTCACATACCGCCCGACTATGCTTAGCTGCTACATTGCTCACATCGGTAGACTCATCCAAGGAAAGAGAAAAGTAACTACTTGAACTGATGTCGTTGATCTGCATCTCTATCTGGCGAGCCATCACGAGTGCCCGATCATGTACAGTTCTTGCTGTCAAAGGCATGTCTTCGATTTTTGGATAATTTTATCCTTGTTTGGGAGGTCGTTAAACAGTTCTTTAGCCACACTGAGCATGCAGCCCTTAATGCACTCCCCATCTGTAAATGGTTTCCCGCCCGCACAATCTCCAGAGCCCAGCAAAGCTCCAGAAATTCAGATTCTCGCTTTGTTAGTCCATGCTAGCAGCTGCTGCTGTCCGGTTTGTATTCTCTCCGCTGAAGCTCAAAGCTTTTTTCCTGCAGTCCCCATCGATATTTTAAGCGGCGAGCGCTGCATGGTGCGCCTCAAAATGTCTCTTAACATTTGACTTTTTTTTGAGCGACGACGCACACGCTCATTACAAATGAGACACACCGCGGACCCCGACTTCCACAAATGCAAATTGATCTCGTCCATTCGGCTGGAATGAACGGTAATCGTCAGTCTTTTTTTTTTTCTTTTTTCGCCATCTTGCTCTCGTTGATGATGATTTTTAATTTAGCTAGCTAGCTAGTTGTTTAACTTGACCAGGACATGACGCAGGCCTAACTACGCCGCCCAATTAAAAATCCAGCTCTCTGAAAGGTAGGCTAGCTACAGGCCAAACCGCTGTCAATCACATTAAGCTGCGAGTCTCTTTCCTAAATATTTTGAACGATTTTATTTAATTTTACACATTCATAATTATACATCAATCAAGTATGCTAATAGTTTAAAAATAATTTTATCATCATGTTCGAGGCTGTATTTTCAGTCAACATTTGAAAATTGGAGAGCCATATAAAATCCTGAAAAGAGCCATATATGGCTCGCGAGCCATAGGTTCCCGACCTCTGCTCTACACCCTATTGACAGTGCTATGGCAGGTGAGTCAGTCCCAGTGTAGCTCTACACCCTATTGACAGTGCTATGGCAGGTGTCAGTCCCAGTGTGGCTCTACACCCTATTGACAGTGCTATGGCAGGTGAGTCATGCCCAGTGTGGCTCTACACCTTGTTGACAGTGAGTGCTATGGCAGGTGAGTCAGTCCCAGTGTGGCTCTACACCCTATTGACAGTGCTATGGCAGGTGAGTCAGTCCCAGTGTGGCTCTACACCCTATTGACAGTGCTATGGCAGGTGAGTCAGTCCCAGTGTTGCTCTACACCCTATTGACAGTGCTATGGCAGGTGAATCAGTCCCAGTGTGGCTCTACACCTTGTTGACAGTGCTATGGCAGGTGAGTCAGTCCCAGTGTGGCTGTACACCCTATTGACAGTGCTATGGCAGGTGAGTCAGTCCCAGTGTGGCTCTACACCCTATTGACAGTGCTATGGCAGGTGAGTCAGTCCCAGTGTGGCTCTGCACCCTATTGACAGTGCTATGGCAGGTGAATCAGTCCCAGTGTGGCTCTACACCCTATTGACAGTGCTATGGCAGGTGATTCAGTCCCAGTGTGTCTCACCCCCATTGACAGTGCTATGGCAGGTGAGTCAGTCCCAGTGTGGCTCTACACCCTATTGACAGTGCTATGGCAGGTGATTCAGTCCCAGTGTGACTCTACACCCTATTGACAGTGCTATGGCAGGTGAGTCAGTCCCAGTGTGGCTCTACACCCTATTGACAGTGCTATGGCAGGTGAGTCAGTCCCAGTGTGGCTCTACACCCTATGTGCAGTAATATTAACCCATAGCTTTTAACACCTTCAATTCACTTTTCTGCACCTCTCTGTTACACTTTGGCATGAGCATTCTTTAGAACAACATTGTAAGAGTTTAGGAATCCGGATCTGCCTTTCCCTCTCCTTCTCTTCAAACCCTAACCTCTCCTTCTCTTTCTAACCCTAACCTCTCCTTCTCTCTTCAAACCCTAACCTCTCCTTCTCTCTCCTAACCCTAACCTCTCCTTCTCTCTTCTAACCCTAACCTCTCCTTCTCTTCTAACCCTAACCTCTCCTTCTCTTCTTCAAACCCTAACCTCTCCTTCTCTCTTCAAACCCTAACCTCCTTCTCTTCTAACCCTAACCTCTCCTTCTCTTTCAAACCCCTAACCCTAACCATCCTTCTCTCTTTCTAACCCTAACCCTCCTTCTCTTTCAAACCCCCAACCTCTCCTCTCTTCTAACCCTAACCTCTCCTTCTCTTTTCTAACCCTAACCTCTCCTTCTCTCTTCAAACCCCAACCTCTCCTTCTCTCTTCAAACCCTAACCTCTCCTTCTCTCTTCTAACCCTAACCTCTTCTTCTCTTTCTCCCTCCCTGTTTCTTTTTTTCAGTGTTCTCCTCTCCCTCAACCCCATCTCCCTTCCACGCTCTTCCACCCTCTGTCACCTTCCCTCTCTCTCCCCTCCACTGTCCTTCTCTTTTCCACTCTCCTGTAATCTCAATGGGAATGCATATGCCAGGTTATCACTATTTAGTATTAGTGTGTGTGTTACACTTTTACACATATCTACAGAACCGTATCCACTTGTGTTGAAAATGGACTGTTAGCTGAAGAAAAAAAACACAGAAATATTTTATTACTATTTATTTTTAATTTTCCAGAATAGACTTTAAATCACTCATGAACTCCAGTTCTGTGAAAAGGATCATGTGATGGTTTGTTTTATGAGGCGTGTCTGAACCAGGTACACATTCTTTCACTGGCAGACAGTGTGTGGGCGTGTTCCTCAAGGGCTGTTTCTCAGGTAACGGTGCAATAAAACCAGGAATTGTACTTTGACCTGTACTTTAGCTTTAGACAGGCTACTTCAGGATAGAAAGCTTATCAAACAGATGGGAAGTTCTTTACAGAGTGGGTAAATCTTTAGAATACACTTCTTATATCTAAACTCAGCTGTACTGATGTAGTTTAAAAAGCTGTTTCTATTTATTCTTAAAGAGCTGAACTGAAGCATGAAGACAAAGTGCAGGTGAAAGTGAAAGCAGGTAAGCAGACTCTAAATCTGTGTGTTTAAAGTTACAATAGCTAATAGACCAGCTCTCTTCAACAGTAAGTAGCGTGGTTCTGAAAAACCTAGCGTTACCCGTCCCCGCGTGCTGCTACAGCTGTTTAAATACGTACCTGTAATTATTCTTTGCATTGTTAACATCCTGACAACTTTTTACACTTATAACTTTAAAGTATGTTTCAAAGCTCTTTTCAAAATGGCCTCTCTAGTGCACTGATAGTGGAAGGATTATTGCCCACATTGTCAAACAGGGAACACAGCGATAACGATCCATGATGTGATACAGAACAGAAAAGCCAGAGCACTTACAGACTTGGTTTGTTAATGAGCAATGTAATGAGGAAGACACAGTCTGTGATTGAGATGAGAAGTGATACTGGTCAATGGGATGTGGTTTACAGTGAGAAAGAGCAATGCAATGAAGACACAGTCTGTGATTGAGATGAGAAGTGATACTGGTCAATGGGATGTGGTTTACAGTGAGAAAGAGCAATGCAATGAAGACACAGTCTGTGATTGAGATGAGAAGTGATACTGGTCAATGGTATGTGGTTTACAGTGAGAAAGAGCAATGCAATGAAGACACAGTCTGTGATTGAGATGAGAAGTGATACTGGTCAATGGTATGTGGTTTACAGTGAGAGAGCAATACAATGAAGACACAGTCTGTGATTGAGATGAGAAGTGATACTGGTCAATGGTATGGTTTACAGTGAGAAAGAGCAATGAAATGAAGACACAGTCTGTGATTGAGATGAGAAGTGATACTGGTCAATGGTATGTGGTTTACAGTGAGAAAGAGCAATACAATGAAGACACAGTCTGTGATTGAGATGAGAAGTGGTACTGGTCAATGGTATGTGGTTTACAGTGAGAAAGGTAAATCAGTAGCTATGTAGTCCGAGGAGCTGGAATCAATTCATTAAATGATGTGACTCCACATAGTGTGAAACACTGCAATGGAAAAGAGGTGTGTGAGTGTTTATCTATTTTTTACCTGGAGCTCAAACCCCATAGATTATCATTGAGGAGAGGAGCCTGTTTGTGAACGCTATCGAGTCAAACCCCATAGATTATCATTGAGCTGGAGAGGAGCTTGTTTGTGAACGCTATCGAGTCAAACCCCATAGATTATCATTGAGGAGAGGAGCCTGTTTATGAACGCTGTCAAGCTTCTGAGGTTAAGACTTGAGCCTGTTCACTGGTCCAGCACTAAACACCCTGTGCAGCTCTAATATTTATGACAAACTAGTATCTTTAATAGTTATAATCAGCACTTTAAACTGG
>CM072681.1:22373934-22471658 GCA_036884735.1 Huso huso | reverse complement strand
AGATAGACTGTCAGGAATAGAGACAGTGAGACACACAGATACACTGTCCAGCCAGGTCTGTTCTGTTCTCTTTGTGTGATATGTCTTTATTATAGACTGAACTACTGTGTCAGTGCTGACATATCCAGTCCTGTGAGGATCCCAGCTCCCCCTGTATTATATTATGAGTTACTGTGTCAGTGCTGACATATCCAGTCCTGTGAGGATCCCAGCTCCCTGTATTATATTATGAGTTACTGTGTCAGTGCTGACATATCCAGTCCTGTGAGGATCCCAGCCCTGTATTATATTATGAGTTACTGTGTCAGCGCTGACATATCCAGTCCTGTGAGGATCCCCAGCTCCCTGTATTATATTATGAGTTACTGTGTCAGTGCTGACATATCCAGTCCTTCGAGGATCCCAGCTCCCCTGTATTATATTATGAGTTACTGTGTCAGTGCTGACATATCCAGTCCCGCGAGGATCCCAGCCCTGTATTATATTATGAGTTACTGTGTCAGTGCTGACATATCCAGTCCCGCGAGGATCCCAGCTCCCCTGTATTATATTATGAGTTACTGTGTCAGTGCTGACATATCCAGTCCTGTGAGGATCCCTCCCCTGTATTATATTGAGTTACTGTGTCAGTGCTGACATATCCAGTCCTGCGAGGATCCCAGCCCTGTATTATATTATGAGTTACTGTGTCAGTGCTGACATATCCAGTCCTGCGAGGATCCCAGCTCCCTGTATTATATTATGAGTTACTGTGTCAGTGCTGACATATCCAGTCCTGCGAGGATCCCAGCCCCTGTATTATATTATGAGTTACTGTGTCAGTGCTGACATATCCAGTCCTGTGAGGACCCCAGCTCCCCTGTATTATATTATGAGTTACTGTGTCAGTGCTGACATATCCAGTCCTGTGAGGATCCCAGCTCCCTGTATTATATTATGAGTTACTGTGTCAGTGCTGACATATCCAGTCCTGTGAGGATCCCAGCCCTGTATTATATTATGCCCCTGTGAAGGGGCTCTGGGGGAGGCGGTCGATGTACTGTATGCATCGCCACAACAGTAGATCTACGTTGTAAAGTGATGTTTTATCATCTTTTCCCATCTGTATGAAACATACACGGTTACTTTTGAGGAACAGTTTATACTTAAAATAAAATAAAGTGTCAAATCACCCAAACAACAATTCCAGAAAAAACTGTACTGGTCATTTGAACTTCAGTGTTTGTGGCATGACTGTAACCCTGCTGAATACTATCCCCCATTGAACGATGCCATCTATTTATTTCACAAAGCAATTTAAGCTCAACAGCATTCTTTTTTAAAGCAGTTAAAAAAAAAACATTGAATATGTACAGGCAAACACTTTTAAAAAAACTATTCTGGTGTTAAAAGTGAATTAGATCGCCATGTTGTACTTTCTGTTTTGCTTTGGGAGCGGGAGTGTTGATGACATTGGTATGAACGTTCACTTAACAATGAATTAAGAAAGCGAGTCAAAGGTAACTGCATAACTTAGTTGTTTTAATTGGCCATGATTATTTCGCTGGCGCTACAATGAGGGAAACTACAATGCTTATATTTATTTTTGCTTGGCTTGGGAAGCTGGCGGGTGGCGGACAGCGGGGTGTGATATAACGGGTACCAATAGCACTGTTTTTATATTGGTGACATTTGTTCAGAGAGAATAGTTGGTGGTATGCGGGGATGATGTTATAAAGGAGGGCGGTAAAACGCGGGACAACTGTATTTACATTATTAAGTAAAAGTTATTGAGAATATCAGATTGTGAGGGTGTAGGGGGAGTCTGTTTCTGTTCAGCATTCTGTCTGCATGTGTGACAGAGACAGAAGTTATTTGAGCTGTAAATCTCCCTCCCCACAAGAAAGGGTGCTGTGTAACTTGGTAATTTGTATTCTATACTGTTCTGTACAGACTGTTGGCATATGTCATGGACATCACTTTTTCTGCATACTGAAAGTCTAGATTATTTATATTACAGTCGTGGGTAGTTTTGTAATGGAGACAGGAGCTGGTAATACATTAGTAGTGGGTTCAACTTGTGTATCAAACATTACTGACCTGCGACTATCACTTCAGTCTGTCCTTCTTCATTCCATCTTCCGTCATAAGCATAGCAGGTATAGACGCCTCTATCAGAGGGCCGGAGGTTTCTCAGTTTCAGAGAGATATCACCTCTCTGCAGTGCTACAGGAGAGAGAGCAGTGCGGTCCTGGTAAGCTCTGTCCTGTGTTTCTAGAAGATTCTCTTCGAAACTATATAAATGGACTGGTTTTTCAAAATCATCCCTGTACCACCTCACTTCCATGTCCACAGCACTGAGTCTGGGTGAAATGTGACAGGGCAGGATGACATCATCACCAGGTTCAGCAATGACAGGCTGATCAGAGCCAACGACACGCCATCCACCTGAGAAAGACAAGACGAGGTAAAGCATTTGCAAACAAATAGGCCATTTCTCAAAACAGTAGAAATATTAGAATATTATAAATAGTTGAGAGCTACTAGCCAAGGTCTGTGAGCTCATACATCGATGCAGGCAGCTATATACCGGGCCCTGGAAATAAGAGGGAGCATCTCAATGGATTGGTTTCATTTCTACAGTCCCTCTCACCTTGTGTAGAAACAGCTGGTAGCAAACTCAAGACAATGAGACAGGTCCTCCCCAGGAATCTCATCTTCATTTCCCTGGAAAACAACAATGATAAAAATCTCTTAGTTAAAGCTGTGTGACACTGTAACAGGGCGAGCAGCCCTGTATATTGTTTATTTATTTTTAGATCGGGGTCTCCCCCTCCGCCCCTGTGCAGATTGTTTTGTATTGTTTATTTTAATTTTGGTTTGCTTAATAAAAATGCCACGTGTGACAGGGATGACGAGTGGTCTGACGTCAGGCAGAAGCAGGAAGGGAAAAATTAACTGACACCGGGGAAGTACTGCAGTTCAAAAGGCTTGCGCCGTTTTAATTAAAAAATAAATAAAATATTTATACAGAAAACACTTTGCTCAAAGAGCGAAAATAAAAGGTTTCAACAAAACAAAATCACGAACACAAAAATACATAAACAAAGGTCAGGCTGGGCAGATGGCCTTCACTGTTCCTATGTTTCTTTTATTAAGTTTCATTCGTTTTTTACCGCCATCTCTGCTCTCGTTCCTCCTCTGAACTCCCACCTCGAGTGCCGAGAGCTGCAGGCTTTTTATAACAGGTGACCATCTCCCGATTAGCAACAAATTAAATCACTTAATTAATTCGGGAGATGGCCACCTTCTGCACGAAGTTTTAAATACTGCGTGGATGGGGCTTCCCATCCACGCTACTAAATAATAACACACATCTGGCTCACGCCGTCCTAAATACATAAATAATAAATCCTCGGCGCTGTAAAAATACATTTAAATACAATAAAAAAAAATAAACAATACAAAACAATCTGCACAGGGGCGGAGGGGGAGACCCCGATCTAAAAATAAATAAACAATATACAGGGCTGCTCGCCCTGTTACAGACACTAACAGATTATTAATATCAGGGATCACATTCATCAGGATGGCTCTTATTTGAATGTTCAGCTGCCTTCAAAACTGCTTTGGTTTAGCCTTTACTCAAAAAAATCCAACTTAGATTGTAATTTTAGACCAGCTTCTAACTTGCCATTCTTAACTAAGGTTCTCGAGAAGGTAGTAGCTGATCCACTCAACAGATTTCTGGATTGTAGCAATGTTCTTGAAGGTAGTAGCTGATCCACTCAACAGATTTCTGGATTGTAGCAATGTTCTTGAGAAGTTCAGTCAGGGTTTTGATCTGCTCACAGTACAGAGGCTGCCCTTGTCAGAGTGGTGAATGACTTACTGATGAGTGTGGACTCTAACTCTATATCCATTGTGGTTCTGTTACACCTCAGTGATACTGTGGATCAGGACATTTTAATTGAGCATCTTAAAAGCTGGGCTGGCCTGACTGGAACTGTTCTAAACTGGTTTTAGTTGTATCTAACAGACAGTACACTGTTTCTTTAGGGGAGTCTGCATCAGGATTATCTGCTATTACTTGTGGTGTCCCCCAGGTCTCTATTCTTGGTCCATATTATTTTCTTTGTAACATATGGATAGACCTAAATAATACTACTGTGCATCACACACAGACATTCTTGCAATGCCCCTGAACGGAAAGTGATAATCAGACTCACATCCATATATTACAAAAAATACTGGCTGGTTCAGTGTGTATTAGCAGAGGTAAAAAGAATACTGGCTGGTTCAGTGTGTATTAACACAGGTAATACCATCTCAAGCTCCACTGTCCCCAGAACCTCTCGATGGTATTACTCCCTGGAAATACACACTGAACCAGCCAGTATTGTATTACACACTGAACCAGCCAGTATTGTATTACACACTGAACCAGCCAGTATTGTATTACACACTGAACCAGTCAGTATTCTATCACACCCTGAACCAGCCAGTATTCTATTACACACTGAACCAGCCAGCATTCTATTACACATTGAACCAGCCAGTATTCTATTACACACTGAACCAGCCAGTATTCTATTACACACTGAACCAGCCAGCATTCTATTACACACTGAACCAGCCAGTATTCTATTACACACTGAACCAGCCAGTATTCTATTACACACTGAACCAGCCAGTATTCTATTACACATTGAACCAGCCAGTATTCAATTACACACTGAACCAGCCAGTATTCTATTACACACTGAACCAGCCAGCATTCTATTACACACTGAACCAGCCAGTATTCTATTACACACTGAACCAGCCAGTATTCTATTACACACTGAACCAGCCAGTATTATATTACACACTGAACCAGCCAGTATTATATTACACACTGAACCAGCCAGCATTATATTACACACTGAACCAGCCAGCATTCTATTACACACTGAACCAGCCAGTATTGTATTTATATATGCTTCCACTGGTGAGATCACTGGTAAACACAGTGTGACTCTTCACATCTTCACTGTTATGCTGAGGACACACTGCTGTATGTGTCTATGAAACCTGGTGACACCGCTGCTATTTCAACCTTACTAGAGTGTGTTGCTGAAATCAGAAGTTGGAGGTCTCAATGTCTTGCTATTGACCTCCAGTTATGTCCAATACATTATCCTCCATCAAGTAAGGAGACTTAGGTTTTGTATTGGGGAATACTACCCCGGGAAAAAATGGTTGAAAAATGGCTTATTGGCAATGTATTTGTTTGCACGGAGAATTAGGCTGCAATATCACTCTCAGTGTTGATTGAACTGACAGTATTATGTGGTACCGGCCCCACAGTCATGAATCTAATTAAGTGTTAATGACAGAGGTAGAGGTTCTTAACTGGCAGATAATGAATGACCTGTGGGGAGGTTCAGGGGGTTCACAGTCAACTCATCCAAAACGAGGTCAGCTTAAGCACTGTCGGACGCAAGTGAAATCAGATGCTTCACGGTCCTCTCGCCCAAACTGCGTGAAATGACATCTCTTATACAATAAGAGACACCCTTCACACTATGTATTAACTTATATAATAATAATAATAATAATAATAATAATAATAATAATAATAATAATAATAATTTTGTATAAAATAAAGCCACACATGTTGATGCGCGTCCTCCTATCTTGATTGCGGTTTGCTTAGATAGTATTTTAAATACAGGAGCTGTATCCATCACGATTCAAATCGTTGTATAACAGGTGAATTGTAGGCTACTGCACATGACTACTACTGCTGATAACAACAATAACAGTAATAATAATATATGTTGTGTTTTATATAAAATAAAGCCATTGGCTTTTGAATCTCAAAATACTGTAAAAAATATCTGAGGCAAATTTGGGACAGTTCAGTGAGTGCCATCTTCAGTGAACTGTACAGGATGTTCATAATTCACTGAGTAGAGACTGTGAGTCCTGAGGGACTGTAGGCATCTTCAGTGAACTGTACAGGGTGCTCATAATTCACTGAGTAGAGACTGTGAGTCCTGAGGGACTGTAGGCATCTTCAGTGAACTGTACAGGGTGTTCATAATTCACTGAGTAGAGACTGTGAGTCCTGAGGGACTGTAGGCATCTTCAGTGAACTGTACAGGGTGCTCATAATTCACTGAGTAGAGACTGTGAGTCCTGAGGGACTGTAGGCATCTTCAGTGAACTGTACAGAACTACATACACTTCCTAGTGTTTTTTTAATACACTGAAAGACAACATTCTAAATAAGTTTCTTTATTTTTACTCAGAACTCATTATTTTTGTGTTGGGAATTTCTTTGGAAACACAGTTGTATTTCTGAAAGGAGAAACCGCCCCCTCATCAAATATGTAATCATCGAACTATATAAATACCCTCTTTCATCTACGTCCTTATCGTTCAGTGTTTGTTTGGTCCCCTCCTCCCTCATCGTTCAGTGTTTGTTTGGTCCCCTCCTCCCTCATCGTTCAGTGTTTGTTTGGTCCCCTCCTCCTCATCGTTCAGTGTTTGTTTGGTCCCCTCCTCCCTCATCGTTCAGTGTTTGTTTGGTCCCCTCCTCCCTCATCGTTCAGTGTTTGTTTGGTCCCCTCCTCCCTTATCGTTCAGTGTTTGTTTGGTCCCCTCCTCCCTCATCGTTCAGTGTTTGTTTGGTCCCCTCCTCCCTCATCGTTCAGTGTTTGTTTGGTCCCCTCCTCCCTCATCGTTCAGTGTTTGTTTGGTCCCCTCCTCCCTCATCGTTCAGTGTTTGTTTGGTCCCCTCCTCCCTTGCCTCCTCCTTGCACCGTGTCTTGTCCAGGGGGAAGGTGGCCTCGGGTGCTGCTTGTCCTGCCCGCTGGCATTAGTTTAATCTAACTCATATATTTAATGTATTACAGTTTTGCCAGCACAGGGCGAGCTCCAATGGGCAAGACCATGGGCCAAATTCAAACAACAACGTAATCATTTACAGGCAGGTCTGTCTGTCAATTCAATAAATCATTCATTTCATTCCATTGGTGGCTGTCTCCTTTCTGAAATATATCACACATGAAACTGACTCACATAACGTAAATAATACCAAGAAATATGAATACATATTTAGCTGTCTGTTCAACGATTGAGCTGCTCTAAGAAGGAATAATCCTGAACACTTTCAGCAATGCTGCACTTTGTACTGTACATTGAACCAGCACTGCTAAACATACCCCACTTTATAGTGTAATAGAGCTATAAAGACTGAAACAAATATACAGGCAGTCCTAAAAGATGCACTCTGATTGCTTAGTCACTTTCCATGTTAAACTGTGACAATATCAAGCACAAAGTCACACTTCTAAACTGCATCTTAAACACAGACTGCCTCATATGGGTTTATATAGAAATCATAGCAGCTTTGCAGGTGAAAAACATCATGAGAATAAAAAGGATCTCATTTACATTTCATCACAATCACTTCAGTGTCACCAGTGTAGCAGCAGCCTGTCTGTGTATCACAGTTAGAACTAGTGATCTGATTATCAACAGCCTGCCTGTGTATCACAGTTAGAACTAGTGATCTGATTATCAGCAGCCTGCCTGTGTATCACAGTTAGAACTAGTGATCTGATTATCAGCAGCCTGCCTGTGTATCACAGTTAGAACTAGTGATCTGATTATCAGCAGCCTGCCTGTGTATCACAGTTAGAACTAGTGATCTGATTATAAGCAGCCTGTCTGTGTATCACAGTTAGAACTAGTGATCTGATTATCAACAGCCTGTCTGTGCATCACAGTTAGAACTAGTGATCTGATTATGAGCAGCCTGTCTGTGTATCACAGTTAGAACTAGTGATCTGATTATCAGCAGCCTGCCTGTGTCACAGTTAGAACTAGTGATCTGATTATCAGCAGCCTGCCTGTGTATCACAGTTAGAACTAGTGATCTGATTATCAGCAGCCTGTCTGTGTATCACAGTTAGAACTAGTGATCTGATTATCAGCAGCCTGCCTGTGTATCACAGTTAGAACTAGTGATCTGATTATCAGCAGCCTGCCTGTGTATCACAGTTAGAACTAGTGATCTGATTATCAGCAGCCTGTCTGTGCATCACAGTTAGAACTAGTGATCTGATTATCAGCAGCCTGCCTGTGTATCACAGTTAGAAGCTGGTTGAAATGGCTCTCAGTGTGTGGAGCAGTGCATGGGTTAGGGTTAGGGTTATAGAGAGAAGCTGGTTGAAATGGCTCTCAGTGTGTGTTGCAGTGCATGGGTTAGGGTTAGGGTTATAGAGAGAAGCTGGTTGAAATGGCTCTCAGTGTGTGGAGCAGTGCATGGGTTAGGATTAGGGTTATAGAGAGAAGCTGGTTGAAATGGCTCTCAGTGTGTGTTGCAGTGCATGGGTTAGGGTTAGGGTTATAGAGAGAAGCTGGTTGAAATGGCTCTCAGTGTGTGTTGCAGTGCATGGGTTAGGGTTAGGGTTATAGAGAGAAGCTGGTTGAAATGGCTCTCAGTGTGTGTTGCAGTGCATGGACAATGGCAGGACACAGTATTGATTCATTGCAATTGTAAGCAGAGAGCCTGTGGAGGCTGGCCTAAGGCCTGTCGGATGTAAGTGAATCAGAGACAAGTCCAGTCGACCCACTGCTGAATAATAATCCGAATCAGAACCAGAATTTCACTGACCTTTACTATGCTGTGGATCCCACAAGGACAGCGAGACAATTAAAAGAGAAACTGTACCCCACACGTTTCAAACTCTCTGATGCATATTATTAAAACAACAACGATAATAATAATAATAATAATAATAACCTGTCGTCTGTAGGTAAGCCAGTGTAAATTTCATATCTTCCACATGTATTTAGCCCCATAGCATGAAAGCCACAGTATAAATGAAAGCTGTACGACTTTTGAATTTCAAAATTCCTCTGTCTGAGTACAAAACAATCACTTAACTGGATTTCTGACTGTATGCTTGTTTTTTTAAATTAGATTGCAGTTTCCATTGTAGTATCACCACATATGAACTGTGCAGCACAGGATTACTATAGCCTACTGCAGAATAATAATAATAATAATAATTCAGACATTATCAAGGTTATGAAGTTGTGTGTATCACTCCACACCTCTGAAGAGTAGCCAGTGTGACTGACATACAGAGCAGCCAATAGAAATCAGGGGCGTGCCCAAAACAAATGCTGAAACCTGAAACATCACTGAAAATGGGGTTTAGTTTCCCAAACCGAGCCAGAAAGTGTAACATTTTCTCATTTAGTTTTGGATTTACATGTTTACATTAACATCATTGTATTTAAGCTGCAAGCTCTATAGCTGCCAGCCAATAGGAGTGGAGAGGGGGGCGGAGACAGCAGTGATTCTGTCTTTGTTACGTAGAGAGAGGCAAGCAGCTTGACAGAGTGCTCAGAGTTATTCAGCTCTACTAGTTTAAAGTGCTGATTGTGACTATTAAAGATACTAGTTTGTCATAAATATTAGAGCTGCACAGGGTGTTTAGTGCTGGACCCGTGAACAGGCTTGAGTCTTAACCTCAGAAGCTCGATAGTGTTCAGAAACAGACTCCTCTCCTCAGTGATAATCTATGGGGTTTGACTCGATAGCTTTCACAAACAGGCTCCTCTCCTCAATGATAATCTATGGGGTTTGACTCGATAGCGTTCACAAACAGGCTCCTCAATCATCTCAATCACACACTGTGTCTTCATTGCATTGCTCTTTCTCACTGTAAACCACATACCATTGACCAGTATCACTTCTCATCTCAATCACAGACTGGGTCTTCATCATTACATTGCTCATTAACAATCCAAGTCTGTAAGTGCTCTGGCTTTTCTGTTCCGTACCACATCATAGATCATTATCGCTGTGTTCCCTGTTTGACAACGTGGGCAATAATCCTTCCACTATCAGTGCACTAGAGAGGCCATTTTGAAAAGAGCTTTGAAACACACTTTAAAGTTATAAGTGTAAAAAGCTGTCAGGATGTTAACAATGAAAATAATAATTACAGGTACGTATTTAAACAGCTGTAGCAGCACGCGGGGACGGGTAACGCTAGATTTTTCAGAACCACGCTACTTACTGTTGAAGAGAGCTGTTCTATTAGCTATTGTAACTTTAAACACACAGATTTAGAGTCTGCTTACCTGCTTTCACTTTCACCTGCACTCTGTCTTCGTGCTTCAATTCAGCTCTTTAAGAATAAATAGAAACAGCTTTTTAAACTGCATCCGTACTACTGAGTTTAGATATGAAAAGTGTATTCTAAAGATTTACACACTCTGTAAAGAACTTCCCATCTGTTTGATCAGTTTTCTAGCCTGAAGTAGCCTGTCTAAAGCTAAAGTACAGGTCAAAGTACAATTCCTGGTTTTATTGCACCGTTACCTGAGAAACAGCCCTTGAGGAACACGCCCACACACTGTCTGCCAGTGAAAGAATGTGTACCTGGTTCAGACACGCCTCATAAAACAAACCAACACATGATCCTTTTCACAGAACTGGAGCTCATGACTGATTTAAATTATATAGTGAAGAATTAAAAATAAATTAATACAACTTTTCTGTGATCTTTTGTTTTGTTTTGGCTAAGAGTCAATTTTCAACACAAGTGGATACGGTTCTGTAGATATGTGTGAAAGTGTAACACACACACTAATACTAAATAGTGATAACCTGGCATATGCATTCCCATTGAGATTACAGGAGAGTGGAAAAGAGAAGGACAGTGGAGGGGAGAGAGAGAGGGAAGGCGACAGAGGGTGGAAGAGCATGGAAGGGAGATGGGGTTGAGGGAGAGGAGAACACTGAAAGAAACAGGGAGGGGAGAAGAGAGAAGGAGAGGTTAGGGTTAGAAGAGAGAAGGAGAGGTTAGGGTTAGGGTTTGAAGAGAGAAGGAGAGGTTAGTGTTAGAAGAGAGAAGGAGAGGTTAGGGTTAGAAGAGAGAAGGAGAGGTTAGTGTTAGAAGAGAGAAGGAGAGGTTAGGGTTAGAAGAGAGAAGGAGGTTAGGGTTAGAAGAGAAGAAGAGGTTAGGGTTAGGGTTTGAAGAGAAGGAGATGTTAGGGTTTGAAGAGAGAAGGAGAGGTTAGGGTTAGAAGAGAAGGAGAGGTTAGGGTTAGAAGAGAGAAGGAGGTTAGGGTTAGAAGAGAGAAGGAGAGGTTAGGGTTAGGAGAGAGAAGGAGAGGTTAGGGTTAGGGTTTGAAGAGAGGAGAGGTTAGGGTTTGAAGAGAGGAGAGGTTAGGGTTAGGAGAGAGAAGGAGAGGTTAGGGTTAGAAGAGAGAAGGAGAGGTTAGGGTTTGAAGAGAGAAGGAGAGGTTAGGGTTTGAAGAGAGAAGGAGAGGTTAGGGTTTGAAGAGAGAAGGAGGTTAGGGTTTGAAGAGAGAAGGAGAGGTTAGGGTTAGGGTTTGAAGAGAGAAGGAGAGGTTAGGGTTTGAAGAGAGAAGGAGAGGTTAGGGTTAGAAGAGAGAAGGAGAGGTTAGGGTTTGAAGAGAGAAGGAGAGGGAAAGGTAGATCCGGATTCCTAAACTCTTACAATGTTGTTCTAAAGAATGCTCATGCCAAAGTGTAACAGAGAGGGGCAGGAAAGTGAACTGAAGATGTTAAAAGCTATCGGTTAATATTACTGCACATGTAGTCTCTGTTCTCAAAATAAGCTCAAGATAGCAATGCCTAGTAACCAACTCCCTGAAAAGAAATGAATGAGAGCTAGAGGAGGGTATGAAACAATTGCACCATATCTCAGGGAAATAGACGTTAATCACAGATACTATCAACAGTGTCCTGAGGAGATAGGATGGAGGATCGTAAAATAGGCTGTAAAATAAGCTGTAAATAAGTTGTAAAGTAAGCTGAAGAAGCAGTTTAGATCACAAGGTCACGTAGTGAGAGGGTGTGTAAGAAGTGAGTGAGGAATAGGTTAGTGAGCAGCCGTAGAAGAGGAGCAGCGATAGAAGACCCTCTGTTCCAGTGCCTCTGTGTGCCTCTGTGTGTCTTGTGTGCTTCTGTGTGTCTCTGTGTGCATCTGTCTGTTTCTGTGTGCCTCTCTGTGTCTCTGTGCCTCTCTGTGTGTCTTGTGTGCCTCTGTGTGTGAGTGTCTCATGTGCCTGTGTGTCTTGTGTGTCTCTGTGCCTTGCTGTGTGTCTCTGTGTGCCTCTGTGTTCCTCTGCCCTCAGAGACTAATGGAACTGTATTTTGTTCTCTCTGTACTAGATTGCTGAAGCATTTAAAGTCAATGTAACTGCATAAAATAAACTGCTTGTGTTTTCTTTCTGTATACTGGAGTCCCGTAACACACTGTGTTGGGATTAAATACCATTTGAATCCCACCAAAAAAATGTCCAAGTGGGACGGGACACCCTCTCCCACTCTCCCCACCTTGTAAGTGCCACATACTTTAAACCTAACTGAAAATCCTGGGGTACTGAAGCTAGTAATACACAGACACTGAGTTATAGCACTGACTGTGTGTCTGTCTGTATGGACAGAGGATGGGAAAGAATAGGAACCCCTGCCATAGCACTGTCAACAGGGTGTAGAGCCTCACAGGGAGTGACTCACCTGCCATAGCACTGTCAACAAGGTGTAGAGCCACACTGGGACTGATTCACCTGCCATAGCACTGTCAATAGGGTGTAGAGCCACACTGGGACTGACTCACCTGCCATAGCACTGTCAATAGGGTGTAGAGCCACACTGGGACTGACTCACCTGTCATAGCACTGTCAAGAGGGTGTAGAGCCACACTGGGACTGACTCACCTGCCATAGCACTGTCAATAGGGTGTAGAGCCACACTGGGACTGACTCACCTGCCATAGCACTGTCAATAGGGTGTAGAGCCACACTGGGACTGAGTCACCTGCCATAGCACTGTCAATAGGGTGTAGAGCCACACTGGGACTGACTCACCCGCCATAGCACTGTCAACATGGTGTAGAGCCACACTGGGACTGATTCACCTGCCATAGCACTGTCAATAGGGTGTAGAGCCACACTGGGACTGACTCACCTGCCATAGCACTGTCAATAGGGTGTAGAGCCACACTGGGACTGACTCACCTGCCATAGCACTGTCAATAGGGTGTAGAGCCACACTGGGACTGACTCACCTGCCATAGCACTGTCAATAGGGTGTAGAGCCACACTGGGACTGACTCACCTGCCATAGCACTGTCAATAGGGTGTAGAGCCGCACTGGGACTGTCTCACCTGCCATAGCACTGTCAATAGGGTGTAGAGCCACACTGGGACTGACTCACCTGCCATAGCACTGTCAATAGGGTGTAGAGCCACACTGGGACTGAGTCACCTGCCATAGCACTGTCAATAGAGTGTAGAGCCACACTGGGACTGACTCACCTGCCATAGCACTGTCAATAGGGTGTAGAGCCACACTGGGACTGACTCACCTGCCATAGCACTGTCAATAGGGTGTAGAGCTACACTGGGACTGACTCACCTGCCATAGCACTGTCAATAGGGTGTAGAGCCACACTGGGACTGACTCACCTGCCATAGCACTGTCAATAGGGTGTAGAGCCACACTGGGACTGACTCACCCGCCATAGCACTGTCAACATGGTGTAGAGCCACACTGGGACTGATTCACCTGCCATAGCACTGTCAATAGGGTGTAGAGCCACACTGGGACTGACTCACCTGCCATAGCACTGTCAATAGGATGTAGAGCCACACTGGGACTGAATCACCTGCCATAGCACTGTCAATAGGGTGTAGAGCCACACTGGGACTGACTCACCTGCCATAGCACTGTCAATAGGGTGTAGAGCCACACTGGGACTGACTCACCCGCCATAGCACTGTCAACAGGGTGTAGAGCCACACTGGGACTGACTCACCTGCCATAGCACTGTCAATAGGGTTTAGAGCCACACTGGGAGTGACTCACCTGCCATAGCACTGTCAATAGGGTGTAGAGCCACACTGGGACTGACTCACCCGCCATAGCAGTGTCAATAGGATGTAGAGCCACACTGGGACTGACTCACCTGCCATAGCACTGTCAATAGGGTGTAGAGCCACACTGGGACTGACTCACCTGCCATAGCACTGTCAATAGGGTGTAGAGCCACACTGGGACTGATTCACCTGCCATAGCACTGTCAATAGGGTGTAGAGCCACACTGGGACTGACTCACCCGCCATAGCAGTGTCAATAGGGTGTAGAGCCACACTGGGACTGACTCACCTGCCATAGCACTGTCAATAGGGTGTAGAGCCACACTGGGACTGATTCACCTGCCATAGCACTGTCAACAGGATGCAGGCTCACCTGCATTTCAGCAGCCGAAAGTACCTGTCAAGTTTATTATGTATTGAAGTTAGCAATAAAGAGTGTGCGTCTGTGTGTGTGCCCAATTCTGAAGTGTGAAGTGGGAGGCTTCATGGTAAAGATAAATGCTATTGTCTTGCAATTGTTAGTCTTTATTTGCTATACTGTTAAAGCTTTAGTTTAGGTTGCTATCGTGTTAACAGATCTGTTTCATTATTATTAATGGTATGTGTTAATAATGGGGTCTTATCTTTTACAGTAAACGTGTCTGTCACAGTGAAATGGTACCAGAAGCTGACTTTCAAAGATAAATAAAAACAACAGAAGAAATCACCAGGCCTACATATTACCAGTAACACAACCTCAAAGCCCTGCACAGCGGTGATTCTAGAGGATAGCACATCGAGGGGCACCACTTCATTACTCCTTTTATTGTGTCTACAGTGTTTTACACATACAATAAAATAACTCCATGAAATGATGTGAAAAACACACAATGTGAACCTTCCTGCAATTGAGTGAACCCCCTACTGCAGTATAAACCTGGACACATACAGCACTGCTATTAAATGAATAGCAATAAAGAACACAGTGCAATACATATATACACAAATATATATTGTGGCAGAGTAGGGGGAGGAAGAGGAAAAAATGTAGTCCTGGAGAAAACAGCAGGACTACATTACCCAGAAGGCAACAGGACTGCAGAGGAAATGGAAAGCAACCGAGACCAATTAAGCCCTGTATAAGAGCAGGAGAAGCCCTGCAGTCAGGGCTGATGGAGTAGCAGCCGTAGGCAGACTGGCTGAAGAAGCACAAGCCAGCTGCTGAAGAGCCCTGAAGAAGGTACTGTGTGAACTGTGTGTTTAAAAGGGCTTGGTTTGGCTGGTAAACGGCTTAGTCAGTCAGCCATAGTTAGTTGCAGGAGGAAGTTTTAGTTAGTGCTCCGAAAAGGAGTTTGGTTTTTGTTTTGTTTATTTTCTTTGTTATTGTAAATAATAAAAGTGCTAAAGTACCTTTCTGTGTCTGGCTCTGTATGTTAAAAGTGTGAAAAGTAAACCTCAGCAGGTAGACTACATTTACAATATGCATGTGTGTGTGTGTGTATATATATATAAATATATATATATATATATATATATATATATATATATATATATATATATATATATATTAGCTCAAAGAGCCAGCTGCCCAACGTTTTGATATGTTGTACATATCTTTCTCAAGGAGCCTGTGTTTGAATCAAAACATTGGACGTATTTCACACAGGCTCCCTTGAAAAAGATATGTACGACATATCGAAACGTTGGGCAGCTGGCTCTTTGAGCTAAAATATATTACTGTGTTTTATACATATATTAATTATAATTATAATATATAATTAGCATTTCCATGCTAATGTTTGAGTAAATTGACAAGTTGTTGCAGCTTGATTTCTTTGAGATTAAATATTAAAATGAGATAACACACACTGGAAATATAGTGTAGATAACTTTGTCTGAAAAAGCTAAGTTGAAGAAACGTTATCTGGACATGGAAGTGTATAGTATTCCTCTCAAACGTGATCCAAACATGGCAAAACATGATGACTTACAGGGTGTTTAAACAATATTGTCATATTTATGTCTAATTCAATTGATTATTCTAATCCAGAAAGCTTAAAATATTATTGTGTGTTTTTACCACTGTAGCAAGCAATTCTAAACTCTTTTTTTGTGTGTTTTAAATGTGCTATGTTCATATCGGTGTCTGCCACACTGTTACGAACATGAGTTATTTCAGCTCTTTAGGAAGGAATAATACTCAGTTTTCTTTTTTGGGAGCCAACTTATATTAAATGTGTTTTTTGGGGGATGCAGGATTTTGTTAATCACTAAAGTTGTGGGGTTTTTTTGTATTTTTCATAAATCTAGTCATTGCCAATTATTTTTATTTTCTCCCAATTTGGAATGGCCAATTATTTTTAGGCTCAGCTCACCGCTACCACCCCTGCGCTGACTCGGGAGGGCGAAGACGAACACACACTGTCCTCCGAAGCGTGTGCCGTCAGCCGGCCGCTTTTTTTCACACTGCGGACTCACCGTGCAGCCACCCAAGAGCTACAGCGTCGGAGGACAACACATCCCTGGGCAGCTTACAGGCAAGCCCGCAGGTGCCCGGCCAGACTACAGGGGTCGCTGGTGCGTGGTGAGCTGAGAACACCCCGGCCGACCTAAACCCCCCCACTTGACAGATTGATGAGCGTGTGTTTCAGTATATCTTGCAAAAAAAGCCGTGTGGACGGAAGCTTATGCCTTTCCATGTAACCATGGTAGTAATAATAATAATCCACTTGTAGGCAAAACTTATCTTCTGCCTTCATCTATCCTATTAGTTTCTGTTCTGCAGAGTTGTTGTTTAAATTATACATTTTATATTATTGTTTGATAAGCAGTGTAAGTCTGTGATGGAGAAACGTAGGGTAGGATGGGGTAAGAGGCCTATGTGGGGTAAAAGGCCTTTTTGTCCTGGTGCTAACAGGAAATGATGTAATTGCCATAATCAGTTTGAAGTGATTGCCGCCCTCTAAACGAACCTGCTACCAGTTTTTGCAGCTCATCAGACAACCACATGTGAGAATTTCTTAAACTTTTTACTTTTATGACTAATTCTTATTAGATTAGATTATTATTATTATTATTAGCTCCTATCTGATCTTGGTATTTTAGTCTCCAAGATTAAAATCTTTATACCTTTTGACTTTCTTTAATAAAAGTAGCATTTCAAACTCTCCCACATCTTGGCTGGATGATGAAAGACTCTTAATTCATAGTCACAGTAGTATCACAATGGTAGCACTCAGAAGCTATACTGTTACTCATTGATTTTATGTGTATTTCTCCTCCAGATTCAGCACTATGCCTTGAACGCACCTCAGAAAACCCATTAGAGCATCATCATAGATGCAGGAATATTTAAAAATAGCCCTTCTTGTTGGTGTTATTGGAATTAAAATGCTGTTAATAAAAGATCATTAAATTGTTAAAACGTTTGAGTGACGTGTGTTTCTGAGTGAACATGTATTGGAGTGGCATGTGGGGGTAAGAAGCCCCCTTTCTCAGAAATGTGATTTTTGTTTTTTTGTGCATTTATGAGATCACTAGAGACTCCTGCTTATACTCAGCTATGGAGGCTGCATATAAGTTTATTTAGAACATAAAAAGGGTTGAAATGTACATTCGTTTATATGACAGATATGGAATTTTCCTTAAGGGGGGGCCCTTACCTCACCCTACCCTAATTCTCTCTCTGACTGTAGTAAGACACGCTGTTTAAACTTCACTCAGCCAGAAAGCGGTTCTCCACCCACACTAGCTTTGAAAACGAAACTGCAAACTAAAAACTGATTCACTTTCTTTCTGTAAATGGACAGATAAAACTACCTCATAACTGAATGTTTATTCAATCTGTGTGTGTCTGCTTGTCAGGGATCGGGGAATGGCATAAGAATGAAATCTGTATTTATACATTTGTTGTTTTTTTGAGTGTGATATATCATTTTGGGTAGCGGGGTGCACACTGCTGGTAAAGTGAACTTGTATCTTTTAAGTATTCTTTGCTAATGAAAATGCTTCTACATACAGGAGTTGTGAGTTTTAAGATTGTTAACAATTAGTGATAGACATGGTGCTCACCATTGGATTGAAGGAGCTCAGGTGATGCATGTCTGCTTGTTTTCTGTGGCAGGCTGTTGTCTGTATGGGAAGGCAATAAAAAGACACAAGGATAATCAAGAACAATATTTTTATAAAGTGATTAACACAGACATACGTGCTTTATTCCTCAGTGCGCCTTGCGTTTCCATTGAGTTTATATTCAATATGAATGTAATTGTGTCTAACACAGTAATTTCGTAGCTGCTCAGTTCTGGTGGGATTTAGCCCAGACACTAGGCAGAGCAGTGAGAGGATGCAAGCATCCGAATCCACCAGGTTAAACACATCAACAACGTCAAGAAACAGAGCCGTCCTGACACAGTGAGTAAAAATAGAAACAAAAAGAAAGAAATGCCAAACCGTAAATGTATTGAATCATTATTATTATTATTATTATTATTATTATTATTATTATTATTATTATTAAACTCAATGTAAAAGTAGCAATACGTATATAACACAATATGGCTAATTAAACTAAATAGCCGCAAATGATACACCCAGGAGTGAACTGAAATGAGCTATCTGCTTAAGAAAATGAAATAAAGAGCTGCCAGTGACAGGATGGATATGTTGTTTAAAGAGCCATTAAAACAGCCTGTATTTAAATGGTTTAATTAGTCTTGTCAATTATTTAACAATGAGTCCCGGTTTTCAGCTTTGAAAATCTGGTCACCCTATTTATTAGATATTAGGTTTAGATGCCATATTGATTTGCTGTTATTCATTTAGATATTAGGTTTAGACATCATGTTATTTGTTATTATGAAATGGGTAGAAACAATTGGTGAAAATACTAGATTCTCCCTAGCCATTAGATATCTGGTGATAACACAACAGTGCGGAACTTCTTTCTGTGAAGCGGCCTCATCACAGTAAATAAAATCCATACGCCAACTGCACCTGTACGCCTGGGTAAACAAAACCACTCGAGTCAGTCAGCATGACAGCAATCTCTGAGATTAACTACAACACCACTCGAGTCAGCATGACAGCAATACCTGAGATTAACTACAACACCACTCGAGTCAGCATGACAGCAATCCCTGAGATTAACTACAACACCACTCGAGTCAGCATGACAGCAATCCCTGAGATTAACTACAACACCACTCGAGTCAGTCTGCATACAGGAATCCCTGAGATTAACTACAACACCACTCGAGTCAGCATGACAGCAATCCCTGAGATTAACTACAACACCACTCGAGTCAGCATGACAGCAATCCCTGAGATTAACTACAACACCACTCGAGTCAGCATGACAGCAATCCCTGAGATTAACTACAACACCACTCGAGTCAGCATGACAGCAATCCCTGAGATTAACTACAACACCACTCTAGTCAGCATGACAGCAATCCCTGAGATTAACTACAACACCACTCGAGTCAGCATGACAAAGCACTTTAAGAGGTAGTCTGTGAACTGTCACTTCCAATAGGACATTGATTTTACATCTCATCCACAGGATGGAGCACAAGGAGGTTCAGTGACTTGCTCATGGTCACACAGCAAGCCAGGCAGCAGCAGTGGTGGGATGTGAACCCGTGACCTTCTGGTTACAAGCCCGGGACTTTAACCACTGAACCTCACTGCCTCCTCCTCAGTCTTTTTTTTCTGTAATACAGTATAACGTGTTATTGTTTACACAAAATAACACCAATAAGATTATCAGCTCAGTTGCTAGTGTGTACTAAACACAATCTCAAATATCAGTGAATAGATACAGAGACAAGCCGTGGCACCAGCAAGAGGTTCAAATGAAGGCGCCAGTTAAAGTTTAAATAAATACATAAATAAAATAAATTACGACCTGAAACAAAAATACACGTGGGTATATTTTAATCAGAAGTCCACACATCTATAATTCTGAGTATTTATCCAAATAATCTCACAGCAAATTATTTCCAAATGAATCATTTCTGTTTCCCCCGAGTGGTAAGTAATACGGCGTTATAGTTTCTTAACATATTGTAGCGTTTCACGCAGTAAGAAGAGAATGAGACAACACGCTGCTTTCAGGTTCAAAGCTTTATTTAAACTGCCATCTGTCAGCACAGTGCAGACCACGCCGCTGCTCCACACCCTTCGCTGCTCTACCCTGGAACAACAAACATAGCGTGCAACGCCCCTTTTTATGACTTAACCCCGCCCCTTTATGCTAATCAGGTGTCGGAGCGAACAGCTATCCCATTGGTCCCCAGCCGCACACCAGGACCAATGGGCACACACAACTAACAGCCAATGACAGGGACCAGGGCGCACCATGCGTGCAGGACAGCTCGCACAGCCACAGAGACAGAGCGAACCCGCAGCTACAGGGAATACAGAGGAGGGGAGGAACACAATACAGCGGTAATAACAGCACCCAGACAGGGGAGACAAGAGCGAATACACAACACAAAACACAAACACACGGACCGCTACAACACTACTGGATTTTACAAATCACCTATGCGAGTCTGCACCTCAAACACTCTGAAATATCATTTAGATTAATACGGCAGTTAGTATATAAATCCATTTCTAAAACGGGTCGCATTTTGTCATTTAAATACGTATGAGCTACCAAAACGTATTTTTGTTTCATGTCGTCATTAATGTATTTATTTATTTATTTATTTGTAATCCAGCCTTACATTTTAACTTCTTGAAGTTACCACAGCGTGTCTATGTATGAATTACTGACGAGTAATATTGAAATTTAATTACACTAGCAGATGAACTGATAATGTATGGATGTTATTTTGTGAAAACAATAAAATATTAATATTAAAAAAAGAAACACTGCAACATTTTATAAACAAATACATGATACACCAAACTGTAGCACATTCGTTTAGTTTTAATATCATAACAAATATACTTATTATAAATACGTACCTTCTTTTATTTGTTGGAAAACGGTCTGGAACTGAAGTGAAGTGCTTTTTAATACAGTGCTATTTGAGTATTTAAAATCTGGTTATCTTCAAAATTAAAATATCAGCAACGGTGTGTTAATTAAACGAAGCGCCTGACGCCGCTCGGAACTTTCGCATTTTTAAATCCTAACGGTCTCTGCTCAGCGGAGTGGAATGTTCAGGAGCCGGTTGCCTAGCAGCGTCTCCCCCTCCTTCTCTGCCCCGCCCCCTCTCTCCCTCTCTCGTTGTGCTTTAAGTCGTAAACGGTTGGTTTGTGATTTTATATTGAAGTTCAGTAAGATCATTAATGTAGCATTATGAATTTTGTTAACGGTAAAAAAAATAATAATTATGTAAGGACTGGGTATAATCGACCCGCATAAGTGTAATCCTCTAAGTGTATAGCTAAATATTTATGAAAAAAAACGGCCATACAAGTAAGCGTGTTAAAGTGGGACTTAATACTACTACTAATAATAACGTAATATCAGAACTACCAATACATGCTTACTGATATTAACTTTATATGAAGCACTCACTGCAAACGAATGGGTCCAGTCTTTTTTGTTTTTTTTTAATTCTCTTTTAATCGCTGAAATCCATTTTTCCCTCCTGTCTGGATCAGCAGGAATCCTGTAGAAGGAAACTTTATATTTCTGTCCAGAACAAAAGAATCGGGCATTACTGTAATGTTACCGCGCTAGACATTTTGGTCATCTTCCATAGTAATGCTGACTGTGAAAGAGTGTTCAGCTTGAAGACCAAAAACAAAACCCAACACAGAGCCAGCCTGAGCACAGACATGCTAAGATCACTGGTAACACACAAAGTCATGATGTCAGCGAAGCAGCGAGTGTGTCACACACAAACCTTTAGTGACACCTTGCTCAGGAAAGCCAAGTCAGCCACCTATGAAGCTAAACATTCAAGATCTGAAAGTGCAGTTTGACCTGTTGGATTCCTTTCTGTTCCAAACACTCACTTTGTGGATAGCTATTACATTTGGTGCTGACTCAGTGACTATTTACAAGGGTTTTTTTCCTTTTTTGAAAGTGCTTTGTTTCTCTGTTTTAGAAGCTTATACATTTCAATTTGTTTTGTTTTGACAGTAAATAAAATACACACATACTACAAAAATGGCTATTTTCTGTACTTGAAATAATTTTCAGTTGGTATAAATTAAAAAGTTTTCATCTATACTAAGGTAAACAAAAATAAATTTAAACTGAAACAATCATATCTAATCTCATTATTTTAAAATGATAATTTCATCCTCAGAACTCTCCAGAGTGTAGCATTTAGCTGTTTGATACCCTAAAGCGATTCTGAGGGGAAGCCGAGATGTCCTCGTGAAAGAGTGCTACTCAAAAAGAAATGTCAAGGTTGGCAGGTCTGGGGCGTTGAGGTCACATTCCCTCTGGGCTCAATACAGCCTAAAGGCAGGAAAGGAAAACAGCCTTTTCAGGGTCTTGGCCTCTGCAGAATCATTTCCACTAATTCTGTTTTCTCTGTATATTTAGATATATTTAGATTTGCCATTTTCATATTTCTTGTATTCCAATATTGTAATTTAAGGCTCATCCAGGTAGATTATGTCTAATTTAGTTCATGAAAATATGTAAATTCATATCGAGGGAAGACTTTTTCATTCAATTGTTAACATAAATGAAAAAGCTGCTGCAAATGAGCATTGTACAGTTTAATTTGAATGATCTTGAACAAAGCTTTTGGGATGATGTTTTCGGCCGTTTAGACTCTTATTTTCAGGGTTATTAATCTCTGTCTCCAGCTCTTTTGTTTTGTAGAAGCAGTTTATGGGCCGGACAGGCGTGTGAAGGCCAGCGACGTGGAAGACCTCATCGCAGAGACGCTGAGATTCGCGCCTCACACAGGAGGAAAGGAACGACGGGTGAATCACGCTCATGTTCATTCAAATCTAAGTGAACGTACCTTTTTACTTGTGCATGTGCTTTCTCCAAACTGTCATTTTAACCCAACCCTTTTCTTTTCTAGGTAACTTCGTGGAACTGACAGTGAAGCCGGGCAATCATTCCTCTGAAGGGAGCTTTTGAATTCTTGTAAACACTCTGGGTTTCAAGTTCAGTATCAGTTTTGGATGCATTTCTAATAAACCTCATGTGACCTCTCCATACCTGTGTGTGTGTGTTGTTGTGTACCCGGAGCTTTTGATATCTCCAGAATCCTCTCATGTCATTGGGTTAGTTGTGTGTTTGTGTTTATTGAAGAGGCCGCTGCTGTAGGAGAGCAGGATCGGGAGATTGGCGGGTAGGATAGTAGGGAGTACATTTACAAGAGGGATCCTAATTAACTGGGATTAAACTCATCATTTTGTGTCGTTGGCAATGTTGTTATTATTATTATTATTATTTGTTTATTTAGCAGACGCCTTTATCCAAGATGACTTACAGAGACTAGGGTGTGTGAACTATGCATCAGCTGCAGAGTCACTTACAACTACGTCTCACCCGAAAGACGGAGCACAAGGAGGTTAAGTGACTTGCTCAGGGTCACACAATGAGTCAGTGGTTGAGGTGGGATTTGAACCGGGGACCTTCTGGTTACAGCCCGTTTCTTTAACCACTGGACCACACAGCCTCCTTTAATGTTCCCTGAAAGCAGTGTCAATGTTATTTTATAACATTAGTTACGAACGTTCTCATAACTTTACGAAAACCTTCTAAAAAATGTTCTTTAAACATTACTTAATGTTATCCTGACTTTCGAGTGACATTCTCATAACGTTCTGGGAACATCATTGTGTTCGCTGGGTTACTATCAAATCTATTACTGACACCTTGTGGTCATGATACGCAACTGCACGTCATTACATTTACTTCACATTCAATTTCTGCAAGTGTGTCACGTGATACATCGTGGGAGAAGTACGAGTGGACAAGTACAACGCAGTTAGAAGCAGAAAGGAGGAATTACATCTTTAAATTAAATCTGGAGTTGCTTTAATCAGAAAACATTGCATCTTAAAGCCTTGCAGCTGCGTGTATTTTTCTGATAAGCTGAAACTCGGAGCAGCTGATTCAAATCCCGCGGCGTTCTGGGACACGGGGGAGGAGCGGAGCACGCAGCACAAACACAAACAAAGGCAGACAGGCTTCCCAGCGACAGCGTGTGGAAGCGACATCGTGGGAGAAGTACAGTCGTGGACAAGTACAACGCAGTTAGAAGCAGAAAGGAGGAATTACATCTTTAAATTAAATCTGGAGTTGCTTTAATCAGAAAACATTGCATCTTAAAGCCTTGCAGCTGCGTGTATTTTTCTGATAAGCTGAAACTCGAGCAGCTGATTCAAATCCCGCGGCGTTCTGGGACACGGGGGAGGAGCGGAGCACGCAGCACAAACACAAACAAAGGCAGACAGGCTTCCCAGCGACAGCGTGTGGAAGCGACATCGTGGGAGAAGTACAGTCGTGGACAAGTACAACGCAGTTAGAAGCAGAAAGGAGGAATTACATCTTTAAATTAAATCTGGAGTTGCTTTAATCAGAAAACATTGCATCTTAAAGCCTTGCAGCTGCGTGTATTTTTCTGATAAGCTGAAACTCGAGCAGCTGATTCAAATCCCGCGGCGTTCTGGGACACGGGGAGGAGCGGAGCACGCAGCACAAACACAAACAAAAGGCAGACAGGCTTCCCAGCGACAGCGTGTGGAAGCGACATCGTGGGAGAAGTACAGTCGTGGGACAAGTACAACGCAGTTAGAAGCAGAAAGGAGGAATTACATCTTTAAATTAAATCTGGAGTTGCTTTAATCAGAAAACATTGCATCTTAAAGCCTTGCAGCTGCGTGTATTTTCTGATAAGCTGAAACTCGAGCAGTTGATTCAAATCCGCGGCGTTCTGGGACACGGGGAGGAGCGGAGCACGCAGCACAAACACAAACAAAGGCAGACAGGCTTCCCAGCGACAGCGTGTGGAAGCGACATCGTGGGAGAAGTACAGTCGTGGACAAGTACAACGCAGTTAGAAGCAGAAAGGAGGAATTACATCTTTAAATTAAATCTGGAGTTGCTTTAATCAGAAAACATTGCATCTTAAAGCCTTGCAGCTGCGTGTATTTTTCTGATAAGCTGAAACTCGGAGCAGCTGATTCAAATCCCGGCGTTCTGGGACACGGGGAGGAGCGGAGCACGCAGCACAAACACAAACAAAGGCAGACAGGCTTCCCAGCGACAGCGTGTGGAAGCGACATCGTGGGAGAAGTACAGTCGTGGACAAGTACAACGCAGTTAGAAGCAGAAAGGAGGAATTACATCTTTAAATTAAATCTGAGTTGCTTTAATCAGAAAACATTGCATCTTAAAGCCTTGCAGCTGCGTGTATTTTTCTGATAAGCTGAAACTCGGAGCAGCTGATTCAAATCGCGGCGTTCTGGGACACGGGGAGGAGCGGAGCACGCAGCACAAACACAAACAAAAGGCAGACAGGCTTCCCAGCGACAGCGTGTGGAAGCGACATCGTGGGAGAAGTACAGTCGTGGACAAGTACAACGCAGTTAGAAGCAGAAAGGAGGAATTACATCTTTAAATTAAATCTGGAGTTGCTTTAATCAGAAAACATTGCATCTTAAAGCCTTGCAGCTGCGTGTATTTTTCTGATAAGCTGAAACTCGGAGCAGCTGATTCAAATCCCGCGGCGTTCTGGGACACGGGGGAGGAGCGGAGCACGCAGCACAAACACAAACAAAGGCAGACAGGCTTCCCAGCGACAGCGTGTGGAAGCGACATCGTGGGAGAAGTACAGTCGTGGACAAGTACAACGCAGTTAGAAGCAGTTTGAAAGCAGGTTGACAGCTGCAGAAGCTACACTAAACTAAAAAAAAAAAAAAAAAAGGTCTTCAAGCCAGTAATCGGTGACAACTGCATGATGTGGGAAATCCGAGAAAACCCAACAGAGCTCAACCAAGTTTGTGTAAAGTGTTGCACGATCCAGGACTTACTTCAGCGATTAAGCCTGCTAGAAAAGGAGATGGAGGAAATGAGACAGCAACAGGAGCTTGAGGAGCTGACACACCCACAATTCATGGAAGTCTGCACTGAAAGCCACCAGGGAGATGGAAGAGAGTAGAAACAGCTGGGTTCAGATGGGCAGAAGCAGGGAAAAAAAGAAACTTCGTCAAACACAACCACCAGAAATCCAGACATCCAACACATTTGAGCCACTTCAACATTTTAGATGACCAAAACCAACATCAAGAGAATGAAAGAAACAACATCCAGGACCCTATAAACAGTGCTGACCAGGCAGCAAAAGAAGGGAGGTCATGATTGTTGGGGACTCCATACTGAGAAACACAGCAAGTTCAGTTCGCAGTTTGAACCCCCTTACTACAACAGTGTGCTGCCTTCCAGGAGCCTCTGTCATGCACATCACTGAGAATGTGGACAGGCTCCTACAACGAACAGGAGATGACCGGTAGTAGTCGTCCACATCGGTGCAAACAACATTGGAAGAGACAGACCAAGATCCTGCAAAACAAATTCAGAGAGCTAGGAAGGAAATTAAATGACAAGACCAAAACTGTGGTATTTTCTGGGATACTGCGCCTTGCAAAGGACCACATGGACAGCTGGAAATACAAAATCAAAATGCATGGCTGAAATCATGGTGCACACAGGAAGGCTTCACCTTTCTTGAACATTGGAGCACATTCTACAACAAGGACTATCTATACAGGTGGGACGGACTGCACTTAAACAGAAAGGGAACCAATCTACTCGGAGAAAGGATCCTTCAGGCGGTACAGAAGCATTTAAACTAGAAAGGAAGGGGAGAAACAAAAAACAGAAGGGAGACCACATCAAAACAAGGGCAACAACTCAGGTAAGACCACTATTAAATGTATTTATCTTAATGCTAGCAGTCTCAGAAACAAAATATTAGAACTTGAAGCTACTGCACTAACAACTACGATGTGATAGGTGTTACAGAAACTTGGTTGTCTGAGAGTGATGGAGACGAATATAATATTAGTGGGTACACACTATATAGGAAAGACAGGCAGGACAGAAGAGGCGGAGGGGTGGCGCTATACATAAGAAATAGTCTTGAAGCCCAGGTGTTAAATCAGGACAAAGAAAACAATGCAGAATCAATATGGGTCAGAATAATGGACACAAATTCAAAGGGCATAATAATAGGAGCATGCTATAGACCACCAAATTTCAGACGCTGAGCAAAATAATCTGTTGTACAATGACATTCGAAATGCGTGTAGAAAAGGAGAAGCCATACTAATGGGGGATTTCAACTTCCCCCGTATAAAATGGGAAAACCTAATGGGGGGCACGACGGACGAAATTGAAATGGTGGAAATGACAAATGACTGCTTCCTAACGCAATTTGTCAAGGCACCGACTAGAGGGGAGGCATGCCTTGATTTAGTCTTTTCAAATAACGAAGACAGAATAACTAAAACAGAGGTCAGAGAGCCATTGGCAAACTCAGACCACAACATGGTCTCATTTGAAATATTTTTTAAAACCCCAAAAGTAATGAATAAAGCTAAGGTTTACAATTTTAGAAAAGCAAACTACGAAGGTATGAAACGGAGACTAATAGAAGTAGATTGGAGTAAAATAGAGAAAACATCCACAGAAAAGGGTGGCTGTCTTTTTAAAAATGTAGTACTAGAGGCACAAAACAATTACATCCCAAAAGTAGACAAATCTAAATCTAAAACAAAATGGCCAAAATGGTTTAATAGATCAATTAAAAAATATTCAGCGAAAAAAAGGCACTTTACAGAGCGTTAAAAGGGACCAAAACAGAGTACACAGAAAGAGTACTTGGAACTGCAAACACAAGTCAAAAAGGAAGTTAGAAAGGCCAAGGGAGAGATAGAAATCAATATTGCTAAGGGGGCTAAAACCAATTCCAAAATGTCCAATATTATAACAGCAAGAGAACATTCAAAGAGGAGGTTAAATGTCTAAGAGACACAAATGACAAAATCATAGATGAAGAAAAAAAAAAATAGCAAATATTAAATGATTACTTTTCAGTTTTTTACAAAGGAGGACACGGACAACATGCCCCACATGTCAACCTGTTCCTATCCAATTTTAAATAACTGTAGCATAACAGAGGCAGAAGTGTTAAAGGGACTAGGAGCTCTTAAAATAAACAAATCCCCTGGGCCAGATGAGATCCTCCCAATAGTACTCAAAGAAATGAAAAAGTTATTTACAAACCGCTAACCAAGATCATGCAACAGTCTCTTGACACAGGGGTTGTACCGACAGACTGGAAAATAGCAAACATAATACCGATCCACAAAAAAGGGAGACAAAACCGAACCAGGTAACTACAGACCAATAAGCCTGACTTCTATTATATGTAAACTTATGGAAACTATAATAAGATCCAAATGGAAAATTACCTATATGGTAACAATATCCTGGGAGACAGTCAGCATGGTTTTAGGAAAGGGAGATCGTGTCTAACTAACCTGCTTGACTTTTTGAGGATGCAACATTGAAAATGGTTAATTGCAAAGCATACGACATGGTTTATTTAGATTTCCAGAAAGCTTTTGACAAAGTCCGCATAAAAGATTAATTCTCAAACTGAACGCAGTAGGGATTCAAGGAAATGCATGCACATGGATTGGGAGTGGTTAACAGGTAGAAAACAGAAAGTACTGATTAGAGGAGAAACCTCAAAATGGAGCGAGGTAACCAGTGGAGTACCACAGGGATCAGTATTAGGTCCTCTGCTATTCCTAATCTACATTAATGATTTAGATTCTGGTAAAGTAAGCAAACTTGTTAAATTTGCAGACGACACAAAAATAGGAGGAGTGGCAAACACTGTTGCAGCAGCAAAGGTCATTCAAAATGATCTAGACAGCATTCAGAACTGGGCAGACACATGGCAAATGAAATTTAATAGAGGAAAGTGTAAAGTACTGCATGCAGGCAATAAAAATGTGCATTATAAATATCATATTGGAGATAATGAAATTGAAGAAGGAATCTATGAAAAAGACCAAGGAGTTTATGTTGACTCAGAAATGTCTTCATCTAGACAATGTAGGGAAGCTATAAAAAAGGCCAACAAGATGCTCGGATATATTGTGAAAAGTGTTGAATTTAAATCAAGGGAAGTAATGTTAAAACTTTACAATGCATTAGTAAGACCTCACCTACAATATTGTGTTCAGTTCTGGTCACCTCGTTACAAAAGGATATTGCTGCTCTAGAAAGAGTGCAAAGAAGAGCAACCAGAATTATCCCGGTTTAAAAGGCATGTTGTATGCAGACAGGCTAAAAAGAATTGAATCTATTCAGTCTTGAACAAAAAGAGACTACTACGGCGATCTGATTCACATTCAAAATCCTAAAAGGTATAGACAATGTCAACCCAGGGACTTCTTTGACCTGAAAAAAAAACAAGGACCAGGGGTCACAAATGGAGTTTAGATAAGGGGCATTCAGAACAGAAAATAGGAGTCACTTTTTACAGAGAATTGTGAGGGTCTGGAACCAACTCCCCATTAATGTTGTTGAAGCTGACACCCTGGGATCCTTCAAGAAGCTGCTTGATGAGATTCTGGGATCAATAAGCTACTAACAACCAAACGAGCAAGATGGGCTGAATGGGGCCTCCTCTCGTTTGGAAACTTTCTTATGTTCTTATGTTCTTAAACGTGTTCTGATTTTGAATATGCTCTTCTTAGGGTCGGTATTATTGTCATTGCTTGCGTCTCGGCTCCTTTTTCTTTACACATTAGGGGCAGCGTGCACGTGTTCGGTCTTGTCAGTGAACACAGTCTGTTGATTGACAGGTTTGAAGGTTGTACTCGCGCGATCTCTTTGGCTGTATGAAAGGGTTATGATGTTATTACACCCGCATGGATTGTGTGATTTCATGCTGTGTGAAAGGGTATTTTACACACTCATTAAAACGTTTCAGAGACGGCACAGTAGCTGCATTTCTGAGTGAAAATGTAATACTCAATTAAGAGCAGCAGACAGCAAATTACTTATGCTGCATTCATGTAGCTAGTGCTACAACAAACACACACACACAGACACACACACACACTGAGACACACACACTGAGACACACACACACACACACTGAGACACACACACACTGAGACACACACTGAGACACAAACACACACACACACTGAGACACACACACACTGAGACACACACTGAGACACAAACACACACACACACTGAGACACACACACACTAAGACACAATCACACACACAGGTACTGATAAGCACACACAGTACCTACACAGAAACACAGGTACTGACACACACACGCACACGTACTGACACGCACACACACAGATACTGACACGCACACACACTTATGCTATGCACTTATGTTATGGTAATTGGTAAATATGCAAATGTGAATATTACAAGAGCCAATCAAATCGCGTGAAAGCACAAAGCGGGCGGAGCTCATTTGCATACAAACTCCAGATTTAGCTGCCAGTTAAATATTTAGCTAAATGTTAAATCTTGCTAAGAGTTTTAAGATTTATTTAAATATTTAACTAACTGTTAAATCTTGTAACTAGATTTCTAAATGATATCTGAATGCACACATTTATAAAAAGCTGTATTTATTTTCTCCTCATTTCTGGCAGCCCATACTAACGCCGCTCGGAACTTTCGCATTTTTAAATCCTAACGGTCTCTGCTCAGCGGAGTGGAATGTTCAGGAGCCGGTTGCCTAGCAGCGTCTCCCCTCCTTCTCTGCCCGCCCCCCCTCTCCTTCTCTCGTTGCTCCAGCTAGGAGTTCACATTCAGCTTCCTTAGATTATATAGCGCCATTCTTTACTAACTTTTACAAATGAGATTATTGGGGGCTTCATGTTTTTAAGATGGTTCAGGTGCAGTCCGGGCAGACTGACTGGAGCATCGTTACAGTATACCGCACTGCGCTCGGCTTTGTGTGGCGGCTGATTCACAAAATAATGAACAACTGGTAAAGAAATCACATGGATTGCTTTTTAATGCTAAATGTGTATCTGGTATTCTAAGTATTACCTACAATTAATAACTCAGCTATATTCATATTCAGAATGTGATAGAGTATTAAGACAGGGTCCAGTATTATAAATAAATAAACATGCTTTAAGAGAAACAGCAGTGATGTTTATTAACCATTCCCATCCATTCTCTATATATTTCTACATTGTGGTTGCAATCCAGAGGGACAAGGGACTCAGTGATGTTAAATAAAAAACTAGAATTAACCACAATTAACCAATATAGAAAGGAAGGGGGGAGAAATGTATTGCCTGCGTGCAGCACCTTCCACTTTCCTCTATTAAATGTCATTTGCCATGTGTCTGCCCAGTTCTGAATGCTGTCAAGATCATTTTGAATGACCTTTGCTGCTGCAACAGTGTTTGCCACACCTCCTATTTTTGTGTCATCTACAAATTTAACAAGTTTGCTCACTATACCAGAATCAAAATCATTAATGCAGATTAGGAATAGCAGAGGACCTAATACTGATCCCAATGTGCATTATAAATATCATATGGGAGATTCTGAAATTGAAGAAGGAATCTATGAAAAAGACCTAGGAGTTTATGTTGACTAATGTCTTCATCTAGACAATGTGGGGAAGCTATAAAAAAGACCAACAAGATGCTCGGATATATTGTGAGAAGTTTTGAATTTAAATCAAGGGAAGTAATGTTAAAACTTTACAATGCATTAGTAAGACCTCACCTAGAATATTGTGTTCAATTCTGGTCCCCTCGTTACAAAAAGGATATTGCTGCTCTAGAAAGAGTGCAAAGAAGAGCGAGCAGAATTATCCCGGATTTAAAAGGCATGTCGTATGCAGACAGGCTAAAAGAATTGAATCTATTCAGTCTTGAACAAAGAAGACTACGCGGTGATCTGATTCAAGCATTCAAAATCCTAAAAGGTATAGACAATGTCGACCCAGGGACTTCTTGGACCTGAAAAAAAGAAACCAGTGGTCACAAATGGAGATTAGATAAAGAGGCATTCAGAACAGAAAATAGGAGGCACTTTTCAACCATCACAGACTAGCAGCTCTGCACACTCCTATAACACTGCATGAGATCAAAGAACAGCCACATAAACTACAGCCAGGGAACTCCTGTGGGACAGACATGAGTAAGGATCCGCAAAGTGATGATGCGGTTTCAAACCCCGTAAGAGTCTGTGTGCTCCGTGGTTAAAGACAAGGGCTTGCAGGGAAATAGCGCACGCACGCTTTCATTTTGAATTTTGTTTGTAAAAACAGCGAGTTAAAGACCACGTACATTTTCTTTACTTTTTTTTTTTAAACAGCTTCAGTGGTTTCAATCTCTCCACGCACTAAATCCCAGAGTCAGCTCTGAACACGGCATCCTTTATATTCCCTTGTGTGATCGAGTGGAAATCTGCTCTGCAGCGCACTCCAGCACCCACACAGCTCCCTGACCTGCACACCGCAGGGCAACTGCTGTACAAAGGCTGTTCTATCAGTCCCTGCTGTGGATTAAAATAATATTGGTTTTAAGAATAAATAATTAAACTCACATGGGGAGGTGTCGGGTCGCGGGGCTTCCTGTGCTGTAAACCTGGTCGTCATGGAGACGGGCAGAACGCAGCTCTCGCTATTCCTTATACAATGCTGCCATCGTGTGGCCATTTACTGGAACTGTTTGTTCTAATATAACTATATCCATATCTATCTATCTATCAGCTCAGTTGCCCTTTGAAATGACTCGTATTAACCTTAACCCCTGTGCAAAAATAGACATTTCAGATACATTCTTAAAATACAGCAAAAACAATATTTACAGGATAGCCAGGAGAGTACTGTGTGTATAAATAATAAAGCGTTTTGTAATTGCTCTTATTTGAAATCATTCTCATGTATTTATCATGCTTACTGCCTGTTCTTACTGGACTCATATCAGCAAATAGTTACTATCAGGTTTAGCTGCTCTTAGTCGAATTCACTCTTATAATTTACTGTGTGCTTTATTATTCTGCTCTTACTTGAATTGATTTTATGGTACTTTCATATCTGCTCTTATCTGTATTATAATATTCTGTAATGTGATATTTTATAATGTGATACTTTGTACTGTGATAATCTGTAATAATTGTAAGCAGCCCTGGATGTCTGCTAAGAAATAAATAATAATAACAGTAATGATGTCATTGTGAATTTCACTACCTGTACTACCCATTGTAAACAGCAGAGGGCACCAGCAACCGCTTGTCACTGAGCTGTGCTCTGATAAAAAATAAAAAATAAAAACCAACAGTTCTACCAAATGGCCACACGATGGCAGCATTGGATAAGGAATAGCGAGAGCTGCGTTCTGCTTTTAGTCGGATTTGCTCTTGTTTATAGTTTACTGTGTGATTTATTATTTTGCTCTTACTTGAATTGATTTTATATTTTCATATCTGTATTATGATATTTTTAATGTGTTACTTTGTACTGAGAGAACTTGTAACAATTGCAAGTCACCCTGGATAACGGAGTCTGGATAAGGAAGTCTGCTAAGAAATAAATATGACTGCTACACAACGGTCAAGGGTCAAGTCTGGAAACAGCCACCCTGATTGAACTGATGAGGATGAGGAGCATGATGAGGATGAGGAGGAGGATGATATACACTGTATATATATATATATATATTTTTTCACATTTGATGTAAGAGTGTTTCAGGCTTTTGGTACAGATGGTAATTCTAAGTGATTTAGTTTTGCCGCTGCAACATGGTGAAAACAGCTAAACTCTTGGAGCTGTATAGAGACTCTCGGTCGTTTCAAACACGTTTTTCTAACTCCTCTCAATCCCACGACAAAAACATTGTCAATGTAAATAAACAAGTTAGAAAAACACAACAGCCGTTTAAAGGGGTGATATCAAACACAAAAGCCCAAGTTAGGAGAAGCAATCAGGCCAATCTTGTCAAGCATCAAGCAAACAGGCACACTTGGAAAGGTGCTGGGGCCCAAGATTCACACAATTCTTGCTTCTAACTTGGCGCCTTTTTTTGATCGCTTCGCTCCACTTTATCACTTCACTTGAAATGCTCTTTGTATGACTTGAAGTGACTGAGACACAAACACTGAGACACAAACACACACTGAGACTGCGACAGACACACACACACACACACACACTGAGACACACAGAGACACACACTGAGACACACACATTGAGACACACACACACTGAGACAGACACATTGAGACACACAGAGACACACACTGAGACACACACATTGAGACACACACACACACTGAGACAGACACATTGAGACACACAGAGACACACACTGAGACACACACATTGAGACACACACACACACTGAGACACACACACTGAGACACAGAGACACACACTGAGACACACATTGAGACACACACACACTGAGACACACACACTGAGACACACACACACGGAGACACACACATTGAGACACACACACACTGAGACACACACACTGAGACACACACATTGAGACACACACACACACACACACACACACACACACTGAGACAGACACATTGAGACACACAGAGACACACACACACACTGAGACACACTCACTGAGACGCACACACACACTGACACACACAGGCACACTCAGACACACACACACTGATACACACACACACAGAGACACACACACACTAAGACACACACACTGAGACACACACACACTGAGACACACACACTAAGACACACACTCACTGAGACATACACACACTGAGAGACACAGGCACACTGAGACACACACACACACTAAGACACACACACACTGAGACACACAAGCACACTGAGACACACACACACTGAGACGCACTCTGAGAAACACACACACTAAGACACACACACACAGTGAGCCACACACTCAAACACTGAGACACACACACACACTGAGACACACACACACTGAGACACACACACACTGAGACACACACACACTGAGACACACAGAGACACACACACTCACACTGAGACACACACAGAAACTAAGACAAACACACACACTGAGACACACACAGAAACTAAGACAAACACACAAAGAGACACACACAGAAACTAACACAAACACACACACTGAGACACACACATACACTGAGACACAGACACTGACAGACACTGAGACACACACACTGAGACAGACACTGACAGACACACACACTTATGCTATGCACTTATGTTATGCTAACTGGTAAATATGCAAATGTAAACATTACAAGAGCCAATCAAATCGCGTGAAAGCACAAAGCGGGCGGAGCTCATTTGCATACACACTCCAGATTTAGCTGCCAGTTAAATATTTAACTAAATGTTAAATCTAGTTAAGATATTTAAGATGTATTTAAATATTTAGCTAACTGTTAAATCTTGTAACTAGATTTCTAAATGATATCTGAATGCACACATTTATAAAAAGCTGTATTTATTTTCTCCTCATTTCTGGCAGCCCATACTAACGGGCGCTCGGAACTTTCGTGATTTTTAAATCCTAACGGTCTCTGCTCAGCGGAGTGGAATGTTCAGGAGCCGGTTGCCTAACAGCGTCTCCCCTCCTTCTCTGCCCGCCCCTCTCTCCTCTCGTTGCTCCAGCTAGGAGTTCACATTCAGCTTCCTTAGATTATATAGCGCCATTCTTTACTAACTTTTACAAATGAGCTTATTGGAGGCTTATGTGTTTTTAAGATGGTTCAGGTGCAATCCGGGCACACTGACTGCAGCATCATTACAGTATACCGCACTGCGCTCGGCTTTGTGTGGAGGCTGATACACAAAATAATGAACGACTGGTAAAGAAATCACATGGATTGCTTTTTCATGGTAAATGTGTATCTGGTATTCTAAGTATTACCTACAATTAATAACTCATTGTGGCAATGTGCCCCGCCCCTGTGTGCAATTGTATGTTATGTGTTGTATGTTGCGTGCGTGTGTTAATGTTGGTGTATAGATTGGTACACGGGATATAAACGGGTCTGTGTTTCACGTGTATTTAAAAATGTAGATTTGTATTTAGGCACGAGGAGGGCACAAATCACTTCACGTGCTGGTAAAATGTAATGTGTGGTCACGGGAGTACACTTAACTAATTCACGTGCTGGGATTCAAGTGCGTAATTAATTAGTAATTGAATCCCAGCACAACAGTATATATAGATGCACATTTCTGTCACTCGGGGTTGGGTGTTCGAGAGTGGAGAACGGGTGAGGAGAAGGAGGAAAGTTTAAGTAGGAAAGGAAATTAAACTAAAATAACCCTTTATTTTACTCACCGTGTTTGTTTGTCTCCGTGCACCGTTTGTCTGTGTAGTCCGTTTTGTTTGTCTATTTATTTTGGCGTGAAGTGCCGTGTCCTGTTTTGTGCTTGTGTTTTTGTGTTTAAAACCTTTTATTTTCTGTTCTGTTTATTAAATGCTGGCTCTGGTCTGACGCCACCCACTCCGGCCGTCTTTGTGACACGTGGTGTCAGAACCGGGACAGCAGCGCCTCCAGGACTCAGGCCAGAGGGAACCGCAGTTTTTTTTTTTTTTTGGAAAAAAATAAATAAAAAAAACAAAAGGAAAAGAAATGGGGAGAAGAGGCTGGAGAGGAGCACAGGAGGGCAAAGGGAGAAAGGCGGAAGCAGGGCTGTGGTGTTTCGACTGTGGCCAAACTAGCCACACCACCATACCCTGTCTGGCCCACAGGACCCTTCAGGCAATGGCCCAAAGACTGGGGGGGGGAGGTGCCCTGGCTGTGGGGCATATGGGCACACGTTGGCCCTATGCCCCATGCAGGATGAAGAAGAGGAGCCCTTGTTGCCACGTCCTATGCCTGAAGGGGAGGAGCCTGAGCGTCCACAGCCCAAGTGGGAGGAGCCTGAGCGTGCCCACAGCCAAGCGGGAGGAGCCCGACGCCCCACGCCTGAGTGGGGGGAGCCCGAACATCCACAGCCCAAGAGGGGGGGGGGAGTCAAAAGGCCCACAGCCCAAAAGGGAGGAGTCGATCGCCCACAGCCCAAAAAGGGAGCAGTCGGTGCGCCCACAGCCCAAAAGGGAGGAGTCGGGCGCCCACAGCCCAAAAGGGAGGAGTCGGTGCCCACAGCCCAAAGAGAGGAAAGTCGGGGCTTCCATAACCCTAGGACCCAAGCTGCCAGCAGAGGGAGAATGCCTGCTGGTCCCACCTCCACCAGCAGAGGAAGAATGCCTGCTGGTTTCCCCTTCCGAGGCAGAGCAGCACCAGTCCCCTGCAAAAGGGGGAGACTACACGCTGCTCCCACCTCCGTCGCCAGGAGACTACACGCTGCTCCCACCTTCACCGGCAGGAGCAGAGCAGCAGGAGCTGCCTCTGCCTCCGCCACCTCCACCGCTTCCTCCACTAGGAGCAGAGCAGCAGAGCTGCCTCTGCCCCACCACCGCCAGGAGCAGAGGAGCAGGAGCTGCCTCTGCCTCCGCCATGTCCACCAGCAGAGGGTGAATGCCTGCTGGGTCCCTGTCCACCAGCAGAGGGTGAATGCCTGCTGGTATCACTTCCCCACCAGCAGAGGATGAATGCCTGCTGGTATCACTTCCCCACCAGCAGAGGATGAATACCTGCTGGTATCACTTCCCCACCAGCAGAGGATGAATACCTGCTGGTATCACTTCCCCACCAGCAGAGGATGAATACCTGCTGGTATCACTTCCCCACCAGCAGAGGATGAATGCCTGCTGGTATCACTTTCCCACCATCACGAGGAGAGGAGCGGGAGCTGCCTCTGCCTCCATCACCATCAGGGGGAGAGAAGCAGGAGCTGCCTCCCTTCACCAGAAAGACCAGGACGTGAAGTTGGCGGTCCTCAGCAGCCCTTGCATAGGCTGCTGAGGGAAGCATGGGGAAGAACCGCCCGCCGCAGAGGACGAGAAGAGGGCCAACACCGCACCCCAGCTGGTCCTGACTCCTGCCACGCTTCACCCAAGGATGCCTGTCTGGCACGCCTGGGGTTGCCTGCCGCCAAGACGCCTGGGGTTGCCTGCGCGCCGCATCGCCTGGGGTTGCCTGCGCGCCGCACGCCTGGGGTTGCCAGCCCTCCGCGACGCCTGGGGCTGCCAGTTGCTCCGCATCGCAGCAGGAAGTACTGTGGCGGAACCCCACCAAGGGGAGCTGCCGCCACGAAGAAGGTGGGGAGGTCAGGAGACCTGTTCCCACTGCAGCAGTTTCGCTGCCGGAGATCGTGGGGGAGGTCCGGAGACTGGGCTCCCACTGCAGCAGTTTTGCTGCCGGAGATCGTGGGGAGGTCCGAGACCTGCTCCCACTGCAGCTTCTTCGCTGCCGTCGGCAGTACTGTGGTCGGAGCCCCACCAAGGGGGAGCTACCGGCTAGGAAGGAAGGGGGAGAGGTCAGGAGACCAGCATCCCCGGCAGCAAGTTCGCTGCAAGCGTGGACTAGCAGGCTGTCAGTCGTGCCACTACCGGCAGGGGTGCTGACAGCATGGCCAGCCAGGGGCCCACTGAAGCCTCCCTTCCCAGCCCGAGACTTTGTCCTGGACTGCTGGATTTTTAAGGGGAGGTGGCCGTTGAGGCCATGTGTGCTGTGCACAAGGGGGGGGTATATGTGGCAATGTGCCCCGCCCCTGTGTGCAGTTGTGTGTTATGTGTTGTATGTTGGTGCGTGTGTTAATGTTGGTGTATAGTCATTGGTACACGGGATATAAACGGGTCTGTGTTTCACGTGTATTTAAAAATGTAGATTTGTATTTAGGCACGAGGAGGGCACAAATCACTTCACGTGCTGGTTAAATGTAATATGTGAGCACGGGGTTGCACAGAATTAATTCACGTGCTGGGATTCAAGTGAATAATTAATTAGTAATTGAATCCCAGCACAATAGTATATATAGACGCACATTTCTTTCAGTCGGGGTTAGGTGTTCGGTGAGTGGAGAACGGGATTGGAGCGGAGGTAAATGTTAATGAAAAGAGTAAGAATTAGTAGTTGTTTTCACTCACCGTGTTTGTTTGTTTGTCTCTCCGTGCACCGTTTGTTAAGTGTTAGTTCGTTTTGTTTGTCTATTTATTTTGGCTACAAGTGCCGTGTCCTGTTTTGTGTTCCAACCTTTTATTTTCTGTTCTGTTTAATAAATGCTGAGCGAAAGCATTCGCTCAGCTTCACCAAACCACAAATCTCTGTCTGTTTATTTCCTGCTTCTGGTCTGACGCCACCCACTCCGGCCGTCTTTGTGACAAGGCCCCATTCAGCCCATCTTGCTCGTTTGGTTGTTAGTAGCTTATTGATCCCAGAATCTCATCAAGCAGCTTCTTGAAGGATCCCAGGGTGTCAGCTTCAACAACATTACTGGGGAGTTGGTTCCAGACCCTCACAATTCTCTGTGTAAAAAAGTGCCTCCTATTTTCTGTTCTGAATGCCCCTTTATCTAATCTCCATTTGTGACCCCTGGTCCTTGTTTCTTTTTTCAGGTTGAAAAAGTCCCCTGGGTCAACATTGTCTATACCTTTTAGGATTTTGAATGCTTGAATCAGATCGCTGCATAGTCTTCTTTGTTCAAGACTGAACAGATTAAATTCTTTGAGCCTGTCTGCATACGACATGCCTTTTAAACCCGGGATAATTCTGGTTGCTCTTCTTTGCACATTACTTTCCTTGATTTAAATTCAACACTTCTCACAATATATCCGAGCATCTCGTTGGCCCTTTTTTATAGCTTCCCCACATTTCCTCTGGTTGAAGCTGTGATTAAAGGTATTGAAAGCGGTGTCTGTCTGCGGTTCCCCTGTATCAGTGGTGTGGGGTTTCCTCTGGTTGAAGCTGTGATTAAAGGTATTGAAAGCGGTCTCTCTCTGGGGTTCCCCTGTATCAGTGGTGTGGGGTTTCCTCGTGTTGAAGCTGTGATTAAAGGTATTGAAAGCGGTCTCTCTGGGGTCCTGTATCAGTGGTGTGGGGTTTCCTCGGGTTGAAGCTGTGATTAAAGGTATTGAAAGGGGTCCCTACCCTGGAGTCCCACTCGTTGAGGGTCTTGACGTTGATGAAGGACACTTCCCCGTTGGCTCCGGTCATCAAACCATCGTGTTCACAGCGAACGATCAGATCGATATCCTCCCCCAGCTTCCAACACCGGAACCTGAAACAGAGAGACACACAGGGGTCAACAAGGCTGAACACACACACACACACACACACACACACACACACACACACACACACGCACAGGGGTCAGCAAGGCTGAACACACACACACACACAGGGATCAACAAGGCTGAACACACACACACAAACAGGGGTCAACAAGGCTGAACACACACACACACACACACACACACACACACACACACACACACACACAGGGATCAAGGCTGAACACACACACACACACACACACACACAGGGGGGTCAACAAGGCTGAACACACACACACACAGGGATCAACAAGGCTGAACACACACACACAAACAGGGGTCAACAAGGCTGAACACACACACACACACACACACACACACACACACACACACACAGGGATCAACAAGGCTGAACACACACACACACACACACACACAGGGGTCAACAAGGCTGAACACACACACACACAAAATAGGGGTCAAGGCTGAACAAACACACACACACACAGGGATCAACAAGGCTGAACACACACACACAAACAGGGGTCAACAAGGCTGAAACACACACACACACACACACACACACACACACAGGGATCAACAAGGCTGAACACACACACACACACACACACAGGGGTCAACAAGGCTGAACACACACACACACACAAACAGGGGTCAACAAGGCTGAACAAACACACACACACACACACAGGGATCAACAAGGCTGAACACACACACACACACAGGGGTCAACAAGGCTGAAGACACACACACACGCACACAGGGATCAACAAGGCTGAACACACACACACACACACACAGGGATCAACAAGGCTGAACACACACACACACACACACACAGGGATCAACAAGGCTGAACACACACACACACACACACAGGGATCAGCAAGGCTGAACACACACACACACACAGGGATCAACAAGGCTGAACACACACACACAGGGGTCAACAAGGCTGAACACACACACACACACACAGGGATCAACAAGGCTGAACACACACACACACACACACACACACACACAGGGGTCAGCAAGGCTGAACACACACAGGGATCAACAAGGCTGAACACACACACAGGGGTCAGCAAGGCTGAACGCACACACACACACACACACACAGGGGTCAACAAGGCTGAACAAACACACACACACAGATAGTGACACACACACAGGTACTGACACACAGGTACTGACACACACACAGGTACTGTAGCACACACACACACGTACTGACACGCACACACACAGGTACTGACACGCACACAGGTACTGACACACACACACACACAGACACACAGGTACTGACACAGACACACACACATAGATAGTGACACACACACACAGGTACTGACACAGACACACACACATAGATAGTGACACACACACACAGGTACTGACACAGACACACACACAGGTACTGACACGCACACACACACGTACTGACACACACACAGGTAGTGACCCACACACACACAGGTAGTGACACACACACACACAGGTACTGACACACAGACACAGGTACTGAAACACACACACACACACACACACACAGGCACTGACCCACACCCACACACACACAGGTAGTGACCCACACAGGTACTGACAGACACACACAGAGGTACTGACACGCACACACACAGGTACTGACAAACACACACACAGATACTGACACGCACGCTCACACATGTACTGACAAACAGACACACACTGAGACACACACACAGGTACTGACACGCACACACACACAGATACACAAACAGGTACAGACACACACACACACTGAGACACTGAGACACACACACAGATAGTGACACACACAGGTACTGTCACACATGCACACACACAAAGGTACTGACACAGACACTCACAGGTACTGACACAGACACACACACACACACAGGTACTGACACAGACACACACACACACAGGTACTGACGCACACACACACACAGGTACTGACACACACACACAGATACACACACTCACAGGTACACTTATGCTATGCACTTTAGCTGCCAGTTAAATATTTAACTAAATGTTAAATCTAGTTAAGTGATTTAAGATTTATTTAAATATTTAGCTAAATGTTAAATCTAGCTAAGAGATTTAAGATTTATTTAAATATTTAGCTAAATGTTAAATCTAGTTAAGAGATTTAAGATGTATTTAAATATTTAGCTAACTGTTAAATCTTGTAACTAGATTTCTAAATGATATCTGAATGCACACATTTATAAAAAGCTGTATTTATTTTCTCCTCATTTCTGGCAGCCCATACTAACGGCGCTCGGAACTTTCGCATTTTTAAATCCTAACGGTCTCTGCTCAGCGGAGTGGAATGTTCAGGAGCCGGTTGCCTAGCAGCGCCTCCGCCTCCTCTCTGCCTGCCCCCTCTCTCCCCTCTCGTTGCTCCAGCTAGGAGTTCACATTCAGCTTCCTTAGATTATATAGCGCCATTCTTTACTAACTTTTACAAATGAGCTTATTGGAGGCTTCGTGTTTTTAAGATGGTTCAGGTGCAGTCCGGGCAGACTGACTGCAGCATCATTACAGTATACCGCACTGCGCTCGGCTTTGTGTGGAGGCTGATACACAAAATAATGAACGACTGGTAAAGAAATCACATGGATTGCTTTTTAATGCTAAATATGTATCTGGTATTCTAAATATTACCTACAATTAATAAGTCAGCTATATTCATATTCAGAATGTGATAGAGTATTAAGACAGGGTCCAGTATTATAAATAAATAAACATGCTTTAAGAGAAACAGCAGTGATGTTTATTGCCCATTCCCATCCATTCTCTAGATGTTTCTACATTGTGGTTGCAATCCACAGGGTCAAGGGACTCAGCGATGTTAAATAAAAAACTAGAGCCCACAATTAACCAATATAGAAAGGAAGGGGGGAGAAATGTATTGCCTGCGTGCAGTACCTTCCACTTACCTCTATTAAATGTCATTTGCCATGTGTCTGCCCAGTTCTGAATGCTGTCGAGATCATTTTGAATGACCTTTGCTGCTGCAACAGTGTTTGCCACTCCTCCTGTTTGGAACTGCAAACACAAGTCAAAAAGGAAGTTAGAAAGGCCAAGAGAGAGATAGAAATCAATATTGCTAAGGGGGCTAAAACCAATTCCAAAATGTTTTTCCAATATTATAACAGCAAGAGAACATTCAAAGAGGAGGTTAAATGTCTAAGACACAGATGGCAAAATCATAGACAAAGAAAAAAAAAATAGCAAATATATTAAATGATTACTTTTCACAGGTTTTTACAAAGGAGGACACGGACTACATGCCCCACATGTCGACCTGTTCCTATCCAGTTTTAAATAACTTTAGCATAACAGAGGCAGAACATAAGAACATAAGAAAGTTTACCAACGAGAGGAGGCCCCATTCAGCCCATCTTGCTCGTTTGGTTGTTAGTAGCTTATTGATCCCAGAATCTCATCAAGCAGCTTCTTGAAGGATCTCAGGGTGTCAGCTTCAACAACATTACTGGGAGTTGGTTCCAGACCCTCACAATTCTCTGTAAAAAAAGTGCCTCCTATTTTCTGTTCTGAATGCCCCTTTATCTAATCTCCATTTGTGACCCCTGGTCCTTGTTTCTTTTTTCAGGTTGAAAAAGTCCCCTGGGTGAACATTGTCTATACCTTTTAGGATTTTGAATGCTTGAATCAGATCGCCGCGTAGTCTTCTTTGTTCTAGACTGAACAGATTAAATTCTTTGAGCCTGTCTGCATACGACATGCCTTTTAAACCCGGGATAATTCTGGTTGCTCTTCTTTGCACATTACTTTCCTTGATTTAAATTCAACACTTCTCACAATATATCCGAGCATCTCGTTGGCCCTTTTTTATAGCTTCCCCACATTTCCTCTGGTTGAAGCTGTGATTAAAGGTATTGAAAGGGGTCTCTCTCTGGGGTTCCCCTGTATCAGTGGTCTGGGGTTTCCTCGTGTTGAAGCTGTGATTAAAGGTATTGAAAGCGGTCTCTGTCTGGGGTTCCCCTGTATCAGTGGTGTGGGGTTTCCTCGGGTGGAAGCTGTGATTAAAGGTATTGAAAGCGGTCTCTGTCTGGGGTTCCCCTGTATCAGTGGTGTGGGGTTTCCTCGTGTTGAAGCTGTGATTAAAGGTATTGAAAGGGGTCTCTGTCTGGGGTTCCCCTGTATCAGTGGTGTGGGGTTTCCTCGTGTTGAAGCTGTGATTAAAGGTATTGAAAGCGGTCTCTCTCTGGGGTTCCCCTGTATCAGTGGTGTGGGGTTTCCTCGGGTTGAAGCTGTGATTAAAGGTATTGAAAGCGGTCTCTCTCTGGGGTTCCCCTGTATCAGTGGTGTGGGGTTTCCTCGTGTTGAAGCTGTGATTAAAGGTATTGAAAGGGGTCCCTACCCTGGAGTCCCACTCGTTGAGGGTCTTGACGTTGATGAAGGACACTTCCCCGTTGGCTCCGGTCATCACACCGTCGTGTTCACAGCGAACGATCAGATCGATATCCTCCCCCACCTTCCAACGCTGGTACATGAAACAGAGAGAGACACACAGGGGTCAACAAGGCTGAACACACACACACACACACACACACACACACACACACACAGGGGTCAACAAGGCTGAACACACACACACACACACACACACACAGGGGTCAACAAGGCTGAAACACACACACACAGGGGTCAACAAGGCTGAACACACACACACACAGGGGTCAACAAGGCTGAACACATACACACACACACACACACACACACAGGGGTCAACAAGGCTGAACACACACACACAACACACACAGAGGTCAACAAGGCTGAACACACACACACACACACACACAGGGGTCAGCAAGGCTGAACACACACAAACACACACACACAGGGATCAACACGGCTGAACACACAAAACACACACACACACACAGGGGTCAACAAGGCTGAACACACACACACAACACACACAGAGGTCAACAAGGCTGAACACACACACACACACACACACACACACACAGGGGTCAACAAGGCTGAACACACACACACAACACACACAGAGGTCAACAAGGCTGAACACACACACACACACACAGGGGTCAGCAAGGCTGAACACACACAAACACACACACACAGGGATCAACAAGGCTGAACACACACACACACACACACACACACAGGGGTCAACAAGGCTGAACACACACACACACACACACAGAGGTCAACAAGGCTGAACAACACACACACACAGGGGTCAGCAAGGCTGAACACACACAAACACACACACACAGGGATCAACAAGGCTGAACACACACAAACACACACACACAGAGGTCAACAAGGCTGAACACACACACACACACACAGAGGGGTCAACAAGGCTGAACACACACACACACACGCACACAGGGATCAACAAGGCTGAACACACACACACACACACACAGGGGTCAACAAGGCTGAACACAGACATACACACGGGGGTCAGCAAGGCTGAACACACACACAGGGATTAACAAGGCTGAACACACACACACACACACACACACACACACAGGGGTCAACAAGGCTGAAAACACACACACACACACACACACACACAGGGGTCTGCAAGGCTGAACACACACACACACACACACACACAGCGGTCAACAAGGCTGAACACACACACACACACGGGGGTCAGCAAGGCTGAACACACACACAGGGATTAACAAGGCTGAACACACACACACACACACACACACACAGGGGTCAACAAGGCTGAACACACACACACACACACACACACAGGGGTCTGCAAGGCTGAACACACACACACACACACACACACAGCGGTCAACAAGGCTGAACACACACACACACACAGGGGTCAACAAGGCTGAACACAGACATACACACAGGGGTCAGCAAGGCTGAACACACACACAGGGATCAACAAGGCTGAACACACACGCACACAGGGGTCAACAAGGCTGAACACACACACACACAAGGGGTCAGCAAGGCTGAACACACACACACACACACACACAGGGGTCAACAAGGCTGAACACACACACACAAACACACAGGGGTCAGCAAGGCTGAACACACACACACACACACACACACACACACACACACACACACACACACACACACACACACAGGGGTCAACAAGGCTGAACACACACACACACACACACACAGGGGTCAACAAGGCTGAACACACACACACACACACACACACAGGGGTCAACAAGGCTGAACACACACACACACACACAAACACACACACACAGGGGTCAGCAAGGCTGAACAAACACACACACACAGGTACTGACAGACACACACACTCACAGGTACTGACACAGACACACACACAGACACGGACACATACACATAGATAGTGACACACACACACACAGGTACTGACACACACACACACAGATACTGACACGCGCACACACACACACACACAGGTACTGACAAACACACACACAGATACTGACACGCACACACACACACACAGGTACTGACACACACACACACACAGATACACTTATGCTATGCACTTTAGCTGCCAGTTAAATATTTAACTAAATGTTAAATCTAGTTAAGTGATTTAAGATTTATTTAAATATTTAGCTAACTGTTAAATCTAGCTAAGAGATTTCAGATTTATTTAAATATTTAAACTAACTTAAATCTAGTTAAGAGATTTCAGATTTATTTAGATATTTAGCTAACTGTTAAATGTTGTAACTAGATTTCTAAATGATATCTGAATGCACACATTTATAAAAAAAGCTGTATTTATTTTCTCCTCATTTCTGGCAGCCCATACTAACGGGCGCCGGAACTTTCGCATTTTTAAATCCTAACGGTCTCTGCTCAGCGGAGTGGAATGTTCAGGAGCCGGTTGCCTAGCAGTCTCCGCCTCCTTCTCTGCCCCGCCCCTCTCCCTCTCTCGTTGCTCCAGCTAGGAGTTCACATTCAGCTTCCTTAGATTATATAGCGCCATTCTTTACTAACTTTTACAAATGAGCTTATTGGAGGCTTCTGTGTTTTTAAGATGGTTCAGGTGCAGTCCGGCAGACTGACTGCAGCATCATTACAGTATACCGCACCGCTTTCGGCTTTGTGTGGAGGCTGATACACAAAATAATGAATCCACTGCTAAAGAAATCACATGGATTGCTTTTTTAATGGTAAATGTGTATCTGGTATTCTAAGTATTATCTACAATTAATAACTCAGCTATATTCATATTCAGAATGTGATACAGTATTAAGATAGGGTCCAGTATTAGAAATAAATAAACACGCTTTAAGAGAAACAGCAGTGATGTTTATTGACCATTCCCATCCATTCTCTAGATGTTTCTACATTGTGGTTGCAATCCACAGGGACAAGGGACTCAGTGATGTTAAATAAAAAACTAGAGCCCACAATTAACCAATATAGAAAGGAAGGGGGGAGAAATGTATTGCCTGCGTGCAGTACCTTCCACTTTCCTCTATTAAATGTCATTTACCATGTGTCTGCCCAGTTCTGAATGCTGTCGAGATCATTTTGAATGACCTTTGCTGCTGCTTCAGTGTTTGCCACTCCTCCTGTTTGGAACTGCAAACACAAGTCAAAAAGGAAGTTAGAAAGGCCAACAGAGAGACAGAAATGAACATTGCTAAGGGGGCTAAAACCAATTCCAAAACGTTTTTCCAAAATTATAACAGCAAGAGAACAATCAAAGAGGAGGTTAAATGTCTAAAAGACACAAATGGCAAAATCATAGACAAAGAAAAAAAAATAGCAAATATATTAAATGATTACTTTTAACAAGTTTTTACAAAGGAGGACACGGACTACATGCCCCACATGTCGACCTGTTCCTATCCAGTTTTAAATAACTTTAGCATAACAGAGGCAGAACATAAGAACATAAGAAAGTTTACAAATGAGAGGAGGCCCCATTCAGCCCGTCTTGCTCGTTTGGTTGTTAGTAGCTTATTGATCCCAGAATCTCATCAAGCAGCTTCTTGAAGGATCCCAGGGTGTCAGCTTCAACAACATTACTGGGGAGTTGGTTCCAGACCCTCACAATTCTCTGTGTAAAAAAAGTGCCTCCTATTTTCTTTTCTGAATGCCCCTTTATCTAATCTCCATTTGTGACCCCTGGTCCTTGTTTCTTTTTTTTCAGGTCAAAGAAGTCCCTGGGTCAACATTGTCTATACCTTGTAGGATTTTGAATGTTTGAATCAGATCGCCTTGTAGTCTTCTTTGTTCAAGACTGAACAGATTCAATTCTTTTAGCCTGTCTGCATACGATATGCCTTTTAAACCCGGATAATTCTGGTTGCTCTTCTTTGCACTCTTTCTAGAGCAGCAATATCCTTTTGTAACGAGGTGACCAGAACTGAACACAATATTCTAGGTGAGGTCTTACTAATGCATTGTAGAGTTTTAACATTACTTCCCTTGATTTAAATTCAACACTTCTCACAATATATCCAAGCATCTTGTTAGCCTTTTTATAGCTTCCCCACATTGTCTAGATGAAGACATTTCTGAGTCAACATAAACTCCTAGGTCTTTTCATAGTTCCTTCTTCAAATTTTAGTATTTCCCATATGATATTTATAATGCACATTTTATTGCCCGCGATGCAATACTTTACACTTTTCTCTATTAAATTTCATTTGCCATGTGTCTGCCCAGTTCTGAATGCTGTCGAGATCATTTTGAATGACCTTTGCTGCTGCAACAGTGTTTGCCACTCCTCCTGTTTTTGTGTCGTCTGCAAATTTAACGGGTTTGCTTACTATACCAGAATCTAAATCATTAATGTAGATTAGAATAGCAGAGGACCTAATACTGATCCCTGTGGTACTCCACTGGTTACTTCGCTCCATTTTGAGGTTTCTCCTCTAATCAGTACTTTCTGTTTTCTACATGTTAACCACTCCCTAATCCATGTGCATGCATTTCCTTGAATCCCTACTGCGTTCAGTTTGAGAATTAATCTTTTATGCTGGACTTTGTCAAAAGCTTTCTGTTAATCTAAATAAACCATGTCGTATGCTTTGCAGTTGTCCATTTTCAATGTTGCATCCTCTAACTAACCTGCTTGACTTTTTTGACATGATCTCCCTTTCCTAAAACCATGCTGGCTGTCTCCCAGGATATTGTTACCATATAGGTAATTTTCCATTTTGGATCTTATTATAGTTTGTAAACTTTCTTATGTTCTTATAGGATCTTATTTATAGTATCCGAGCATCTCGTTGGCCTTTTTTTATAGCTTCCCCACATTTCCTCGGGTTGAAGCTGTGATTAAAGGTATTGAAAGCGGTCTCTCTCTGGGGTTCCCCTGTATCAGTGGTGTGGGGTTTCCTCGGGTTGAAGCTGTGATTAAAGGTACTGAAAGGGGTCTCTGTCTGGGGTTCCCCTGTATCAGTGGTGTGGGGTTTCCTCGGGTTGAAGCTGTGATTAAAGGTATTGAAAGGGGTCCCTACCCTGGAGTCCCACTCGTTGAGGGTCTTGACGTTGATGAAGGACACTTCCCCGTTGGCTCCGGTCATCACACTGTCGTGTTCACAGCGAACGATCAGATCGATATCCTCCCCCAGCTTCCAACGCTGGTACCTGAAACAGAGAGACACACAGGGGTCAACAAGGCTGAACACACACACACACACACACACACACACACACACACACAGGGATCAACAAGGCTGAACACACACACAGGGATCAACAAGGCTGAACACACACACACACACACACACAGGGATCAACAAGGCTGAAAACACACACACACACACACACAAACAGGGGTCAACAAGGCCGAACACACACACACACACACACACACACACAAACAGGGGTCAACAAGACTGAACACACACACGGGTCAACAAGGCTGAACACACACAGGGGTCAGCAAGGCTGAACACACACACACACACACACACACACACACACACACAGGGATCAACAAGGCTGAACACACACATAAACAGGGGTCAACAAGGCCGAACACACACACACACACACACAAACAGGGGTCAACAAGGCCGAACACACACACACACACACACAAACAGGGGTCAACAAGACTGAACACACACACGGGTCAACAAGGTTGAACACACACACACAGGGATCAACAAGGCTGAACACACACACACACAGGGATCAACAAGGCTGAACACACACAGGGGTCAGCAAGGCTGAACACACACACACACACACACAGGGATCAACAAGGCTGAACACACACACACACACACACACACAGGGGTCAACAAGGCTGAACACACACACACACACAGGGTTAACAAGGCTAAACAACACACACACACACACACACACACACACACACAGGGATCAACAAGGCTGAACACACACACACACAGGGGTCAACAAGGCTGAACACACACATACACAGGGGTCAACAAGGCTGAACACACACACGCACACAGGGGTTAACAAGGCTAAACACACACACACACACACACACACAGGGATCAACAAGGCTGAACACACACACACACACACACACACACACAGGGATCAACAAGGCTGAACACACACACACACACACACACAGGGGTCAACAAGGCTGAACACACACACACACACACACACACACACACACACACACAGGGGTCAGCAAGGCTGAACACACACACACACACACACAGGGATCAACAAGGCTGAACACACACACAAACACACACACACACAGGGGTCAGCAAGGCTGAGCACACACACACACACACACACACACACACACACACACAGGGGTCAACAAGGCTGAACAAACACACACACACAGATAGTGACACACACAGGTACTGACACACACACAGACTGAGACACAAACACACACACACACAGGTACTGTAGCACACACACACACACACACTGACACGCACACACACAGGTACTGACACGCACACACACAGGTACTGACACAGACACACACACTCACAGGTACTGACACACACACACACACACACAGACACACAGGTACTGACACAGACACACACACTTACAGGTACTGACGCACACACACACACAGACACACAGGTACTGACACAGACACACACACTCACAGGTACTGACACACACACACACACACACAGACACACAGGTACTGACACAGACACACACACTCACAGGTACTGACACACACACACACACACACACACAGACACACAGGTACTGACACAGACACACACACTTACAGGTACTGACGCACACACACACACACAGACACACAGGTACTGACACAGACACACACACACTCACAGGTACTGACACACACACACACACACACAGACACACAGGTACTGACACAGACACACACACAGGTACTGACACGCACACACACATGTACTGACACACACACAGGTAGTGACATACACACACACACACACACAGGTACTGACACACACAGGTAGTGACACACACACACACACACAGGTAGTGAACCACACAGGCACTGACAGACACACACAGAGGTACTGACACGCACACACACAGGTACTGACAAACAGACACACACTGAGACACACACACACAGATAGTGACACACGCACACACACACAGATACACAAACAGGTACAGACACACACACACTGAGACACAGACACACACACACAGATACACACACGCACAGGTACACTTATGCTATGCACTTTAGCTGCCAGTTAAATATTTAACTAAATGTTAAATCTAGTTAGGTGATTTAAGATTTATTTAAATATTTAAACTAACTTAAATCTAGTTAAGAGATTTCAGATTTATTTAGATATTTAGCTAACTGTTAAATCTAGCTAAGAGATTGAAGATGTATTTAAATATTTAGCTAACTGTTAAATCTTGTAACTAGATTTCTAAATGATATCTGAATGCACACATTTATAAAAAAGCTGTATTTATTTTCTCCTCATTTCTGGCAGCCCATACTAACGGCGCGCCGGAACTTTGGCATTTTTAAATCCTAACGGTCTCTGCTCAGCGGAGTGGAATGTTCAGGAGCCGGTTGCCTAGCAGCGTCTCCGCCTCCTTCTCTGCCCCCCCCTCTCTCTCCCTCGTTGCTCCAGCTAGGAGTTCACATTCAGCTTCCTTAGATTATATAGCGCCATTCTTTACTAACTTTTACAAATGAGCTTATTGGAGGCTTCGTGTTTTTAAGATGGTTCAGGCTGAACACACACACAAACAGGGGTCAACAAGGCCGAACACACACACACACACACACAAACAGGGGTCAACAAGGCCGAAACACACACACACACACACACACACAGGGGTCAACAAGACTGAACACACACACGGGTCAACAAGGTTGAACACACACACACACAGGGATCAACAAGGCTGAACACACACACACACAGGGATCAACAAGGCTGAACACACACAGGGGTCAGCAAGGCTGAACACACACACACACACACAGGGATCAACAAGGCTGAACACACACACACACACACACACAGGGTCAACAAGGCTGAACACACACACACACACAGGGGTTAACAAGGCTAAAACACACACACACACACACACACACACACACACACACAGGGATCAACAAGGCTGAACACACACACACACAGGGGTCAACAAGGCTGAACACACACACACACACAGGGGTCAACAAGGCTGAACACACACGCACACACGCACACAGGGATCAACAAGGCTGAACACACACACACACACACACACACACACACACAGGGATCAACAAGGCTGAACACACACACACACACACACACACACAGGGGTCATCAGGCTGAACACACACACACACACACACACACACACACACACACACAGGGGTCAACAAGGCTGAACACACACACACACACACACACACACACACACACACACACACACAGGGGTCAGCAAGGCTGAACACACACACAGGGATCAACAAGGCTGAACACACACACAAACACACACACACACAGGGGTCAGCAAGGCTGAGCACACACACACACACACACACACACACACAGGGGTCAACAAGGCTGAACAAACACACACACACACAGATAGTGACACACACAGGTACTGACACACACACAGACTGAGACACAAACACACACACACACAGGTACTGTAGCACACACACACACACGTACTGACACGCACACACACAGGTACTGACACGCACACACACAGGTACTGACACAGACACACACTCACAGGTACTGACACACACACACACACACACACACAGGTACTGACACAGACACACACACAGGTACTGACACGCACACACACATGTACTGACACACACACAGGTAGTGACACACACACACACACACACACACACTGACACACACACAGGTAGTGACACACACACACACACACAGGTAGTGAACCACACAGGCACTGACAGACATACACAGAGGTACTGACACACACACACACAGATACTGACACGCACACACACATGTACTGACAAACAGACACACACTGAGACACACACACACAGATAGTGACACACGCACACACACACAGATACACAAACAGGTACAGACACACACACACTGAGACACAGACACACACACACACAGATACACACACGCACAGGTACACTTATGCTATGCACTTTAGCTGCCAGTTAAATATTTAACTAAATGTTAAATCTAGTTAGGTGATTTAAGATTTATTTAAATATTTAGCTAACTGTTAAATCTAGCTAAGAGATTTCAGATTTATTTAAATATTTAAACTAACTTAAATTTAGTTAAGAGATTTCAGATTTATTTAGATATTTAGCTAACTGTTAAATCTAGTTAAGATATTTAAGATGTATTTAAATATTTAGCTAAATGTTAAATCTAGTTAAGAGATTTAAGATTTATTTAAATATTTAGCTAACTGTTAAATCTAGCTAAGAGATTTAAGATGTATTTAAATATTTAGCTAACTGTTAAATCTTGTAACTAGATTTCTAAATGATATCTGAATGCACACATTTATAAAAGCTGTATTTATTTTCTCCTCATTTCTGGCAGCCCATACTAACGGGCGCCGAACTTTCGTGATTTTAAATCCTAACGGTCTCTGCTCAGCGGAGTGGAATGTTCAGGAGCCGGTTGCCTAGCAGCGTCTCCGCCTCCTTCTCTGCCCCGCCCCCTCTCCTCCCTCTCGTTGCTCCAGCTAGGAGTTCACATTCAGCTTCCTTAGATTATAGCGCCATTCTTTACTAACTTTTACAAATGAGCTTATTGGAGGCTTCGTGTTTTTAAGATGGTTCAGGTGCAGTCCGGGCAGACTGACTGCAGCATCATTACAGTATACCTCACTGCGCTTTCGGCTTTGTGTGGAGGCTGATACAGTATTAGAAATAAATAAACACGCTTTAAGAGAAACAGCAGTGATGTTTATTGCCCATTCCCATCCATTTTCTAGATGTTTCTACATTGTGGTTGCAATCCACAGAGACAAGGGACTCAGCGATGTTAAATAAAAAACTAGAGCCCACAATTAACCAATATAGAAAGGAAGGTGGGAGAAATGTATTGCCTGCGTGCAGTACCTTCCACTTTCCTATATTAAATGTCATTTACCATGTGTTTGCCCAGTTCTGAATGCTGTCGAGACCATTTTGAATGACCTTTGCTGCTGCAACAGTGTTTGCCACTCTTCCTATTTTTGTGTCACTTGTTATTGATTTATTTATATAAATGTGTGTTTTGTTGTTCAGCTCTTTATTATTATTTCTCATCTCGAGTGTGGTTTGATGGATTTGCTTCACTGGACCCCCCTAAACTACTTTCTCTCTTTCCTCTATGGAACTATACGAGCGAAACTCCGATTGGCTGAAGGACTGTCTGCCCAATGCACGCCCCCCCCTGTTGCTTAGCAACCGCGTCTCCCGTTCCACGGCTCTGCTTGCCAGCGGCTCGCTGCTTGATCTCCCCGCCCTGCCAATCATCTACTGCCTTTATAAATGCGGAGGAATATTGTGAGAGGCAGAGCCGGACTTGTGAAGGAGATTCCTCGCTGCAGACTGGAGCTGGAACGCAAAGGCTGTGTCTGACCGGGAGGGGATCATTTCCAACACGAGGTGCAGCGTGTTGGGGTTCCCCGGTCAGGGAGCCTCTTAGTTTATTGTTAACGTTGTGTGGTTTATTTGATAGCTGTGCCGCTCCTGCAGCAAGGAGTCCTCTGCGTTTCATGTGTTATATTATATTTTATTTTATTCTAGCGTGCACGCAGGTGTTTTATATATTCATTTTAAATAGATTGGGGGAAAATTGGTACCGTGTACTTTACAAATGTAATCTAGTTTGTAACAAGACCATTCAATTGCTGACGTTGCTGTTTACTTTGTATGCATCACAAAAAGAACACGTAATTAATTAACTTTACGATAAGAAACTGATAGATCCGAGTATTCTATTTAAACTGCAATAATATAATCCGTGGTAACTAGTTTAATTAACTTCACTATAAGAAACTGATAGATTTAGAGTTTGTTTTATTGTATCATCCCTATATATACTAGACAATTATAGACTGTGAAGTGAAGGTGGCATTGTCATATGGTTTACATTATTGTTAATGTGTTTGAGATTTTTTAAAATCAATTATTACTAATAAAAAAAAAACTTGTAAAGATTATTTTTGGTGTGTGATTGCTTGGTTTCTCCCGGATAAAAGAGTTTGTGTGGGAACCAACCACTCGAGGTCCTTGTCCTCCATAAACACAAGGTGGCGCAGTCAAATTATTAACATCGATTTAGCTCTATGTACATAAAGACCTGCTACACGATCACATTTGTCCATGCAGAATGTTTTCGCTGTTCTATGTTGTTAAAGTAAATAAATACTGTTTGTTTTAAAACATATTTTTGGTTGTACCATTAGTTTACTAAGAGTACACAAACAACACGACACTAGTATAAGAACATAAGAACATAAGAACATAAGAAAGTTTCCAAACGAGAGGAGGCCATTCAGCCCATCTTGCTTGTTTGGTTGTTAGTAGCTTATTGATCCCAGAATCTCATCAAGCAGCTTCTTGAAGGATCCCAGGTGTCAGCTTCAACAACATTACTGGGGAGTTGGTTCCAGACCCTCACAATTCTCTGTGTAAAAAGTGCCTCCTATTTTCTGTTCTGAATGCCCCTTTATCTAATCTCCATTTATGACCCTGGTCCTTTTTTCTTTTCAAGTCAAAGAAGTCCCCGGGTTGACATTGTCTATACCTTTTAGGATTTTGAATGTTTGAATCAGATCGCGCGTAGTCTTCTTTTGTTCAAGACTGAATAGATTCAATTCTTTTAGCCTGTCTGCATACGACATGCCTTTTAAACCCGGGATAATTCTGGTTGCTCTTCTTTGCACTCTTTCTAGAGCAGCAATATCCTTTTTGTAACGAGGTGACCAGAACTGAAAACACAATATTCTAGGTGAGGTCTTACTAATGCATTGTAAAGTTTTAACATTACTTCCTTGATTTAAATTCAACACTTCTCACATATATCCAAGCATCTTGTTAGCCTTTTTATAGCTTCCCCACATTGTCTAGACGAAGACATTTCTGAGTCAACATAAACTCCTAGGTCTTTTTCATAGTTCCCTTCTTCAATTTCAGTATCTCCCATATGATATTTATAATGCACATTTTATTGCCCGCATGCAATACTTTACACTTTTCTCTATTAAATTTCATTTGCCATGTGTCTGCCCAATTTTGAATGCTGTCTAGATCATTTTGAATGACCTTTGCTGCTTCAACAGTGTCTGCCACTCCTCCTATTTTTGTGTCGTCTGCAAATTTAACGAGTTTGCTTACTATACCAGAGACTAAATCATTAATGTAGATTAGGAATAGCAGAGGACCTAATACTGATCCCTGTGGTACACCACTGGTTACCTCACTCCATTTCGAGGTTTCTCCTCTAATCAGTACTTTCTGTTTTCTACCTGTTAACCACTCCCTAATCCATGTGCATGCATTTCCTTGAATCCCTATGCGTTCAGTTTGAGAATTAATCTTTTATGCGGGACTTTGTCAAAAAGCTTTCTGGAAATCTAAATAAACCATGTCGTATGCTTTGCAATTAACCATTTTCAATGTTGCATCCTCAAAAAGTCAAGCAGGTTAGTTAGACACGATCTCCCTTTCTAAAAAACCATGCTGACTGTCTCCCAGGATATTGTTACCATATGGTAATTTTCCATTTTGGATCTTATTATAGTTTCCATAAGTTTACATATAATAGAAGTCAGGCTTATTGGTCTGTAGTTACCTGGTTCGGTTTTGTCTCCTTTTTGTGGATTGGTATTACGTTTGCTATTTTCCAGTCTGTCGGTACAACCCCTGTGTCAAGAGACTGTTGCATGATCTTGGTTAGCTTGGTTTGTAAATAATTCTCTCATTTCTTTGAGTACTATTGGGAGGATCTCATCCAGCCCAGGGGATTTGTTTATTTTAAGAGCTCCCTAGTCCCTTTAACACTTCTGCCTCTGTTATGCTAAAGTTATTTAAAACTGGATAGGAACAGGTCGACATGTGAGGCATGTTGTCCGTGTCCTCCTTTGTAAAAATCTGTGAAAAGTAATCATTTAATATATTTGCTATTTTTTTTTCTTTGTCTGTGATTTTGCCGTTTGTGTCTCTTAGACATTTAACCTCCTCTCTTGTTGTTATAATATTGAAAAAACGTTTTGGAATTGGTTTTAGCCCCCTTAGCAATGTTCATTTCTGTCTCTCTCTTGGCCTTTCTAACTTCCTTTTTGACTTAAAAACGAAGCCTCCAATAAGCTCATTTGTAAAAGTTAGTAAAGAATGGCGCTATATAATCTAAGGAAGCTGAATGTGAACTCCTAGCTGGAGCAACGAGAGAGGGAGAGAGGGGGCGGGGCAGAGAAGGAGGCGGAGACGCTGCTAGGCAACCGGCTCCTGAACATTCCACTCCGCTGAGCAGAGACCGTTAGGATTTAAAAATGCCAAAGTTCCGAGCGCCGTTAGTATGGGCTGCCAGAAATGACGAGAAAATAAATACAGCTTTTTATAAATGTGTGCATTCAGATATCATTTAGAAATCTAGTTACAAGATTTAACAGTTAGCTAAATATTTAAATAAATCTTAAATCTCTTAACTAGATTTAACATTTAGTTAAATATTTAATTAAATCTTAAATCTCAACTAAATTTAACATTTACCTAAATATTTAAATAAATCTTAAATCTTAGCTAGATTTAACAGTTAGCTAAATATTTAAATAAATCTGAAATCTCTTAACTAGATTTAACATTTAGTTAAATATTTAACTGGCAGCAAATGAGCGTTTCACGCGATTTGTCAGCTTACTAAAGATTAATTATATGTGTGTGTGTCAGTACCTGTGTGTGTGTGTGTGTGCGGGTGAGTACCTGTGTGTGTGTGTGTGTGTTTCTCGGTGTGTGTGTGTGTGTCTCAGTGTGTGTGTGTGTTTGTGTCTCCGTGTGTGTGGTTGTGATGGTGATACTGTGTGTCTCGGTGTCTCAGTGTGTGTGTGTGTGTCAATGTGTGTGTGCGTGTCAGTACCTGCGTGTGTGTGCGTGTCAGTACCTGTGTGTTTGTGTGTGTTTGTTTGTCAGTACCTGTGTGTGTGTGCATGTCAGTATTTGTGTGTGTGTCAGTACCTGTGTGTGTGTCTCTGTCTCTGTGTGTGTGTGTGTCTGTGTGTGTCTCTCAGTGTGTGTGTCACTGAGTGTGTGTGTGTGTCTCAATGTGTCTGTGTTCAGTGTGTGTGTCTCAATGTGTGATGTGTGTCTGTCGCAGTCTCAGTGTGTGTGCGTCTCAGTGTGTGTGTCTCAGTGTGTGTGTGTCTCAGTGTGTGTTTGTGTCTCAGTCCCTTCAAGTCATACAAAGAGCATTTCAAGTGGAGAGATAAAGTGGAGCGAAGCGATCAAAAAAAGGCGCCAAGTTAGAAGCAAGAATTGTGTGAATCTTGGGCCCCAGCACCTTTCCAAGTGTGCCTATTTGCTTGATGCTTGACAAGATTGGCCTGATTGCTTCTCCTAACTTGTCTTTTGTGTTTGATATCACCCCTTTAAACGGCTGTTGCGTTTTTCTAACTTGTTTATTTACATTGACAATGTTTTTGTCGTGGGATTGAGAGGAGTTAGAAAAACGTGTTTGAAACGACCGAGAGTCTCTATACAGCTCCAAGAGGTTAGCTGTTTTCACCATGTTGCAGCGGCAAAACTAAATCACTTAGAATTACCATCTGTACCAAAAGTCTGAAACACTCTTACATCAAATGTGATAAAATATATATATATACAGTACATGTATATCATCCTCCTCCTCATCCTCATTATCCTGCTCATCCTCATCAGTTCAATCAGGGTTGCTGTTTCCAGACTTGACCCTTGACCGTTGTGTAGCAGTCGTATTTATTTCTTAGCAGACTTCCTTATCCAGACTCCGTTATCCAGGGTGACTTGCAATTGTTACAAGTTCTCTCAGTACAAAGTAACACATTAAAAAATATCATAATACAGATACGAAAGTATAAAATCAATTCAAGTAAGAGCAAAATAATAAACCACACAGTAAACTATAAACAAGAGCAAATTCGACTAAAAGCAGAACGCAGCTCTCGCTATTCCTTATCCAATGCTGCCATCGTGTGGCCATTTAGTAGAACTGTTGGTTTATAAAAATTATTATTTTTTTTTTATTATCAGAGCACAGCTCAGTGACAAGCAGTTGCTGGTGCCCTCTGCTGTTTACAATGGGTAGTACAGGTAGTGAATTCACAGTGACATCATTACTGTTATTATTATTTATTTCTTAGCAGACATCCAGGGCTGCTTACAATTATTACAGATTATCACAGTACAAAGTATCACATTATAAAACATCACATTACAGAATATTATAATACAGATAGGAGCAGATATGAAAGTACCATAAAATCAATTCAAGTAAGAGCAAAATAATAAAGCACACAGTAAATTATAAGAGCGAATTCGACTAAGAGCAGCTAAACCTGATAGTAACTATTTGCTGATATGAGTCCAGTAAGAACACGTAGTAAGCATGATAAATACATGAGAATGATTTCAAATAAGAGCAATTACAGAAAACGTTATTATTTATACACACAGTACTCTCCTGGCTATCCTGTAAATATTGTTTTTGCTGTATTTTAAGAATGTGTCTGAAATGTCTATTTTTGCACAGGGGTTAAGGTTAATACGAGTCATTTCAAAGGGCAACTGAGCTGATAGATAGATAGATATGGATATAGTTATATTAGAACAAACAGTTCTAGTAAATGGCCACACGATGGCAGCATTGTATAAGAAATAGCGAGAGCTGCGTTCTGCCCGTCTCCATGACGACCAGGTTTACAGCACAGGAAGCCCTGCGACTCGACACCTTCCCATGTGAATTTAATTATTTATTCTTAAAACCAATACTATTTTAATCCACAGCAGGGACTGATAAAACAGCCTTTGTACAGCAGTTGCCCTGCGGTGTGTGTGCAGGGGGGGGAGCTGTGTGGGTGCTGGGGTCTTGCAGAGCAGATTTCCACTCGATCACACACAAGGGAATATAAAGGATGCCGTGTTCATGTTTATGTTTATGTGTTCGTGTTTATGGACTGCACCTGAACCATCTTAAAAACACGAAGCCTCCAATAAGCTCATATATAAAAGTTAGTAAAGAATGGCGCTATATAATCTAAGGAAGCTGAATGTGAACTCCTAGCTGGAGCAACGAGAGAGGGAGAGAGGGCGGGGCAGAGAAGGAGGGGACGCTGCTAGGCAACCGGCTCCTGAACATTCCACTCCGCTGAGAGAACAGAGACCGTTAGGATTTAAAAATGCGAAAGTTCGAGCGCCCGTTAGTATGGGCTGCCAGAAATGAGGAGAAAATAAATACAGCTTTTTTATAAATGTGTGCATTCAGATATCATTTAGAAATCTAGTTACAAGATTTAACAGTTAGCTAAATATTTAAATAAATCTTAAATCTCTTAACTAAATTGAACATTTAGCTAAATATTTAAATAAATCTTAAATCTCTTAGGTAGATTTAACATTTAGTTAAATAGTGGGGCAGCAGTGTGGAGTAGTGGTTAGGGCTCTGGACTCTTGACCGGAGGGTCGTGGGTTCAATCCCAGGTGGAGGACACTGCTGCTGTACCCTTGAGCAAGGTACTTTACCTAGATTGCTCCAGTAAAAACCCAACTGTATAAATGGGTAATTGTATGTAAAAATAATGTGATATCTTGTAACAATTGTAAGTCGCCCTGGCTAAGGGCGTCTGCTAAGAAATAAATAATAATAATAATAATATTTAAATGGCCGCTAAATCTGGAGTTTGTATGCAAATGAGCTTCGTCCGCTTTGAGCTTTCACGCAATTTGATTGGCTCTTGTAATGTTGAAATATGCATATCTACCAATTAGCAACACTTAAGTGTGTGTGTGTTTGTCAGTATCTGTGTGTGTGTGTGTGTTCTGCCTTGTTGACCCGTGTGTGTGTGTGTGTGTGTGTTCAGCCTTGTTGATCCCTGTGTGTGCGTTTGTTCAGTCTTGTTGACCCCTGTGTGTGTGTGTGTGTGTATGTGTGTTTAGCCTTGTTGATCCCTGTGTGTGTGTGTGTGTGTGTGGCCTTGTTGACCCCTGTGTGTGTGTTCAGCCTTGTTGATCCCTGTGTGTGTTCAGCCTTGCTGACCCCTGTGTGTGTGTGTGTGTGTGTGTTCAGCCTTGTTGATCCCTGTGTGTGTGTTCAGCCTTGTTGACCCCTGTGTGTGTGTGTGTGTTCAGCCTTGCTGACCCCTGTCTGTGTGTGTGTGTGTTCAGCCTTGTTGATCCCTGTGTGTGTGTGTGTGTGTGTGTGTGTTCAGCCTTGCTGACCCCTGTGTTTGTGTGTGTGTGTTCAGCCTTGTTGATCCCTGTATGTGTGTGTGTGTGTTCAGCCTTGCTGACCCGTGTGTGTGTGTGTGTATGTGTGTGTTCAGCCTTGTTGATCCCTGTGTGTGTGTGTGTGTGTGTGTGTGTGTGTGTGTTCAGCCATTGACCTGACCCCTGTGTGTGTGTGTGTGTGTGTGTGTGTGTGTGTGTGTGTGTGTGTGTTCAGCCTTGTTGACCCCTGTATGTCTCTCTGTGTTTCAGGTACCAGCGTTGGAAGCTGGGGGAGGATATCGATCTGATCGTTTCGCTGTGAAACGACAGTGTGATGACGAACCAGCGGGGAAGTGTCCTTCATCAACGTCAAGACCCTCAACGAGTGGGACTCCAGCGTAGGGACCCTTTCAATACCTTTAATCACAGCTTCAACCCGAGGAAACCCACACCACTGATACAGGGGAACCCCAGAGAGACCGCTTTCAATACCTTTAATCACAGCTTCAACATGAGGAAACCCACACCACTGATACAGGGGAACCCCAGACAGAGACCGCTTTCAATACCTTTAATCACAGCTTCAAGGAAACCCCACACCACTGATACAGGGGAACCCGGAGAGAGCCGCACATAATACCTTTAATCACAGCTTCAACACAAGGAAATGTGGGAAGCTAAAAGGCCAACCAAGATGCTCGGATATATTGTGAGAAGTGTTGAATTTAAATCAAGGGAAGTAATGTGCAAAAGAAGAGCAACAGAATTATCCGGGTTCAAAAGGCATGTCGTATGCAGACAGGCTCAAAGAATTTAATCTGTTCAGTCTTGAACAAAGAAGACTACTGTGGCGATCTGATTCAAGCATTCAAAATCCTAAAAAGTATAGACAATGTCGACCCAGGGACTTTATCAACCTGAAAAAAGAAACAAGGACCAGGGGTCACAAATGGAGATTAGATAAAGGGGCATTCAGAACAGAAAATAGGATGCACTTTTTTACACAGAGAATTGTGAGGGTCTGGAACCAACTCCCCAGTAATGTTGTTGAAGCTGGCACCCTGGGATCCTTCAAGAAGCTGCTTGATGAGATTCTGGGATCAATAAGCTACTAAACAACCAAACGAGCAAGATGGGCTGAATGGGGCCTCCTCTCGTTTGGAAACTTTCTTATGTTATGTTCTTATGTTCTGCCTCTGTTATGCTAAAGTTATTTAAAACTGGATAGGAACAGGTCGACATGTGGGGCATGTTGTCTGTGTCCTCCTTTGTAAAAACTTGTTAAAAATAATCATTTAATATCTTTGCTATTTTTTTTTCTTTGTCTATGATTTTGCCATCTGTGTCTTAGACATTTAACCTCCTCTTTGAATGTTCTCATGCTGTTATAATTTTAGAAAAACATTTTGGAATTGGTTTTAGCCCCCTTAGCAATGTTCATTTCTGTCTCTCTCTTGGCTTTCTAACTTCCTTTTGACTTGTGTTTGCAGTTCCAAACAGGAGGAGTGGCAAACACTGTTGCAGCAGCAAGGTCATTCAAAATGATCTCGACAGCATTCAGAACTGGGCAGACACATGGCAAATGACATTTAATAGAGGAAAGTGGAAGGTGCTGCACGCAGGCAATACATTTCCCCCCTTCCTTTCTATATTGGTTAATTGTGGGTTCTAGTTTTCATTTAACATCACTGAGTCCCTTGTCCCTGTGGATTGCAACCACAATGTAGAAACATCTAGAGAATGGATGGAATGGGCAATAAACATCTCTGCTGTTTCTCTTAAAGCGTGTTTATTTATTTCTAATACTGGACCCTGTCTTAATACTGTATCACATTCTGAATATGAATATAGCTGAATTATTAATTGTAGGTAATACTTAGAATACCAGATACACATTCCTATCCATTCTCTATATGTTTCGATAAACTTGACCTTGTTATAATACAAGTTACTACAGACAGCACAGTGAGTCTTTAGCGCAAGGGAAATTCTAGCACATCATGATAATACAATCCACACATCTGTGTTTTGTTTCCCGAGAGGTGGAGAGTAATTCATTAGTAGAAGTGAAAGATGAGAGATGCTCCGGGTTCGATAACCAGTTTAATTGAGGGAGCACACAATAAAGGAAAAGCAGGGTTTGCCATAACACCTCCAGCATCCCATCATGCCTCTTGGTTTACCCAAAATATGCAAATGACCCAGGAAAGAGCAGCGTGCTTCTGAGCGGCTAAACACTCTGCTTGTTCTCATCCAATTGAAATGTCCTGGCCCAAATATCATGCATGCTGTGACTTTGATGTTTTTTTAAAATGTATTCATGATCAATGCATTGCTGAGTTTGTTGCGCTCGCGTATCAGGTGGTGTCTGGAATGATCCAAATGCAATTAAAACAGCGAGTGGAGGCGTGAAATAAATCCATCTCTAACTTCTCTTATTCAATTATTTCAATAGCGATAAATAACCCTTTGCGGTCCGTTTATTCAGCGCGTTTCAGGCGCGTCACGTCCAATTTATTTTCACACGCTCAGTTTATTTTAGATGCACTGTTAAAAAGTATTTTCTTTCGCAGTTAAACAGGTTTAAAAGTCTCTGCATATCAACAGGACACTCAGTACTGCATCTCCAGCCCCGCCCCACCCCTTGTTCTCTGTATTTATCACATACCTCTTCATAGTCGTGCATACCGATAAATCATCTCCTGATCACTCGTTTTATCACCAAACTCCTCGATCACGCGATCCGAGTCGTTATTTTATTACTGTAACATCTCAAAACGCTCTTCAGATGTCTGTGATATTCTTTGAGCGCTGGATGCAGAAGCAGCTGTCTTGTTTGTTTATGTCCGTGTTATCTCTGTGGTGTTGAACAGCAGTGAGTAGTCAAGCGAGCCCAGCGACCGGGGAATCTTTAAAGCAGCGCAAAAGGTGGAATTATTTAAGACGGCGCAGCGAGCTGACATCAATACATTAAAAGTAAATCCGCTCATTTTGCTGTTTAATCTACTATTTGTTAATTAAACACGTACAACTTCAAAGAAAAGTGTTTAGTACCTGGTATTGCCAGACAGTCTCCCATCCAAATACCAACCAAACATATTATTATTCCGATTTTTTTAGCAGACAAACTTATCCAGGCCAACTTCCAATTGTGACATACAATTACCCATTTATACAGTCTGGTTTTTTACTGGATCAATCTAGGTAAAGCAGCAATGTGCCCCCCCCCCCAGCTGGGATTGAACTCACAACCCTCCAGTTAGGAGCACAGGACTCTAACCGCGACTCCACAGAGGCTGCAAGTGACAGATCACTCGTGTCTCGCTGTCTAAATCTCGGCAGCTTCCCACAAGTTTTTCTAACGTATGAGGAACTACCGTTCCTCTCAATATATATATAAAGTTTGAGAAAAAGGAAAACGGCTGTGTACCAAAATGATCAATAAGAAAAAAGAAAAGAGAAAAGGATATTTCAGGTACTTAAAAAGGTAGAATAATTGATTACAAATCAATTATCAGGATGTTTCGGACGACAAGTCCATCGGCTGAATACAAAAAAAACAGTGCTTTAAGAAGTTAAAAAAAATATTGTAAATATACATATACTGTGTGTGTGTGTGTGTGTATATATATATATATATATATATATATATATATATATATATATATATATAGACATGAAACTTGTACTTTTCATATAGGTATATAAATGTCAATTGCTGTGGATAAACGCATCAGCGAAATCAATTAATATGACATGTAGTTTTCTAGCTTGCTATTTATTAATTTATTTATAATATAAACATGTATTCATTTCTACATTTATTTCTTTAACAATATTTATTTCTAAATGTATTTATTCCTCTATGCATTTGTTTAAATCATTTATTTATTTCTACCTAATAAATTATTCCTTTATTTATTTTTAATTAAACAAGGAAGCACAATTTATCAGAGATTTAGACAAGGAAGCTACATGCCACTCTTGTGTGTAATTCCATTCTATGGTATCTACCAAACAAACAGGAAACGGGAGATTTTCAAACAGGAAATAGAACATTTCTAGTATCGAGCAGCACCTTCAGGTTTTCAATGAAAGCTGGTCAGGCTTGGATGTAAGCTTAAAAAAAGAACGCATTTCAATACCTGTGCAGCGGCACAGCGGGCTAAGGTCGTGTGTTCTTCAAGAACGTCATGATGCAAGTTCAAACCACGATATTTATTTTTTCCTGCGATATGTGCTGTTTTAAAACATAAATACATTGTTTCATATAAATGGTGTGGATATCAAACTGCTTGCATTCCCTGGTTTGTTTTGACGTTGACCAACATGTGGAATCACAGGATTGGTAGATGTCCAGTTATTTAGCTTTTCTGTTTGAAAAGTCGCTACACACCCTTCAAAAGCAGACGGAAGACGAATATCTCATTGTGTATAAGAGATATTTATGGTTTTTTTCACATTTGATGTAAGAGTGTTTCAGGCTTTTGGTACAGATGGTAATTCTAAGTGATTTAGTTTTGCCGCTGCAACATGGTGAAAACAGCTAAACTCTTGGAGCTGTATAGAGACTCTCGGTCGTTTCAAACACGTTTTTCTAACTCCTCTCAATCCCACGACAAAAACATTGTCAATGTAAATAAACAAGTTAGAAAAACACAACAGCCGTTAAAGGGTGATATCAAACACAAAAAGCCCAAGTTGGGAGAAGCAATTGGGCCAATCTTGTCAAACATCAAGCAAATAGGCACTTGGAAGGTGCTGGGCCCAAAGATTCACACAATTCTTGCTTCTAACGTGTTTTTTTTTTTGATCGCTTCGCTCCACTTTATCACTTCACTTGAAATGCTCTTTGTATGACTTGAAGGGACTGAGACACACACACAGAGACACACACATTGAGACACACACACACACACTGAGCCACACTCTGAGACACACAGAGACACACACAGAAACTGAGACAAACACACACACTGAGACAGACACACTGGAGAAATACACACACTGAGACATATACACACACACACAGGTACTGACAAAAAACACACACACACACATGTACTGACACACACACAGGTATTGACACACACACACACACAAACAGGTAGTGACACACACACGCACACTGAGACACACACAGGTACTGACACACACACAGGTACTGACACACACACACACACACTTATGCTATGCACTTATGTTATCGCGTGAAAGTTCAAAGCGGGGAGCTCATTTGCATACAAACTCCAGATTTAGCTGCCAGTTAAATATTTAGCTAACTGTTAAATCTTGTATCTAGATTTCTAAATGATATCTGAATGCACACATTTATAAAAGCTGTATTTATTTTTCTCCTCATTTCTGCAGCAGCCCATACTAATGTTTTCGGAACTTTCGTTGCATTTTTAAATCTAACGGTCTCTGCTCAGCGGAGTGGAATGTTCAGGAGCCGGTTGCCTAGGCGTCTCCGCCTCCTTCTGCCCCGCCCCTCTCTCCCTCTCTCGTTGCTCCAGCTAGGAGTTCACATTCAACTTCCTTAGATTATATAGCGCCATTCTTTACTAACTTTTTACAAATGAGCTTATTGAGGCTTAGTGTTTTTAAGATGGTTCAGGTGCAGTCGGGCAGACTGACTGCAGCATCATTACAGTATACCGCTTTCTGCGCTCGGCTTTGTGTGGAGGCTGATACACAAAATAATGAGCGACTGCTAAAAAAAAAAATCACATGTTTTGCTTTTTTAATGCTAAATATGTATCTGGTATTCTAAGTATTACCTACAATTAATAATTCCAGCTATATTCATATTCAGAATGTGATACAGTATTAAGATAGGGTCAGTATTAGAAATAAATAAACACGCTTTAAGAGAAACAGCAGTGATGTTTATTGACCATTCCCATCCATTCTCTATATGTTTCTACATTGTGGTTTGCAATCCCACAGGGACAAAGGGACTCAGCGATGTTAAATAAAAACTAGAGCCCACAATTAACCAATATAGAAAGGAAGGGGGGAAATGTATTGCCTGCGTGCAGCACCTTCCACTTTCCCCTCTATTAAATGTCATTTGCCATGTGTCTGCCCAGTTCTGAATGCTGTCTAGATCATTTTTTGAATGACCTTTGCTGCTGCTTCAGTGTTTGCCACTCCTCCTGTTTGGAACTGCAAACACAAGTCAAAAAAAGGAAGTTAGAAAGGCCAAGAGAGAGACAGAAATGAACATTGCTAAGCGGGCTAAAACCAATTTCAAAACGTTTTCCAATATTATAACAGCAAGAGAACAATCAAAGAGGAGGTTCATGTCGTTCTCTCTCATTCCCCTCTTTCTCTCATTCCCCTCTTTCTCTCGTTCCCCTCTTTCTCTCTCGTTCCTCTCTTTCTCTCTCGTTCCTCTCTTTCTCTCACTCCCCTCTTTTCTCTCATTCATTCTCTTTCTCTCTCGTTCCCTTTCTCTCTCTTCCTCCCTCTTTCTCTCTCTTCCCCTCTTTCTCTCTCGTTTCCTCTCTTTCTCTCTCGTTCCTCTCTTTCTCTCATTCCTCTCTTTCTCTCGTTCTCTCGTTCCCCTCTTTCTCTAGTTCCTCTCCCACTTTCTCTCTCGTTCCCCCTCTTCTCTCTCGTTCTCTCTCTCTCTCGTTCCTCTCTTTCTCTTTCTCCTCCCCCCTCTTTCTCTCTCGTTCCCTCTTTCTCTCTCATTCCTCTCTTTCTCTCTCTTTCCCCCTCTTTCTCTCTCTCTTTCCCCTCTTTTCTCTCGTTCCCTCTTCCTCTCTTTCTCTCTCTCCCCTCTTTTCTCTCGTTCCTCTTTCTCTCATTCCCTCTTTCTCTCTATTCCTTCCCTCTTTCTCTCTCGTTCCTCTTTCTCTCTCGTTCCTCTCTTTCCTCTCTTTCTTTCTCTCGTTTCCCTCTTTCTCTCTCTCTCCCCTTTTTCTCTCGTTCCCCTCTTTCTCTCTCGTTCCTCTCTTTCTCTCTCCTCCCTCTTTCTCTCTCATTCCCTCTTTCTCTCTCGTTCCTCTCTTTCTCTCTCCTCTTTCTCTCTTTCTCTCTCTCTCGTTCCCTCTTTCTCTCTCATTCCCCTCTTTCTCTCTCGTTCCTCTTTCTCTCTCGTTCCTCCTCTTTCTCTCTCGCTCCCCTCTTTCTCTCTCGTTCCCCCTCTCTTTCTCTCTCTCCTCCCTCTTTCTTTCTTCGATTTCCTCTCTTTCTCTCTCGTTCCTCTCTTTCTCTCTCGTTCCTCTCTTTCTCTCTCATTCCTCTCTTTCTCTCTCACTCTCCTCTTTCTCTTTCCTCTCTTTCTCTCTCGTTCCTCTCTCTTCTCTCTTTCTCTCTCTCGTTCCCTCTTTCTCTCTCGTTTCCTCTTTCTCTCTCGTTCCTCTCTTTCTCTCTCATTCCTCTCTTTCTCTCTTCCTCTCTTTCTCTCTCGTTCCTCTCTTTCTCTATCCCTCCCCTCTTTCTCTCTCATTCCTCTCTTTCTCTCTCATTCCTCTCTTTCTCTCTCATTCCTCTCTTTCTCTCTCTCTCTCCTCTTTCTCTCTCGTTCCTCTCTTTCTCTCTCATTCCTCTCTTTCTCTCTCGTTCTCTCTTTCTTTCTCTCTCGTTTCCTCTCTTTCTTTCTCTTGTTCCTCTCTTTCTCTAGTTCCTCCCTCTTTCTCTCTTTCCCCTCTTTCTCTCTTGTTCCCCTCTTTCTCTCTCGTTCCTCTCTTTTCTCTCATCTCTCCCCTTTCTCTCTCGTTCCCTTTCTCTTTCTCTCTCACTCCCCTCTTTCTCTCTTGTTCCCCTCTCTCGTTCCTCTCTTTTCTGTATCCTCCCTCTTTCTCTCTCTCTTCCTCTCTTTCTCTCTCTCTCCTCTCTCTTGTTCCCTCTTTCTCTCCTCCCCTCTTTCTCTCTCTCTTTTCCTCTCTTTCTCTCTCGTTCCTCTCTTTCTCTATCCTCCCCTCTTTTCTCTCTCGTTCCCTCTCTTTTCTCTCATTCCTCTTTCTCTCGTTCCCTCTTTCTTCTCTCTTTCTCTCATTCCTCCTCTTTTCTCTCGTTCCCCTCTTTCTCTTTCTCGTTCTCTCTTTCTCTCTCCCCTCTTTCTCTCTCGTTCCTCTCTTTCTCTTTCTCGTTCCCCTCTTTCTCTCTCGTTCCTCTCTTTCTCTCTCGTTCCTCTTTCTCTCTCTTTCTCTCTCTTCCCCTCTTTCTCTCTTTCCTCTCTTTCTCTCTCGTTCCCCTCTTTCTCTCTCGTTCCCCTCTTTCTCTCTCGTTCCTCTCTTTCTCTCGTTCCCCTCTTCTCTCTATTCCCTCTTTCTCTCGTTCCTCTTTCTTTTCTCTCTTTTTCCTCTCTTTCTCTATCACTCCTCCCTCTTTTTCTCTCTTTTCCTCTCTTTCTTTCTCTCGTTCCCCTCTTTCTCTCGTTTCTTTCTCTCTCTTTTCTCTCGTTCCTCTTTCTCTCTCTCGTTCCTCTCTTTCTCTCTCACTCTCCTCTTTCTGTCTCTTTCCCCTCTTTTCTCTCGTTCCTCTTTCTCTCTCGTTCCCTCTTTCTCTCTCGTTCCCCTTTCTTTCGTTCCCCTCTTTTCGTTCCTCCTCTTTCTCTCTCGTTCCTCCTCTTTTCTCTCGTTTCCCTCTTTCTCTCTCATTCCTCTCTTTCTCTATCACTCCCCTCTTTCTCTCTCGTTCCCCTCTTTCTCTCTCGTTCCCCTCTTTCTCTCGTTCCCCTCTTTCTCTATCACTCCCCTCTTTCTCTCTCGTTCCCCTCTTTCTCTATCACTCTCCTCTTTCTCTCTCGTTCCCCTCTTTCTCTATCACTCTCCTCTTTCTCTCTCGTTCCTCTCTCTCTATCACTCCCCTCTTTCTCTCTCGTTCCTCTCTTTCTCTCTCGTTCCCCTCTTTCTCTCTCGTTCCTCTCTTTCTCTCTCCTCTCTTTCTCTCTCATTCCTCTCTCGTTCCTCTCTTTCTCTCGTTCCTCTCTCTCTCTCATTCCTCTCTTTCTCACTCCCCTCTTTCTCTCTCGATCCACTCTTTCTCTATCACTCTCCTCTCTTTCTCCCTCTTTCTCTCTCGTTCTTCTCTTTCTCTCTTCCCCTCTTTCTCTCTCTTTCTCTCTCGTTCCCCTCTTTCTCTCTCCTCCCCTCTTTCTCTCCTCCCCTCTTTTTCTCCTCTCTCTTTCTCTCCCCTCTTTTCTCTCGTTCCTCTCTTTCTCTCTCGTTCCCCTCTTTCTCTCTCTCCTCCTCTCTCTTCCTCTTTCTCTCGTTCCTCTCTTTCTCTCTCGTTCCCTCTTTCTCTCTCGTTCCTCTCTTTCTCTCGTTCCTCTCTTTCTCTCTCGTTCCCTCTTTCTTTCTCTCTTTCCTCTCTTTCTCTCTCATTCCTCTCTTTCTCTCTCGTTCCTCTCTTTCTCTCTCGTTCCTCTCTTTCTCTCTCATTCCCCTCCCTTTCTCTCTCGTTTCCCTCTTTTCTCTCGTTCCCCTCTTTCTCTCTCCTCTTTCTCTCTCTTTCTCTTCTCCTCTTTCTCTCGTTCCTCTTTCTTTCTCTCCTCCTCTTTTCTCTCTTTCTCTTTCTCTCGTTCCCTCTTTCTCTCATTCCTCTTTCTCTCTCATTCCTCTCTTTCTCTCTCCTTCCTCTCTTTTCTTTCTCTGTTCCTCTTTCTCTCTTTCCCCTCTTTCTCTCCTCCTTCCCCTCTTTCTCTCTCGTTCCTCTCTTTCTCTCTCGTTCCTCTCTTTCTCTCTCGTTCCTCTTTCTCTTTCTCTCTCGTTCCTCTCTTTCTCTCTCGTTCCTCTCTTTCTCTCTCGTTTCTCTTTCTCTCTCTTTCTTTCTCTTTCCTCTCTTTCTCTCTCATTCCTCTCTTTCTCCTCTTTCTCCTCTCTTTCTCTCTCTTTCTCCTCTTTCTCTCTCTTTCTCTCTCGTTCCTTCTTTCTCTCTTTCTCTCGTTCCTCTCTTTTCTCTATCCTCTCTTTTCTCTCATTCCTCTCTCTCGTTTCTTTCTCTCTTCCTCTCTTTCTCTCTCATTCCTCTCTTTTCTCTCTTTCCTCTTCCTCTCTTTCTCTCTTTCCTCTCTTTCTCTCTCATTCCCCTCTTTCTCTCTCGTTCCTCTCTTTCCTCTCTTTCTCTCTCACTCCCTCTTTTCCTTCTTTCCTCTCTTTTCTCTCTCGTTCCTCTCTTTCTCTATCCTCCCTCTTTCTCTCCCCTCTTTCTCCCTCTTTCTCTCTCGTTCCTCTCTTTCTCTATCCTCCCCTCTTTCTCCTCTCTTTCTCTCTTTCTCTTCTCCTCCCCTCTTTCTCTCTTGTTCCCCTTTCTCTCTCGTTCCTCTCTTTCTCTATCACTCCCCTCTTTCTCTCTCCTCTTCCCTCTCTTTCTCTCTCTCTTGTTCCCCTCTTTCTCTATCACTCCCCTCTTTCTCTCTTTCGTTCCTCTCTTTCTCTCTCGTTCCTCTCTTTCTGTATCACTCCCCTCTTTCTCTCTCGTTCCCTTTCTCTTTCTCTCTCATTTTCTTTCTCGTTCCTCTTTTCTCTCTCTTTCTCGTTCCTCTTTTCTCTCGTTCCTCTCTTTCTCTCCTCCCCTCTTTCTCTCGTTCCTCTCTTTCTCTCTTTCCTTTCTCTCTCGTTCCTCTCTTTCTCTCGTTCCTCTCCTCTTTTCTCTCTTTTCCCTCTTTTTCTCTCGTTCCCCTCTTTCTCTCTCGTTCCTCTCTTTCTCTCGTTCCTCTTTCTCTCTCGTTCCCCTCTTTCTCTCTCCTTGTTCCTCTCTTTTCTCTCTCTTTCTCTCTCGTTTCCTCTCTCTCTCTCTCCCTCTTTCTCTCTCGTTCCTCTCTTTCTCTCTCGTTCCTCTCTTTCTCTCTCACTCCCCTCTTTCTCTCTCGTTCCTCTCTTTCTCTCTCGTTCCTCTCTTTCTCTCTCTCCTCTTTCTCTCTCTTTCCCTCTTTCTCTCCCCTCTTTCTCTCTCGTTCCTCTCTTTCTCTCTCCCTCTTTCTCTCTCCTCTTTCCTCTTTCTTTCTCTCTCCTTCCCTCTTTCTCTATCCTCCCCTCTTTTCTCTCTCGTTCCCCTCTTTCTCTCTTGTTCCCCTCTTTCTATCACTCCCCTCTTTCTCTCTCGTTCCCCTCTTTCTCTCTCGTTCCCCTCTTTCTCTCTCGTTCCCTCTTTCTCTATCACTCCCCTCTTTCTCTCATTCCCCTCTTTCTCTCTTATTCCCCTCTTTCTCTCTCGTTCCCCTCTCCTCTCTTTCTCTCTCGTTCCTCTCTTTCTCTCTCCTTCCCCTCTTTCTCTCTCGTTCCCTCTTTCTCTCTCGTTCCCCTCTTTCCTCTCTTTCTCTCTCGTTCCTCTCTTTCTCCTCTTTCTCTCTCATTCCTCTCTTTCTCTTTCCTCTCTTTTCTCTCGTTCCTCTCTTTCTCTCTCATTCCTCTCTTTCTCTATCCCTCCCCTCTTTCTCTCTCGTTCCTCTCTTTCTCTCTCGTTCCTCCTTCTCTCTCTTTCTCTCGTTCCCCTCTTTCTCTCCTCCTCTCTCTCCTCTCTTTCCTCTCTCCTCCCCCTTTTTCTCTCGTTCCCCTCTTTTTCTCGTCCCCTCTCCCTCCTCTCTTTCTCTCTCCTCCTCTTTTTCTCTCGTTTCTTTCTCTCTCGTTCCCTCTTTCTCTCCCTCCTCTCTCTCTCTCGTTCCTCTCTTTCTCTCTCTTTTCTCCCTCTTTCTCTCTCGTTCCTCTCTTTCTCTCTCGTTTCCTCTCTTTCTCTCTCATTCCTCTCTTTCTCTCTCATTCCTCTCTTTCTCTCTCATTCCCCTCTTTCTCTCTCGTTCCCCTCTTTCTCTCTCCTCCCTCTTTCTCTCTCGTTCCCCTCTTTCTCTCGTTCCTCTTTCTCTCTCGTTCCTCTCTTTTCCTCTCTTTCTCTCTTCTTTCTCTCGTTCCTCTCTTTCTCTCTCGTTCCTCTCTTTCTCTATCCCTCCCCTCTTTCTCTCTCATTCCTCTCTTTCTCTCTCATTTCCTCTCTTTTCTCTCGTTCCTCTTTCTCTCTCGTTCCCCTCTTTCTCTCTCGTTCCCTCTTTTCTCTCGTTCCCCTCTTTCTCTCTCTTTTCCCTCTTTCTCTCTCTCATTTCCTCTCTTTCTCTCTCACTCTCTCTCTCTTTCTCTCGTTCCCTCTTTTCTCTCGTTCCTCTCTTTCTCTCTCCTCCCCTCTTTTCTCTCGTTCCTCTCTTTCTCTCATTCTCTTTCTCTCTCGTTCCTCTCTTTCTCTCTCGTTCCTCTCTCATTCCTCTCTTTCTCTCATTCCTCTCTTTCTCTCTCGTTCCTCTCTTTCTCTATTGTCTTTCCCCTCTTTCTCTCATTCCTCTCTTTCTCTCTCGTTTCCTCTCTTTCCTCTCATTCCCTCTTTCTCTCTCGTTCCTCTTTCTCTCTCGTTCCTCTCTTTCTCTCTCGTTCCTCTCTTTCTCTCTCGTTCCTCTTTCTCTATCACTCCTCTCTTTCTCTCTGTTCCTCTCTCTTCTCTCTCTTCCCCTCTTTCTCTCTTTCTCCCTCTTCCTCTCTTTCCCTCTCTCTCTCGTTCCTCTCTTTCTGTATTCCCTCTTTCTCTCTCGTTCCCCTCTTTCTCTATCCTCCCCTCTTTCTCTCTTGTTCCCCTTTCTCTCGTTCCGTTCCTTCTTTCTATCGTTCCTCTCTTTCTCTCGTTCCTCTCTTTCTCTCTTCTCTCTCTCGTTCCTCTTGTTCCCTCTTTCTCTTTCTCTATCCTCCCTTTCTCTCTTTCCCCTCTTTCTGTCTCGTTCCTCTCTTTTCTATCCTCCCCCTCTTTCTCTCGTTCCTCTCTTTCTCTCGTTCCCCTCTTTCTCTCTCGTTCCCCTCTCTTCTCCCCTCTTTTTCTCTCGTTCCTCTTTCTCTCTCCCTCCCTCTCTCGTTTCCCTCTCTCTTCGTTCTCTCTTTCTCTCTCATTCCTCTCTTTCTCGTTCCTCCCCTCTTTTCCTCCTCTCTTTCTCTCGTTTCCCTCTTTCTCTCTTTTTTCCCTCTTTCTCTCTCGTTCCCCTCTTTCTCTCTGTTCCCCTCTTTCTCTCTCTCGTTCCTCTCTTTCTCTCTCGTTCCCCTCTTTCTCTCGTTCCTCTCTTTCTCTCTCGTTCCTCTCTTTCTCTCTCACTCCCCTCTTTCTCTCTCGTTCCTCTCTTTCTCTCTCGTTCCCTCTTTCTCTTTCTCCTCCCCTCTTTCTCTCTCGTTCCTCTCTTTCTCTCTCGTTCCTCTCTTTCTCTCTCTTTCTTTCTCTCTCGTTCCCCTCTTTCTCTTGTTCCTCTCTTTCTCGTTCCTCTCTTTCTCTCTCGTTCCCCTCTTTCTCTCATTCCTCTTTCTCTCGTTCCTCTCTTTCTCTATCACTCCCTCTTTCTCTCTCTCTCGTTCCCTCTTTCTCTCTCTTTCCCCTCTTTCTCTATCCTCCCCTCTTTCTCTCTTGTTCCCTCTTTCTCTCTCGTTCCCCTCTTTTCTTTCTCTCGTTCCCTTTTTCTCTTTCTCTATCACTCCTCTCTTTCTCTCTCGTTCCTCTCTTTCTCTATCTCTCCCTCTTTCTCTCTCGTTCCCCTCTTTCTCTATCGTTCTCCCTCTTTCTCTCTCGTTCCTCTCTTTCTCTCTCGTTCCCCTCTTTCTCTCTCCCCTCTTTCTCTCTTTCTCTCTCTCTTCCCCTCTTTCTCTCGTTCCTCTCTTTCTCTCTCTTTCCCTCTTTCTCTCTCATCCCCTCTTTCTCTCGTTTCCTCTCTTTCTCTCTCGTTCCTCTTTCTCTCTCATTCCTCTTTCTCTCTCGTTCCCTCTTTCTCTCTCGTTCCTCTCTTTCTCTATCCCTCCCCTCTTTCTCTCTCGTTCCTCTCTTTCTCTCTCATTCCTCTCTTTCTCTATCCTCCCCTCTTTCTCTCTCGTTCCTCTCTTTCTCTCTCATTCCTCTCTTTCTCTCTCATTACCCTCTTTCTCTATCCTCTCCTCTCTCTCTCTCTTTCCCCTCTTTCTCTATCCTCTCCCCTCTTTCTCTCTTGTTTCCCCTCTTTCTCTCTCTTTTCCTCTCTTTCTCTTTCTCTCTCGTTCTTTCTGTCTCGTTCCCCTCTTTCTCTCTCCTCCCCTCTTTCTCTCTCGTTCTCCTCTTTCTCTATCCTCTCCTCTTTCTCTCTCGTTCCACTCCCCTCTTCTCTCTGTTCCCTCTTTCTCTCTCGTTCCTCTCTTTCTCTCTCATTCCTCTCTTTCTCTCTCGTTCCCCTCTTTCTCTCGTTCCTCTCTTTCACTCTCCTCTTTCTCTCGTTTCTCTTTCCTCCCTCTTTCTCTCTCATTCCCTCTTTCTCTCTCGTTCCCTCTTTTCTCTTTTCCTCCCTCTCTCTCTTTCGTTCCCCTCTTTTCTCTCGTTCCTCCCTCTTTCTCTCTCTTTCCCCTCCCTCTTTCTCTCTTTCTCTTCCCCCTCTTTCTCTCGTTCCCTCTTTCTCTCTCATTCCTCTCTTTCTCTCTTCCTCTTTCTCGTTTCTCTTTTCTCATTCCTCTCTTTCTCTATCGTTCCTCTTTCTCTCCTCTTTCCTCTCTTTCTCTTTCTCTCTATTCCTCTCTTTCTCTCTCTTTCCCTCTTCTCTCTCGTTCCCCTCTTTCTTTCTCTCTTTCTTTCTCGTTCCCTCTTTCTTCTATTTCCTCTCTTTTCTCTCCTCTTTCCCATTCCTTTCTCTCTCGTTCCTCTCTTTCTCTCTCCCTCCCTCTTTCTCTCTCGTTCCTCTCTTTCTCTCTCATTCCTCTCTTTCTCTCTCCTTCCTCTCTTTCTCTCTCATTTCCTCTCTTTCTCTCTTTTCCTCGTTTTCTTTCTATCCTCCCCTCTTTCTCTCTCGTTCCTCTTTCTCTTCCTCCCCTCTTTCTCTCTCCTCTTTTTCTCTCGTTCCTCTCTCTTTCTCTCTCGTTCCTCTCTTTCTCTTTGTTATTTTCTCTTTCTCTCTTTCCTCTCCCTCTCTCTCTAACCCCCTTTCTCTCTCCTCCCTCTCTTTCTCTCTCCTCTTTCCTCTTTTCTCTCTTTTCCTCTCTGTTTTCTCTTAGTCTCAGATTCCTTTTCTCGTTCCCCTCTTTCTCTATCATTCCTCCTCTTTCTGTCTCGTTCCTCTCTTTCTCTTTCCTCTCCCTTTTCTCTTGTTTCCCTCTTTCTTTATTGTTTTCTCTCGTTCCTCTCTTCTTTCTCTCTCCCCTCTTTCTCTGTTCTCTTTCTCTCTTGTTCCTCTCTTTCTCTCGTTCCCCTTTCTCTGGATTTTCCCCTCTTTCTCTCTCGTTCCCCTCTTTCTCTCTCTTTCCTCTCTTTCTCTCTCATTCCCTCTCTCTCGTTCCTCTTTCTCTCCTCCTCCCCTCTCTCTCTGTCTGTTCTTTTCTCTCTCGTTCCTCTCTTTCTCTTCCTCTCACTCTCTTTCCTCTTTTCTCTCTTGTTCCCCTCTTTCTCTCTCGTTCCCCTCTTTCTCTCGTTCCCCTCTTTTCTCTGTTCCTCTCTTTCTCTATCACTCTTTTCTCTTTCTCTGTTCCTCTCTTTCTCTATCCTCTTTTCCCCTCTCTTTCTCTCTCGTTCCCTCTTTCTCTCGGCTTTCCCCTCTTTCTCTGTTCCCTCTTTTTCTCTGTTCCTCTCTTTCTCTATCCCTCCCCTCTTTCTCTCTCGTTCCTCTCTTTTTCTCTCATTCCTCTCTTTCTCTCGTTCCCCTCTTTCTCTCTCTGTTTCCCCTCTTTTCTCTCGTTCCCCTCTTTTCTATCACTCCCTTCTTTCTCTCTCTGATGTTTCCTCTCTCTCTCTCGTTCCTCTTTCCTCTCTCTTTCCCCTCTTTCTTCTCTCGTTCCCCTCTTTCTCTCTTGCTCTCTTTTCTCTATCACTCCCTTTTTTTCTCTCTCTTTCTCTTTCTCTTTCTCTCTCTTCTTTTCCTCATTTCTCTCTCTCGTTCCTCTTTCTCTCTCGCTCCCCCTCTTTCTCTCGTTCCTCTCTTTCTATATTCCCCTCTTTCTCTTTCCTCGTTTTCTCTCTTTCTCTATCTCTCCCCTCTTTTCTCGTTCCTCTCTTTCTCTCTCATTCCTCTTTCTCTCTCTCCCCCTCTTTCTCTCGCTCCCCTCTTTCTCTCTCGCTCCCCTCTTTCTCTCTCGTTCCTCTCTCTCTCGTTCCCTCTTCTCTCTTTCCTCTCTTTCTCTATTCTCCCTCCTCTCATTCCCCTCTTTCTCTCTCGTTTCCCCTCTTTCTCTCGCTCCCTCTTTCTTTCGTTCCTCTCTTTTCTCCGTTCCTCTCTTTCTCGCTTCCCTCTTTCTCTCTCCTCTCTTTTTATCCCTCCCTCTTCTCTCAGTTTTCTCTCGTTCCTCTCTTTCTTTCTCTTTCTCTCTAGGTGTTCCCCTCTTTCTCTCTCGTTCCCTCTTGAAAAAGGTTCCTCTTTCTCTCTAGTTCTCTCTTTTCTCTCTCTAGTTCCTCTCTTTCAGGAGTTCCTCTCTTTCTCTAGAGTTCCTCTGAGACGTATAATCTGCCACAAGTGTTATTGAATCTCTAGTATTTTGAATTTAATCCTATCCTGATGTAACTATCACTGACACTGTTATCTGCTCCGATATTGAATCGTATTTTTTTCATGTTCTTGTACTTTTTAGATCTGAAGTCATTGTATTTATCTTGCTCTTATATGTATGAATACTTGAACTGTGATTCTTGAAATGTATTTTGTTTATGATTGTAAGTCACTGTGGGTAACGGTCTGTGTCCTCAGAAGACTCTGATTATATTACGATTACTGTCAGGATCATATAACAAGTACTGCTTTATTACAAATTGAGCAGAAACTGCATTTTCGTTTTAAGTAAATAAAAAGTTGAAAAATGGTGAAAAGCTTTAAAATTGCATCTCTGCTGCTGCAAATAATAGGGTTAACACCTAAAACGAGTGTGTCCTCAGAATTAGCATGTGCCTTGTTTATGGTCATTCCTTACTCAGCAATGCGACCATAGCTTCACTCTAATATGAAATCCATTTAATGTAAAACAAAATGTTTCTGGTGAAAGATGTACGATTCTTAACTCCAGATTAATTCATTTTCAAAGACAGCCTAAAACTACTGTAATTATTGTTATAGAAGTACCAGTTCTTCTGGATCAAAATACGGTTCCTGACAGGCTTGTGGACTGAGGCAGTACTGAAACTTTCAGTTCATTATTATGAAAACAATAAATTAAAAATGGGTGTATACTACAGCCGGGAGATGGTGTCAAGTGTTTTAAAAAAATACTATTTGCAAAATAGTATTTACTCATTCCTATTTAAAATACATGTCTGGCAACCTATTTTCTATTTGTATTTTAAATAAATATGGAGACCAATGTTTTCTATTTAAAGAGTTTCCGAGACTATTTTGCCCATCCTTGGCATTCAGCTGTTAACTGTAAGGTTGGTTTCCAGCCAGATTGCCTTTCCGGGCAGCCTTCTCAATAGAGTCCAAGCTTCCGATTTCATTTGCAGTCATGAAGGGTGCGGTGGCCAAGTGGTAAGGCGTCGGTCTCGTAAACCGAAGATCACGGGTTCAATCCCGTCCGTACCTTGTTGCTGTCTTTAAAACACTATTTGTTACTTGTTTGTACCTTTGCAGCTGAAAAGAAAAATTATATAATGCAAATTGTATTTTAATTTAAATAAAAATGGGAGTATTCAGATTTGAACCGGGGATCTCTTGATCAGCAGTCAAATGCTCTACCGCTGAGCTATACCCCGACTCCAACAACACCATTTCCTATCAAGCACAACCAACGGTGCCGAGCTGTCAGTTTCAGGAATGCAACCTGTCAAGGATACTGATTTTTAACCTCGTATCCCGCAGAAAATTCCTGTGGCGCAATTGGTCAGTGTGTTTGGCTTTTAACCCTTTAAGGACCGAGATTGTGTCAATACCACATCATACTGAAATTTCAAATTGAAAGCCACAGCTTGCCTTGCCAGACAGCTTTGACAGATTATTTAAGAGAAGCTATAACGTTCCCCAGAGTGTCCTGAAAACAAGGACACCCATTCCAAGATGAGACTGTAACAAATTGATTTTTTGTGCATTGTTATAGGAAGAGAGTCAAATACAGCCAAAAAAACGCTTGGGCCTTAAATAGTTTAGCAAACGGTTGGTTGCTTGTGTAGCAGGTCTTTATATACATATAGCTACATTTATGTTAATAATTTGACTACGCCCCCTTGTGTTTATGGAGGACAAGGGCGTCGAGTGGTTGGTTCCCACACAAACTCTTTTATCCAGGAGAAACCAAGCAATCATACACCAAAAATAATCTGTACACGTTTTTATTTGTAATTGTTTTAAAAATCTCAAGCACATTAACAATAATGTAAACCATATGACAATGCCACCTTCACTTCACAGTCTAACAACTGTCTAATAGAGATATATATATAAGGATAATACAATAAAACAGACTCTAAATCTATCAGTTTCATATAGTGCAGTTAATTAAATTAATTAGCACAGATTATATGATTGCAGTTTATATAACATGGGGAACCCCGGAGAGAGACCGCTTTCAATACCTTTAATCACAGCTTCAACACGAGGAAACCCCACACCACTGATACAGGGGAACCCTGTGAGAGAGACCGCTCAATACCTTTAATCACAGCTAAAACACGAGGAAACCCCACACCACTGATACAGGGGAACCCCAGAGAGAGACTTGCTTTCAATACCTTTAATCACAGCTTCAACACGAGGAAACCCCACACCACTGATACAGGGGAACCCCAGAGAGAGACCGCTTTCAATACCTTTAATCACAGCTTCAACCAGAGGAAACCCCACACCACTGATACAGGGGAACCCCAGAGAGAGACCGCTTTCAATACCTTTAATCACAGCTTCAACACGAGTCCGGCCCACACCACTGATACAGGGGAACCCCAGAGAGAGAGATGATTTCAATACCTTTAATCACAGCTTCAACACGAGGAAACCCCACACCACTGGACAGGGGAACCCCCAGAGAGACCGCTTTCAATACCTTTAATCACAGTCCTTCAACACGAGGAAACCCCACACCACTGATACAGGGGAACCCCAGAGAGAGACCGCTTTCAATACCTTTTAATCACAGCCAACACGAGGAAACCCCACACCACTGATACAGGGGAACCCCAAGAGAGAGACCTTTCAATACCTTTAATCACAGCTTCAACCCGAAAAAAACCCCACACCACTGATACAGGGGAACCCCAGAGAGAGACCCCTTTCAATACAAAAAACTTTAATCACAGCTTCAACCAGAGGAAACCCCACACCACTGATACAGGGGAACCCCAGAGAGAGACCGCTTTCAATACCTTTAATCACAGCTTCAACCCGAGGAAATGGGGAAGCTATAAAAACACCACTGAGATGCTCGGATATATTGTGAGAAGTGTTGAATTTAAATCAAGGAAAGTAATGTGCAAAGAAGAGCAACCAGAATTATGTGGGTTTAAAAGGCATGTATTTACGCAGACAGGCTCAAAGAATTGAATCTGTTCAGTCTAGAACAAAGAAGACTAATTGGCGATCTGATTCAAGCATTCAAAATCCTAAAAGGTATAGACAATGTTGACCCAGGGACTTTTTTCTGAAAAAAAAGAAACAAGGACCAGGGGTCACAAATGGAGATTAGATAAAGGGCATTCAGAACAGAAAATAGGAGGCACTTTTTTACACAGAGAATTGTGAGGGTCTGGAACCAACTCCCAGTAATGTTGTTGAAGCTGACACCCTGAGATCCTTCAAGAAGCTGCTTGATGAGATTCTGGGATCAATAAGCTACTAACAACGAAAAACGAGCAAGATGGGCTGAATGGGGCCTCCTCTCGTTTGGAAACTTTCTTATGTTCTTATGTTCTGCCTCTGTTATGCTAAAGTTATTTAAAACTGGATAGGAACAGGTCGACATGTGGGGCATGTAGTCCGTGTCCTCCTTTGTAAAAACTTGTTAAAAGTAATCATTTAATATATTTGCTATTTTTTTTCTTTGTCTATGATTTTGCCATCTGTGTCTTTTAGACATTTAACCTCCTCTTTGATTGTTCTCTTGCTGTTATAATATTGGAAAATCGTTTTGGAATTGGTTTTAGCCCCCTTAGCAATGTTCATTTCTGTCTCTCTCTTGGCCTTTCTAACTTCCTTTTTGACTTGTGTTTGCAGCTCCAAACAGGAGGAGTGGCAAACACTGAAGCAGCAGCAAAGGTCATTCAAAATGATCTCGACAGCATTCAGAACTGGGCAGACACATGGCAAATGACATTTAATAGAGGAAAGTGGAAGGTACTGCATGCAGGCAATACATTTCTCCCCCCTTCCTTTCTATATTGGTTAATTGTGGGCTCTAGTTTTTTTTATTTAACATCACTGAGTCCCTTGTCCCTGTGGTTGCAACCACAATGTAGAAACATCTAGAGAATGGATAGGAATGGGCAATAAACATCTCTGCTGTTTCTCTTAAAGCGTGTTTATTTATTTCTAATACTGGACCCTGTCTTAATACTGTATCACATTCTGAATATGAATATAGCTGAATTATTAATTGTAGGTAATACTTAGAATACCAGATACATATTTAGCATTAAAAGCAATCCATGTGATTTCTTTACCAGTCGTTCATTATTTTGTGTATCAGCCTCCACACAAAGCCGAGTGTGTCAGCGGTATACTGTAATGATGCTGCAGTCAGTCTGCCCGGACTGCACCTGAACCATCTTAAAAACACGAAGCCTCCAATAAGCTCATTTGTAAAGTTAGTAAAGAATGGCGCTATATAATCTAAGGAAGCTGAATGTGAACTCCTAGCTGGAGCAACGAGAGAGGGGAGAGGGGGCAGGGCAGAGAAGGAGGGGGAGACGCTGTTTGGGCAACCGGCTCCTGAACATTCCACTCCGCTGAGCAGAGACCGTTAGGATTTAAAAATGCGAAAGTTCCGAGCGCCGTTAGTATGGGCTGCCAGAAATGAGGAGAAAATAAATACAGCTTTTTATAAATGTGTGCATTCAGATATCATTTAGAAATCTAGTTACAACATTTAACAGTTAGCTAAATATTTAAATACATCTTAAATCTCTTAACTAGATTTAACATTTAGCTAAATATTTAAATAAATCTTAAATCTCTTAACTAGGTTTAACATTTAGCTAAAGATTAATTATATGTGTGTGCGTCAGTACCTGTGTGTGTGCGTGTCAGTACCTGTGTGTGTGTGTGTGTTTCTCGGTGTGTGTGTGTGTCTCAGTGTGTGTGTGTGTGTTTGTGTCTCCGTGTGTGTGTGTGTGTTTGTGTCTCGGTGTGTGTGTGTGTGTCTCAGTGTGTGTGTGTGTGTTTGTGTCTCCGTGTGTGTGGTTGTGATGGTGATACTGTGTGTCTCGGTGTCTCAGTGTGTGTGTGTGTCTGTGTCAATGTGTGTGTGCGTGTCAGTATCTGTGTGTGTGTGCGTTTCCGTGTCAGTACCTGTGTGTTTGTGTGTGTTTGTTTGTCAGTACCTGTGTGTGCGTGTCAGTATTTGTGTGTGTGTCAGTACCTGTGTGTGTGTCTGTGTGTGTGTCACTGAGTGTGTGTGTCTCAGTGTGTGATGTGTGTCTGTCGCAGTCTCAGTGTGTGTGTGTCTCAGTGTGTGTGCGTCTCAGTGTGTGTGTGTTTGTGTCTCAGTGTGTGTGTGTTTGTGTCTCAGTGTGTGTGTGTGTGTCTGTGTGTGTCTCAGTGTGTGTGTGTCTCAGTGTGTGTGTGTGTGTCTCAGTGTGTGTGTGTGTGTGTCTCAGTGTGTGTGTGTGAGTGTGTGTGTGTCTCAGTGTGTGTGTGTGTGTGTGTTTGTCGCAGTCTCAGTGTGCCTGTGTGTGTCAGTGTGTGTGTGTCTCAGTGAGTGTGTCTCAGTGTGTGTGTGTGTCTCAGTGTGTCTCAGTGTGTGTCTCAGTGTTTGTGTCTCAGTGTGTGTGTGTCTCAGTCCCTTCAAGTCATACAAACACGTTTTTCTAACTCCTCTCAATCCCACGACAAAAACATTGTCAATGTAAATAAACACGTTCGAAAAACACACCAGCCGTTTAAAGGGGTGATATCAAACACAAAAGCCCAAGTTAGGAGAAGCAATTCGGCCAATCTTGTCAAGCATCAAGCAAATAGGCACACTTGGAAAGGTGCTGGGGCCCAAGATTCACACAATTCTTGCTTCTAACTTGGCGCCTTTTTTTGATCGCTTCGCTCCACTTTATCACTCCACTTGAAATGCTCTTTGTATGACTTGAAGTGACTGAGACACAAACACTGAGACACAAACACTGACACACACACACTGAGACTGCGACAGACACACACACACACACACACACTGAGACACACACACTGAGACACACACACACTGAGACACACACACTGAGACACACACACACACACACACACACTGAGACACACACACACTGAGACACACACACTGAGACACACACACACACACACACACTGAGACACAGACACTGAGACACAAACACACACTGAGACACACACACTGGGACACACACACAGACACTGAGACACACACACTGAGACACGCACACTGAGATACACTGAGACGCACACACTGAGACACACACACATAATGAGACACAGTCTGAGACACACACTCAAACACTGTGACACACACAGAAACTGAGACAAACACACACACTAAGACACACACACTGAGACAAACACACACACTGAGAGACACACACACTCCGAGACATACATAGATACTGACACACACACACACAGATACTGACACACACACACACACACACACACACAGTTACTGACCCGCAGACACACAGATACTGACACACACACACACTTATGCTGTGCACTTATGTTATGCTAATTGGTAAACATGCAAATTTCAACATTACAAGAGCCAATCAAATCGTGTGAAAGTTCAAGGCGGGAGGAGCTCATTTGCTTACAAACTCCAGATTTAACTGCCAGTTAAATATTTAGCAAAATGTTAAATCTAGTTAAGAGATTTAAGATGTATTTAAATATTTAGTTAACTATTAAAGCTAGTTAAGAGATTTAAGATTTATTTAAATATTTAGCTAAATGTTAAATCTATCTAAAGATTTAAGATTTATTTAAATATTTAGCTAAATGTTAAATCTTGTAACTAGATTTCTAAATGATATCTGAATGCACACATTTATAAAAAGCTGTATTTATTTTCTCCTCATTTCTGGCAGCCCATACTAACGGCGCTCCGGAACTTTCGTGATTTTTAAATCCTAACGGTCTCTGCTCAGCGGAGTGGAATGTTCAGGAGCCGGTTGCCTAGCAGCGTCTCCGCCTCCTTCTCTGCCCCGCCCCTCTCTCCCTCTCGTTGCTCCAGCTAGGAGTTCACATTCAGCTTCCTTATATTATATAGCGCCATTCTTTACTAACTTTTACAAATGAGCTTATTGAGGCTTCGTGTTTTAAGATGGTTCAGGTGCAGTCCGGGCAGACTGACTGCAGCATCATTACAATATACCGCACTGCGCTCGGCTTTTTGTGGAGGCTGATACACAAAATAATGAACGACTGGTAAAGAAATCACATGGATTGCTTTTTAATGGTAAATGTATCTGGTATTCTAAGTATTACCTACAATTAAAACTCAGCTATATTCATATTCAGAATGTGATACAGTATTAAGACAGGGTCCAGTATTAGAAATAAATAAACACGCTTTAAGAGAAACAGCAGAGATGTTTATTGCCCATTCCCATCCATTCTCTAGATGTTTCTACATTGTGGTTGCAATCCACAGGGACAAGGGACTCAGCGATGTTAAATAAAAAAACCAGAGCCCACAATTAACCAATATAGAAAGGAAGGGGGGAGAAATGTATTGCCTGCGTGCAGTACCTTCCACTTTCCTCTATTAAATGTCATTTGCCATGTGTCTGCCCAGTTCTGAATGCTGTCGAGATCATTTTGAATGACCTTTGCTGCTGCAACAGTGTTTGCCACTCCTCCTATTTTTGTGTCACTTGTTATTGATTTATTTATATAAATGTGTGTTTTGTTGTACAGCTCTTTATTATTATTTCTCATCTCGATGGTTTGATGGATTTGCTTCACTGGACCCCCCTAAACTACTTTCTCTCTTTCCTCTATGGAAGTATACGACGAAACTCCGATTGGCTGAAGGACTGTCTGCCCAATCCACCCCCTGTTGCTTAGCAACCGCGTCTCCGTTCACGGCTCTGCTTGCCAGCGGCTCGCTGCTTGATCTCCCGCCCCTGCCAATCATCTACTGCCTTTATAAATGCGGAGGAATATTGTGAGAGGGAGACCCGGACTTGTGAAGGAGATTCCGCGCTGCAGACTGGAGCGGGAACGCGAGAGACTTTATAACTTCGTGTCGCACACCAGGAAGGCTGTGTCTGACCGGGGGGATCATTTCAAACACGAGGTGCAGCGTGTTGGGGTTCCCTGGTCAGGAGCCTCTTAGTTTACTGTTAACGTTGTGTGGTTTATTTGATAGCTGTCCCGCTTCTGCAGCAAGGAGTCCTCTGGTTTTATTTGTTATATTTTATTTTATTCTTGCGTGCGCGCAGCTGTTTTATATATTCATTTTAAATAGATTGGGGGGAATTGGTACTGTGTACTTTATAAATGTAATGTAGTTTGTAACGAGACCATTCAACTGCTGACGTTGTTGTCTACTTTGTCTGTATCACAAAAAGAACAGAATTGCTGATCTGGTTAATTAACTTTACTATAAGAAACTGATAGATCCAAGTATTTTATATAAACTGCAATAATATAATCTGTGGTAATTAGTTTAATTAACTTCACTATAAGAAACTGACAGATTTAGAGTTTGTTTTATTGTATCATCCCTATATATACTAGACAATTGTTAGACTGTGAAGTGAAGGTGGCATTGTCATATGGTTTACATTATTGTTAATGTGCTTGAGATTTTTAAAACAATTACAAATAAAAACTTGTAAAGATTATTTTTGGTGTGTGATTGCTTGGTTTCTCCGGGATAAAAGAGTTTGCGCGGGAACCAACCACTCGAGGTCCTTGTCCTCCATAAACACAAGGGGGCGTAGTCAAATTATTAACATCGATTTAGCTATATGTATATAAAGACCTGCTACACAAGAAACCAACCGTTTGCTAAACTATTTAAGGACCAAGCGTTTTTTTTGCTGTATTTGAATCTCTTCCTATAACAATGCACAAAAAATCAATTTGTTACAGTCTCATCTTGGAATGGGTGTCCTTGTTTTCAGGACACTCTGGGGAACATTATAGCTTCTCTTAAATAATCTGTCAAAGCCGTCTGGCAAGGCAAGCTGTGGCTTTCAATTTGAAATTTCAGTATGATGAGGTGTTGACACAATCTCGGTCCTTAAAGGGTTAAGAGCCAAACACACTGACCAATTGCGCCACAGGAATTTTCTGCGGGATACGAGGTTAAAAATCACGCGCCTTGACAGGTTGCATTCCTGAAACTGACAGCTCGGCACCGTTGGTTGTGCTTGATAGGAAATGGTGTTGTTGGAGTCGGGGTATAGCTCAGCGGTAGAGCATTTGACTGCTGATCAAGAGATCCCAGGTTCAAATCCGAATACTCCCATTTTTATTTAAATTAAAATACAAGTTACATTATAGAATTTTTCATTTCAACTGCAAAGGTACAAACAAGTAACAAATAGTGTTTTAAAGACAGCAACAAGGTACGGACGGGGATTGAACCCGTGATCTTCGGTTTCTGAGACCGACGCTTTACCACTTGGCCACCGCACCCCTTCACGACTGCAAATGAAATCGGAAGCTTGGAGTCTATTGAGAAGGCTGCCCGGAAAGAGAATCTGCCTGGAAACCAACCTTACGGTTAACAGCTGAATGCCAAGGATGGGCAAAACAGTCTCGGAAACTCTTTAAATAGAAAACATTGGTCTCCATATTTATTTAAAATACAAATAGAAAATAGGTTGCCAGACATGTATTTTAAATAGAAATTAGTAAATACTATTTTGCAAATAGCATTGTTTTAAAACACTTGACACCATCTCCCGGCTGTAGTATACACCCATTTTTAATTTATTGTTTTCATAATAATGAACTGAAAGTTTCAGTACTGCCTCAGTCCACAAGCCTGTCAGGAACCGTATTTTGATCCAAAAGAACTGGTACTTCTATAGCAATAATTACAGTAGTTTTAGGCTGTCTTTGAAAATGAATTAATCTGGAGTTAAGAATCGTACATCTTTCACCAGAAACATTTTGTTTTACATTAAATGGATTTCATATTAGAGTGAAGCTATGGTCGCATTGCTGAGTAAGGAATGACCATAAAACAAGGCACATGCTAATTCTGAGGACACACTCGTTTTAGGTGTTAACCCTATTATTTGCAGCAGCAGCGATGCAATTTTAAAGCTTTACACCATTTTTCAACTTTTTATTTACTTAAACGAAAATGCAGTTTCTGCTCAATTTGTAATAAAGCAGTACTTGTTATATGATCCTGACAGTAATCGTAATATAATCAGAGCCTTCTGAGGACACAGGCGTTACCCACAGTGACTTACAATCATAAACAAAAATACATTTCAAGAATCACAGTTCAAGTATTCATACATATAAGAGCAAGATAAATACAATGACTTCAGATCTAAAAAGTACAAGAACATGAAAAAATACGATTCAATATCGGAGCAGATAACAGTGTCAGTGATAGTTACATCAGGATAGGATTAAATGCAAAATACTACAGATTGAATAACACTTGTGGCAGATTATACGTCAGAAAGAGAGGAACGATAGAGAAAGAGAGGAACGAGAGAGAAAGAGGGGAACGAGAGAGAGAAAGAGAGGAACGAGAGAGAAAGAGGAACGAGAGAGAAAGAGGAACGAGAGAAAGAGAGGAACGAGAGAGAAAGAGAGGGACGAGAGAGAAAGAGGGGAACGAGAGAGAACGAGAGAGAAAGAGGAACGAGAGAGAAAGAGAGGAACGAGAGAGAGAAAGAGAGGAACGAGAGAGAAAGAGGAACGAGAGAGAAAGAGGGGAACGAGAGAGAAAGAAAGAGGGGAACGAGAGAGAAAGAGAGGAAAAGAGGGAAAAGGAGAGAGAAAGAGGGGAACAATAGAAAAGGGGAACGAGAGAAAAAAAGAGGAACGAGAGAGAAAGAGAGGAACGAGAGAAAGGGAGGGAGGAAAAGGGAAACGAGAGAAGGAGGGGGAACGAGAGAGAAAGAGAGGAACGAGAGAGAAAGAGGAGGAACGAGAGAAAGAGGGGAGCGAGAGAGAGAGGAAACGAGAGAGAAGGAGGGGAACGAGAGAGAAAGAGGGGAGCGAGAGAAAGAGGAACGAGAGAGAAAGAGAGGAACGAGATAGAAAGAGAGGAACGAGAGAGAAAGAGAGGAACGAGAGAGAAAGAGGGGAACGAGAGAGAGGGGAACAAGAGAAAGAGAGGAACGAGAGAGAAAGAGGAACGAGAGAGAAAGAGAGGAACGATAGAGAAAGAGAGGAACGAGATAGAAAGAGAGGAACGAGATAGAAAGAGGAGAGCGAGAGAGAAAGAGAGGAACGAGAGAGAAAGGGGAACGAGAGAGAAAGAGAGGAATGATAGAGAAAGAGAGGAACGAGAGAGAGAGGAACGAGAGAGAAAGAGGAACGAGATAGAAAGAGGGGAACGAGAGAGAAATAGAGGAACGAGAGAGAAAGAGAGGAACGAGATAGAAAGAGAGGAACGAGATAGAAAGAGGGGAACGATAGAGAAAGAGAGGAACGAGATAGAAAGAGAGGAAAGAGAAAGAGAGGAACGAGAGAAAGAGAGGAACTAGATAGAAAAAAAGGGGAATCTAGAAAAAAAGGGGAACGAGAGAGAGAGAGAGAACCAGAGAGAAAGAGGGGAGTGGAAAAGAGAGGAACGAGAGAGAAAGAGGGGAACGAGAGAGAAAGAGGGAACGAGAGAGGGAACGAGAGAGAAAGAGAGGAACGAGAGAGAAAAGAGGGAGGATAAAGAGGAAGGAGATAGAAAAGGGAAAACTAGAGAGAAAGAGGGGAACGAGAGAGAAAGAGAGGAACGAGAGAGAGAAAGAGAGGAACGAGAGAGAAAGAGGGGAAACTAGAGAGAAAGAGAGGAACGAGAGAAAGAGGGGAAACGAGAGAGAAATAGAGGAACCAGAGAGAAAGAGGGAACCATAGAGAAAAGAGAGGAACGAGATAGAAAGAGAGGAACGATAGAGAAAGAGGGGAACGAGATAGAAAGAGGGGAACGAGAGAGAAAGAGAGGAACGAGAGAGAAAGGGGAACGAGAGAGAAAGAGGGAACTAGAGAAAGAGGATAAATGATAGAGAAAGAGAGAAAAGAGAGAAAAGAGGGGAAAGAGAGAGAAAGAGGGGAACGAGAGAGAAAGAGAGGAACGAGAGAGAAAGAGGGGAACGAGAGAGAAAGAGGGAAGAGAGAGAAAGAGGGAAGTGATAGAGAAAGAGGGGAACGAGACAGAAAGAGGAGAGTGATAGAGAAAGAGAGGAACGAGAGAGAGAAAGAGGGGAGAAAGAGGGGAACGAGAGAGAAAGAGAGGAACGAGAGAGAAAGAGGGGAACGAGATAGAAAGAGGGGAACGAGAGAGAAAGAGAGGAACGAGAGAGAAAGAGAGGAACGAGATAGAAAGAGGGGAACGATAGAGAAAGAGAGGAACGAGAGAGAAAGAGAGGAACGAGAGAGAAAGAGGGGAACGAGAGAGAAAGAGAAAACGAGAGAAAGAGAGGAACGAGAGAAAGAGGGAACGAGAGAGAAAGGGGAGAAAGAGAGAGAAAGGGAAACGAGAGAAAGAGAGTAAAACCAGAGAAAGAGAGAGGAACGAGAGAGAAAGAGAGGAAGAGAGAAAGAGAGGAACGAGAGAGAAAGAGGGGAGCGAGAGAGAGAGAGGAACGAGAGAGAAGGAGGGGAACGAGAGAGAAAGAGGGGAGCGAGAGAGAAAGAGGAACGAGAGAGAAAGAGAGGAAACTAGATAAAAGAGAGGAACGAGAGAAAGAGAGGAACGAGAGAAAAGAGGGGAACGAGAGAGAGGGGAACAATAGAGAAAGAAAACAGAAAGAAAACTAGAGAGAAAGAGAGGAAACTATAGAGAAAGAGAGGAATTAGATAGAAAGAGAGGAAGCGAGATAGAAAGAGGAGAGCGAGAGAAAGAGAGGAACTAGAGAGAAAGGGGGGAAACGAGAGAGAAAGAGAGGAATGATAGAGAAAGAAAAACTAGAGAGAGAAGAAGAGAGAGAAAGAGGAAGAGAAAGAGATTTTAAAACGAGATAGAAAGAGGGGAACGAGAGAGAAAGAGAGGAACGAGAGAGAAAGAGAGGAACGAGATAGAAAGAGAGGAACGAGATAGAAAGAGGGGAACGATAGAGAAAGAGAGGAACGAGATAGAAAGAGAGGAACGAGAGAGAAAGAGAGGAACGAGAGAGAAAGAGAGGAACGAGAGAGAAAGAGGAACCAGATAGAAAAGGGGGAACGAGAGAAAAGAGAGGAATGAGAGAGAAAGAGGAGGATAAAGAGAGGAACGAGAGAGAGAAAGAGAGAGAAAGAGGGAACGAGAGAGAAAGAGAGGAACGAGAGAGAAAGAGGGGAGTGATAAAGAGAGGAACGAGATAGAAAGAGGGGAATGAGAGAAAAAGAGGGAAACCCAGAGAGAAAGAGGGGAACGTGAGAGAAAGAGAGGAACGAGAGAAAAAGAGAAACAGAGAGAAGGAAGGGGAAAAAGAGAGGAAAGAGAGAAATAGAAAAAGGGGAACGAGAGAAAGAGAGAAATAGAGAGAAAGAGGGGAACTATAGAGAAAGAGAGGAACGATAGAAAGAGAGGAACGACAGAGAAAGAGGGGAACGAGATAGAAAGAGGGGAACGAGAGAGAAAGAGAGGAACGAGAGAGAAAGGGGAACGAGAGAGAAAGAGGGGAACTAGAGAGAAAGAGGATAACGATAGAGAAAGAGAGGAACGAGAGAGAAAGAGGGGAACCAGAGGAGAAAGAGGGGAACGAGAGATAAAGAGAGGAACGAGAGAGAAAGAGATTAAACATAGAGAGAAAGAGGGGAACCAGAGAGAAAGAGGGAAGTGATATAGAAAGAGGAAATCGCAGACAGAAAGAGGAGAGTGATAGAGAAAGAGAGGAACGAGAGAGAAAGAGGGAAAGAGAGAGAAAGAGGGGAGAGAGAAAGAGAGGAACGAGAGAGAAAGAGGGGAACGAGATGGAAAGAGGGGAACAAGAGGGAAAGAGAGGAATGAGAGAGAAAGAGAGAACTAGATAGGAAAGAGGTATGTTATAGAGAAAGAGAGGAACGAGAGAGAAAGAGGGGAACGATAGAGAAAGAGAGGAGCGATAGAGAAAGAGAGGAACGAGATAGAAAGAGAGGAACGAGATAGAAAGAGGGGAACGAGAGAAAGAGAGGAACGAGAGAGAAAGAGAGGAACGAGATAGAAAGAGAGGAACGAGAGAGAAAGAGAGGAACGAGAGAGAAAGAGGGGAGTGATAAAGAGAGGAACGAGATAGAAAGGGGAACGAGAGAGAAAGAGGGGAACGAGAGAGAAAGAGGGGAACGATAGAGAAAAGAGACTTTTGACTTTTCAATTTCCTTTATTTCCAATTAATTATTAAAACAATTCATTAATACATATACTGTATATATATATTTTTTTTCAATGACAAAAACAACCACAATTATTTTCCCCCACCACCATGCAAAAAAAACACAGATCCTCTTTTCCATCCTTTATGTTAAAATTAATTTAAAGTTTACTCCTTCTAATTCACACAGCACCTCATTTACACACCACAATTCCTCAAATTTTCCAAGATCTTTCAACACTTTATAAAACTCATAATCTACTTTCAGCCTACATTTCACCAGTATCTTAAACATGCTCAGCACATCATCACTCCCTCCCGCTGCACTCTGTTCTTCCTACTCTTATAAATAGCCAGCTTAGCCTGCCCCACCAGGAAGTTCACAATCTGATTGATTCTTTTTGTTTTCTTCCTATACCCATTTCCAAAAAATAAAACTGTGATGTTAAAATTTAAATTGAAAGCAGTAAAAAACTGAGCTAAAAGACTAAAAAAATGGTGCTAAATCGGGAGCATGCGCTAAAACAATGAAACACGGTCTCTCTCTGAGCACAAACGGACAGGAATCAGACACGCCAGGGTTAATAATGCTGATAAAAGCATTGACAGCAACAATCATGTAAACCCTCCACTGCAGATCCCCAGCTCTCTTATTGAGGGGTTTATACAAGCTGCTCCAGGCTGGCACTGTACTCTCCTCCTTCCAGCCTGGCTCTCCAGGGTGTGTCAGGGAGTGTGGTTAGCTGGGTCTGATGCTTAACAAGCACGCAAACTCTGTACAGGGCTTTGCCTCCATGCTTGAGACAAGCCTCCCACTCAACCCTCTGCTTCCAGTAGCGGCCCTGGAGGCCCCGCTTCTTCCCTGAAAGCAGGAGACACTGCAGGCCTGGGAACGGGGCGGGATATCAGGGAGAGGGTGTCCTGGAACAACTCTTTCAGGGAGCAGCGTCCCTCCGGGACAAAGCGGATCTGAGCTGGATCAAAAACCTCTCCACTCTTCGTACTGAGTGCACGCCCAGCTCAGCACTCAGCCTTTTCCGCACTCAGCCAGCAGCCCTGCAGGTCCAGCAGGTGGCGCAGCTTCGGGAGGCGAGCTCTGATTAGCTGGTGGTTCAATGCAGGGGCCAGTGCTTGGAGGAGCAAGGAGCGGGTTGTTTACAATTGGCTCTTCCAGAAGCCAATGCAAAGTGGGGGCCTCCTCCCTCTCTCAACCCTCAAAAGGCGCCAGGCCCTCAACATGCTCCTGTAGAAAATGGGGATCGATGACAGGTCCACCCAGCTAGAATCCACTAGGAACAGGTGCTTATCCAGCTGTAGCGCTCCTGGTCTCCCTCAGCAGGGCGTGCAGGCCAGCAGTCTCCAGGACAGTGAGTCAGGTCCATATAGCAGCCGCTGGACTGACTGCAGTCGGAAAGCCGAGACCCAGCTGCTCCATCCATCACACCCTGACCTCCTTTCTCCCTTGGCAGGTACAGCACTCCTTTCCTTAGCCAGTGCAACCTGTCCCAAAAAAGAAATCCAGCATCACCTTCTGCACCTCTTCCAGCAGCCCCTGCGGTGGTTCCAAACACACCAGCCGGTGCCACAGTGTGGATGCCACCAGGTTGTTAATAATCAGAGCTCTGCCTCTGTGGGACAGCTGCGGAGCAGCCAGCCACCTGCCCAGTCGCCCTCTTCACTCCCTCCAGCACCCCCTCCCATTCTTTATCTCGCTGATGTCGTTCCCCAGGTGCACCCCCAAGTACTTGAATCCTCCCCTGCTCCATTGAAGCCCTCCAGGCAGCGCTGGGGGTCCCAGTCCTCCCACTGCCCCAGCAGCAGTGCACAGCTTTTATTCCAGTTCACCTTGGCTGAGGACAATGTCTCAAAGTCTACAAGGGTGCTGTGCAGTATCTTGATGTCCTGCTCCCCCTGACCATCACCACGAGGTCGCCAGCGCAGACGCTGACACTGTGACAGGGGGGCCGGGCAGTGCGGTATAGACAGTCCACTGATCCCCGACGCAGTTCTTGGAGCAGGGGTTCGATGGCCAGGAGTACAACATGCCTGACAGTGCACAGCCCTGTCTAACCCCCTCTGTACTCTGAAAGGAGCACTTAGCCCACCGTTTATCTTCAGTACACTGTGAATGTCACGATAGAGCACCTGAGTCATGGCTATGAAGACAGGGCCGAACTCAAGGCCTGCATGGTCCTCCACAAATACTGGTGCTCAACCCGGGTCAAAAGCCTTTTCCTGATGCAGTGAAATCAGACCAGTGTTTAAGCCAAATATCTGAGACTTCCAAAATGTCCCGAATCAAAAAATATGTTGTCAAAGATTGACCTGCGGGCACACAGTAGGTCTGGTCTGAGTGTATCACTGAGCCCAGGACATCCCTCAGCCGACTGGCCAGGGTCTTCGACAGCAACTTGTAGTCCACACATAACAGCGAGACAGGTCTCCAGTTCTTTATCTCACACAGGTCCCCGTTTTTGGCAGCAGCATTACCACAGCCTTCCTGCAGCTAAGTGGCAGCTCTCCTTTGGCCAGGCTTTCGTTAAAACCGCCAGGAGGTCCTCCCCAAGTTCACTCCAGAACGTTTTATAGAACTCTGTGGGCAGGCCGCTCATGCCAGGGGCTTTCCTGTTGCTCAATCCACTGAGGGCAGTGGAGAGCTCCCAGAGAGAGAGTGCTCTCTCCAGCCCATTCCTCTCCTCTTCAAGGACCTGTGGCAGACCTTGGTGGAAGTTGTGTGTGTTAGCTGTGTCTTCTCCTCCTACCTGACTGGAGAACAGCTCTGTGTAAACTGCACAGCTCTCCTGCGGATCTCCTGGCTCCTGCAGCTCCCTCCCATCCTCCGCACGTAGGCAGTGGATCAGCTTGCTCTGTCCCTGTTTTTCTCCAGGCTGAAGAAATATTTGGTTGGGGCGCCCACCTGCGATACACTCTGGAACCTTGATCTTGTTAGCGCCTCCCCTGTGCTTTTGTGTCCAGCAGGTCAATTAGTAACGCTTTTTTTTTTTCCTTTGAGATCCTCAAGCCTGCTATTTGATGTGGACTCTAGAGCCTGCTGAAGCTCCAGAATGTCCTTCTCCAAATATCTCATTGACTCATTGATGCCCCTTGTAACACTCACAGTGTACTGCTGACAGAGCTGGCGAATCTGCACCTTCCCCACATCCCACCACTGTGTCAGGGGAACTAAAACTGGCCTTTTGCCTTCTCCACTGCTGCCAGAAAAAATTAAAACAGGTTTTAAAATGTGCATCATTGGTTAATAGGGTGTTAAAATGCCAGTAGGAGCTACAATGCTGTTCTAACTGCCGGAATTAAAACAGTTACTAAAAAAACACAGTGATCGGACAAACCAGTAGGGTGATAAAACAAGACTTTACAGTGCTAAAATGGTGTTTAAAACAGTAAAAATGGTCTAATCTGGCCAGAGAGAGTTTGTCTCCCTCGCTTTTACCCATGTGTACTGTCTTTGTTAATATTCAAAGTTTTCCACAGATCTTTTAACTCTTTCCTGTTATACGGCGCATCTCTCTGGCTGATAGTGTGTGGGGTTCTGCATGATTCCTGTCCTCTTGTCATTTTCTGTACAATTAAAATCTCCACCCAGAAAAAAGATACTCCTCCGCTTCACATTTAAGAAGGTTTTCTAAAACCTTTAAAAATAAAACTCTTTCTTTACCGTCCGTTGGTGCATAAATGTTAATAAAAACGAGTGAGGTCTTCTCCATTACTGCACGCACTACAAGGAGACGTCCTTTAATAACCTCCTCAACATTCACAGAAATGGGTTTTACATTTTCAGCAAATAAAACAGCAACCCCGGCGCTCAGAGAGGACCCGTGACTTAAAACGATATCACCCTTCCATTCTTTCATCCATTCAGTACAACCCTATCATCACTGTGCGTTTCCTGTAAAAACATCACATTTATATTCTTCTGTTTAATCAGCTCAAACACGGCTCTCTTCAGAGCATCTCGACACCCGTTAATATTTAAGCTCCTGATTTTAATTTCACCCATTAGATAAAAAAAAAGAAAGAAAACAAGCAGAAAGAAGCAGCGGAGAGACAGATAAAAGCAAGAGATAAACTACCCTTCATGACATTTTAATTTTGCTAAAACATTTTTTAACCTCCACTTTTCCTGATCGCCAGACCTTCGCTTGATCTGTTCTTTTTTCAAAAAACCCTTACAGTTGCCTTGAACAGACTTATGTTCGAAAATATTCCCCACCACTACATTTTTCTTTCCTTTTGTTTTCTGTAAAAACTCCCCTAACCTTTTCCAGCTCATACCCCCAGCCGGCCCCGATCTGCTCTGACTAGCTGAGGACTCGGCTGCCAGAGACGAAGTCAGTGAGGCCGCCTCCCCCCTCGTCTCCACTCCGGAGGACTCGAGGTGACGCTGCTCGCAGCTAAAAACACTCCACCGAGTTGCGGGTCTCCCTTTCTTCTACACCTTTCCTTCAGCTCTCTCTCTCCTTCCCCCGTTCCAACACCTACAATACCTTCCTCTGCCTCTGTATTACGTTTTTTAGCTATTAATCATCTGCTTTTTTCCTTGTCCTCTTTTTCCTGGGATTTTTAAAATCTCCATCCTTTTTTTTTCAGTCTCCATCTGTGCTATCTCCTCCCGATTTCTCCAATTTCCTTCTCCAAAACCCGTCTGTTTCCTCTGCTGTAGCCCGCTGCAACCCCTTCAGTGCTGCTTCCAGCCTCCTCCCCTCCCTCTGCCTCAACGCTACCATCTACCTGCTGTCCTTGGGCGTCTTTTCCCGGATCAGTTCTGTTTCCCCATTGGCGACGCTTAGCAGCCCTTCCCAATCTGTTACTGCCACTGCCTCCCGCCACCTCAGTGTCCGCCTGGGCTATTCCTCCTCGGCTGAGGCTGCGGTCGAGTCCGCCTCTCGATCTCGCCCCGACCCTGTCTCACCACCTCCCGGCTGCCCCCCGCCTCCTCCTCCCTCCTCCTCCTCCTCCTCCGGACAGTTTCTAACAATGTGCCCTCGCTCTAACACCTGAAGCACTTCACTCCCAAGTTACAAAAAACACGTAATCATGATTATCAATTTTAAACTTTAAAGAGATGTTTAAGTCATTGTTAATATTATTTAAAATCATGTATACTTGCCTCGAAAGAGACGATGTGCTTCAGTTGTGGAGCTTTGCACCCCAGAGGAATCCTCTTAATCCCGGACATTACCTGCCCGATCTCGCCAGTTCCCTCCTCCAGAATCTCATTTCGACAAACGGCGCACATTTGAAATGGTGATCTGAAGTACATGTAACTGAACGAAGGCATAG
>CM072681.1:22296235-22373434 GCA_036884735.1 Huso huso | reverse complement strand
ACAAGAGAGAAAGAGAGGAACAAGAGAAAGAGAGAATGAGAGAAAGAGGAATAAGAGAGAAAGAGAGAGAGAGAGGAGAGTGAGAGAAAAGAGGAATGAGAAAGAGGAGAGGAACAGAGAGAAAGAGAGAAAGAGAGGAATGAGAAAGAGAGGAGGAGAGAGAAAGAGAGGTTTGAGTTTTAAAATGAGAGAGTTTGAGTTTTGAAACAAAAACATAAAACAAGATAGCCACAAAAGGAAACCATCACAGCAAAACAACAATTACAGTCAAAACAACCAAAGTTACAAAATAAATTTTAGAGTGACAAGGTTAAATAACAAACTGAGCCCTTCCTTCCTCACATCACAGCTCACCTCCCACACCACCTCTGTTTAAACTTGTCCAAGTCTTTTACCAAACGGTAATAAAACAAATCTACCTGAATCTGCTGACAAGCAGGACTTAAAACACCCAGGCATCAGTAAAAAACCAGTGGCTAAAAATCTTGTTTTTTCGAGATTTATAAATGGCTAACTTCGCTGGACAAGGATAAAATTAACATAACATTTTTGATGCTGTTTTGACTTGTAGGTGATACTAAAACAAGTAACGCTTACTAAAAATAACACCAAAAAGATGCCAACAGGTCTGTTAAATGCTGGAAAAGGGTATCAATCGGGGCAGTTGGGGTGAACAGGTGATACACAGTCTCGGAGGCAGGGCGTGAAAGGACACTGGCTCACTACCCAGGCTCTATATGGCTCGGCAGCGACAGGCCACAGGTCGTTGTGCAACACACGCCACTGCAGGTCTCCTGAGCGCTTGGGCAGGGGGCAGCGAGACAGAGAGCGCCAACTCGGGAGCACAGCCTCCGCCACCCCAGGTGTGCCTCCACTTAGTATCCACCAGATCTCTCAACCTGGGGAACAGTGAGACGAACACACAGGTGGTACAGTTGTTTCTTTTCTCTGTGGCATGAAAAATGCAGCCTCAGTGAGTTGTGCACTGGACAGCAGCCTCCTGGCTGCTCTTCCTTCGCCAGGGGACTGGAGGAGAGACCAGCATGGGGAACAACGGATCGGGTTCGGAGGACCAGACGTCTGGCCAGACACCTCCACAAAACCCAGAGACAGCCGGCTCAAGGAGGCCTTCAGGTCAGCCAGCATCTTCTCCAGAACCTCTGATCTGATACCCAGCAACTACTACCCAGTTCCCTGCTGACCACCTCCCCACCGAAAAATCTGTGAATTCAATAAGCATGGCCCAGTTTTGTAAGTCCAGCATTTAAAAACACCACACCATGAGGTGACAAAAGAATTAAAATGAGCGGATTAAAAATAGGATTAAAAACAGGGCTCTCGAATATCCACTGCTGGCTGCACAGGGAGTGAGCCAGTCCTTCTGGTGAAGGAGGTGCCAGGTATTAAACATAGCACACCAAAAAAGTGTCCAGTCCGGAGTTGGGAATCTGTCAGGAAATTAAAAAAGATGTTTGTCCAAACTTACTGCCTGCCCGGTGCAGCAGAGAGGAAGTACAGCTCCCAAGCCAGCACAGCCCCTGCACAAAGCAGCCGCTGGGCTGCCTGGGTAGTCGAAACAGCCACCCTGCAAGAGAGGTTAATCAGTCCCAAACCCCTCGTGGGGGGAAGGAACAGCACCATGGGGCGAGCCAGTGATGCCCGCTCCAGAAAAACTGCAACAAGCCCTGCTGGGGTTCCAGTCAGGGGGATTCAGGCACACCGTCTGTGCCACAGCATGGAGGCAGCCAGATTATTAATGATGAGCACCTCCCTGAAAGACAACTGGGAGAGAAGCCATCGCCATTCCTGCAGCCGCCCCTGAACCTTCTCCAGCAGCCCCTCCCAGTTTTGCTGCATAAACTGTTCATTACCCAGGAACACTCCCAGGATCTTGAGATCAACCTGTATTCCAGGACAAGGTCTGGGGTAAGGAGGAGGAGTAGCACCCTTCCAGCTGCCAACCAGGTACGCCCCACTTGGTCCAGTTGGACCCGGGCTGACGAAGCCTCAAAGGTGCGGATGCAAACTTCTTGCAGGGTGGCTACATCTCGGTTCCAGTGACAAAGACATTCAGGCTATCAGCAGAGAGCAGAGAGTTAAGGCGTGGCAGTGCAGGCACTGCCAGCCAGTGGTGCAGGCAGAGCTGATGCAGCAGGGGTATGTGCAGAGGGAGTACAGTATCTGAGAGACAGCATCCCTGCCGAATCCTCTGAACTGGGAAGGGCCGACCCAGGCTGTTGTTCACCTTCACTGTACTACCAACATTAAAACACAAATTAATATAAGAATAAACAGACCAAAACCAAAAAGCCTTCAATGTGGCAAATAAACATTTGTGATCAACCTGTCAAATGCCTTCTCTTAACAAGCGAATTAAGCCAAAATTCAGGTTAAAAGTTTGATACATTTAAAAGGTCCCGATTAAAAAGAGGTTGTCATGGAGCGACGGGCACATAGTAAGACTGATCCTGGTGCACCACTGACGCCCAGACAGCCCCAGCCGGACAGCCAGAGCCTTTGGAAACAACTTGTAGTCACAACAGAGAAGAGACACTGGACGCCAGTTCTGGCGTTACACAAGTCCCCTTAGGCAGCATAAGATAACGGCACGGCGACAGCTCAGGGAGAGCCTCCCTGATACATCAGTCAACATGAAAGGATCCGGACCCATAAAAATAGTAAATACACTCAGTCAACACATGGTACAGACCTTGACCCAGCAAGCGCTGTAGTGCTTGTAAAACTCGGCTGCAGTCCATCAATGCCGGGCTTTGTTGTTGGACAGCTACAACAGCTTTTGGAAAGCTCTGAATGTGAGGGGGGAATCTGTCTACTGCTCTCCCCTCACTCAATCTGGGAGACCTTGATGTATTTGTGTCGCATCCAGCAGGCTCTGTTTCCTTCAGATTTATATAATTCACTATAAAATTCCACTGCTACCTGGTGCAGCTCCGCTTGGTTGCTCACCTCCTTCCCACAGGGCAGCCTCAGACAATGTATCTGTCTTCTGTTCTAGCCTCTTCTCCAGGCCGAAGAAGAAGGCTGTGGGAGCATCCATGTCTCTTAGCTGAGGAAGTGTGCCCCGAGCAGCGAGCCTCACCCTCTCCTCCAGCAGCCTGCCCAGACACCGCCCTTTCCGTAGGTTCTGACACTGTCCACCGCTCTGGCCATCCAGCTGCCTCTCCAACTCCAATATCTCTCTCTCCAGCTCACTGACCGCCGCCACACACACCTAGTGGAGTACTGAGTGTACTGTTGGCAAACACTTCAATCTAGTAATTTTACCAGTCAGTCCCACCACTGTCTTCAGGCTGTCAAAGTGACGATCTGTGTTCGCCAATTATTCAAAATTTTTAAAATTTTCACAAAACTTTAGGTCTTGAAGGAGTTTGATGTTAAAATGTCAACAAGATTTAACAGGAATTTCAGAAGGTAAAGAAACAGTGGTGGGACACAAAGTGGTGATCAGATAATGGCGAAGGGGGAAATATGGCAACCAATAAACTTTATTGCTGTGAGTTCTAGTGGTATAAAATTTATCTAACTCGCACCAGAGAGCTGGACTATGTTGTAATTAATCCAAGTATATTGTTTAACATTGGGTGAGAACAAACATCCACATCAGGCTGTGTGTATTTACAACAGCAGTCAGTTTACAGACAGACTGGGATGGGTTCCCGTGGTTGCGATCAAGCATTAAAATTCAAAAGTACAACAACCTCCTTACCACGAGTAAATGTACCGGTCACTTTCCAATAGCTCTGATACAATTTATTAAAAATAAAACTGTCTTCCCCTAGGTTAGAGCATAAATACACAAGATCAATAAAAGTCCCCCCAAGCTAACGTGCACTCTAAAAGTTTCTTGGTATAAATTCATCAATTGATAAAATCTCGCGCCCAATCCAGAGAAAATAAACAGCAACCCCCACGACTGAGTTTGGTTTAAAATATCTTTCCACCAGACAGCCAGTGAGTCTGGTTAGCGCTTGTCTGAGTGCTGCCTTGTAAAAAAACTATATCTGCCCGCTTTTTGGTTAATAAAATCAAATACCGGCTCTCTTTTTAAAATCTCTACAACCACATTATTAAAAGTTGCTAAAATTAGTTTCTCCCATGGATAATAAAGTGAGGGGTATGACAAAAATAAACAAGTAAGGATAAAAGTATGCAATTGTAAAATAACCATTTCAATGCTTGGTTTTAGTTAAACATTTACGGAACTACTAACACATTTTCAAACGAGCATGTTTTTTCTGATCAAATTCGGCCAAAAGTTGTTTTCCTGAGAACAATATTGGCACAACAAAACAATTTCAAACTGAAAAGGATGAAACTCAACCCCTCTTACCTTTTGTCTTACCCAAAAGTCACATCTGAGCAAGTGTGTATAATTGAGGTTTGGTTAGCTGGAGGTCAGAGAGAGCTGCAAGAAAGTCAGGAACCTCCGTTATCTCCTCTTCCCTCTCGCATCCCGGCTATCCCACTGCTCCACCGCCTCTTCGGTCACCTCCCATTCTAGGCGCTTCCTCAATCTCCGGAACCGCAACCAACGCCGCCCTGCAGCCCAGTCGCTCAGGCTGGAGCATCCGTTACACAGCGACAGCACCAGCATGAACTGGTGCTCACGCCCTCAGCTCTTCTCGAACAGGAGGGTTCGCCCGGCCAAGATGAGACTCAGCCTTGGCGCTTCCTCTCCTAGCTCCGAGTCACCCGGGCGGCAGTATGAAGGTGCCTGACCCTGACTGCCACTGTCCACGGAGACGGAGCTCGCCCCGCCAAGACAGGGGCGAGACCTTCCGCTGCTGGCGGTTTGGGAACCGAAACGGGCCTCAAGATCGACCTCCCCGCCCCCAAGCCACCACAGAATGCTTTTTTTTTCATTTTTCTTTTTTCATTATTCCTGTGAACATGCCGGCTACCTTTAGCTCACAGTAGCACTGACTGTGGAGTCTCCGGGGCAGCAGTCTGCACCGCTGGCCCTGCACTTCCAGCTGGTCTCACGGTCGTGGGGTACAGGTCGCTGTCTCGCCGGGTTCTTGTTCCCGAGCTCCCTCGAAAGCCTCCCCGGGTTTCGCCATCGCCAGCGGCAGTACTAGCAGGGGGTTCGCAAATTTGGGACAGGCGTTTAAGATGCCCGTGCTCACAATTAAAACATTTCATGGTGTTCGTAGCAAACACAAATAACCCTGCCGTCAACACTGAATTTGCCAAATATTAAGTTCAGTACAGTTGTAACAAACAAACACTTGCCGCCTGAAAGACATTACGTGTTTAATTTCTTCTGTTTTATTGCCCAGCGGAATTATCTTAATGGGGACATTATCTTCCATATCGAGACAGTTCTTCATTCAACAGCGCGTTATCTATCTAAGGAGAAACATTAGAAACAACAACTTTAGTGAGGGGTCACAAAGGCATCGCTGTAACTAGGGAATTTCTAACTGAAAACCCTCCTCTACTATACGATTCACCAATCGCCTGACCCAGGAAAACAACAAGGGCCTTATTCATCCTCGAAGCAGATTTAACATTATCAAACCCAACCACTCTCCCACCGCTAACAGCACCTTTCCACAGAGACGGAGCTACAGGAACACACCTGAAGCCGCCGCCGGGGTTAAACTACCTGCCCCACCGAAAGGAAATGGGCTGGGTCCGCAATCTATCAACTTGTTATATAAATAACAAACAAACAAACCAAATAAATAAATAAATAAATAAATATATAATATAGAAAAAGAATGCCGTGAGAGCCGACTAGCAACAACCTGCCACACGCCTCCCAAACTCACACGCCCCACAACCCACAATCTCCGAGAGAGAGAGAGAGAGATATTTAGTGAATTATTACAAAACAAATATGTATATATATATATATATATATATATATATATATATATATATATTTTTCTTCAAAATGTTTTGTTTAATTTAAGACAAAAAATAGAAAATAATTGCAAATATAAATCTGATTAAATCTTTTGTCCACATCAATGTGGAATATCCAGGCCTGAGCCTCAGTGTTTGGGCTGAAGAGCACAGCCCAGAGTTTATAGAGAGAGTGAAGGCCATCATCATCCTGCAGGAAACATGGTGCAGGGCAGACGTCCACCACTGTCCTCAGGCTATAGGGAGATCATAGTGCCCCTCACTGAAAAGACCACAGTCAGACGAGGCAGAGACTCTGGGGAATAATCATTTGGTACAGCAGAGCTCACCAACTCAATAGAGCTAATTAAACGAGGAGAGTCACATTTGTGGCTTAAAATCAGCAAAAATATTGTCTCTGCAGAAAATGAAATCTTCCTGTGTGCAATATATATCCTCCCTCAGAATCTATACTATAGTGAGGAAACCTCACCAGTCTCCACACAGAGATCTGCCACCCAGGCCCAGGGAAATGTTCTGATTGTGGGAGATTGAACGCCAGGACAGGCAAGCAGCCTGACTTCACCAGCACACAGGGAGACCAACATATATTCAGGCAAAAACCCTATATTCCAGCCCTATTGTCTCCCAGAGAAACAGCTATGATAGAGAAATAAATCAAAGTGGAGACAATTACTGCAACTCTGTCAAGGCCTGGGCCTGTACATTATTAACGGTAGATCCGAGGGACCTTTAGGAAGACACACCTACAGCTCAGCCTGGCAACAGTGTAGTAGATTACACCATTTGACCTCGACCTTCCTCTATTAGTGCATCTACTGTCAGGCCAAATCTCCTCTGTCAGACCAATAATCAAACAACTGTGTTCCTTTAAAAGAACAGAGCAGACCAGCAACACACAGACACAGCCCTGCAAGCTGTATAACCTCCATCATCCTACAGATGGGCCCAAACAGCAGAAGAATACCAGAAAGCAATCATCCAAAAAATCCAATCACTATTAAACACCTTTCTGGTTACACACATACACCACAGTAAACAGGGAGTAAATCAGCTGTAGAAAACCTGAATGAAATATTTAGACAGGCAGCTTTAAAAATCCAAACTAAAATAATTCGAAACACTAAAAGAAAAACTGAAAGAAGAAAATTGGTTTGATGAAGATTGTAAAATATAAGGAAAAGATTAGGCAATTATCAAATCAAAACATAGACAACCAGACACCAAGATTTACGCTCAGCTACTGTGAAAACTTAAATTACTAAAACGCATTACCAAAACAGAAAAAAATAACCACATCAACAAGTAACTGACAGAAATCGAGGAGTCCATTAACTCAAAACCGATTTGGGAACATTGGAAAAAACTAAATAAATCAAAACCAGAAGATTAATACAACAAAATGGAAATATATGGAAAACCATTTTAAAAAACTTATCAAAAACATAACACACAATGAACAACCATTAGATCAAAACAATATTTATGAAAAAACTGAAAAAACTAGAATTGTCAATTAAAGACAACCAGAATCCACTGGACTCTCCAATCACCGCGCGAGGAACTTAAAGAAACTGCAACCTCCAGAATAGGAAAGCCAGCGGGCAGACAGCCCAATGAGATGCTGAAGCACAGTAGCCCTAAGCTGCAGGAGGCCCTGCGCAAAACTGTTTAACCTGATACTAAGTGTGGGCTACTTCCCGACATCTGGAACCAAGGGATTATATCCTGTCTTTAAGAGGAGACAAATTCGAATTTAATAACTACACCGGGCATCCCAGTGAGCAGTAATCTGGGAAGGTATTCTGCAGTATCATTACCACCGGATACTGGGCTTTCTCATAACACAGTGTCTTGAGTAAGAGTCAGATTGGCTTCCTTCCAAAAACACTGCACTACTGATCATATTTACACCCTACACAATCCTAATAGACAAACATGTAAACCAAAATAAAAAATAAATTATTTGCTTTTTATAGATTTCAAAAGGTTTTTGATTCAATCTGGGCACGAAGGATTATTTTATAAACCTCCAAAGTGGTGTAGGAGGTAAAACCTATGACACAATTAACCAATGATAATGGAAAAACAAATGTGGTGTAAAGATTGGCAATAAAAGAACACAATTTTTCCTCATTAGGCGTGGAGGAGACAGGGTGTAGTTTGAGTCCAACACCGTTCAACATCTACATCAATGAATTGGCCAGTGTTGGAGCAATCAGCCCTGGCCTCACTCCCGCTTGGATACTGAATTAAATTCCTGCTCACGCAGATGACCTGGTCTGCTGTCTTCACAGAGCAGGGGCTGCAGCAGAGCTCGTCAGTGTTGGAGCAGTACTGTCAGACCCGGCCCTGGTAGTAAAACATGAAATGTTCAAAATCATGATATTTGTGAAAACCCAGATATCAGGAAAGTAGATCCATCTTCACACCACACCACACCACAATAGAACACTGCATGCACTACACCTACCTGGGCCTAAACATCAGCGCATCAGGTAGTTTTAACCGGCAGTGAATGCACTGAGAGAGAAGGTAGGCAGGGTCATTCACAAAGAAAAGCTTTATATAAACTCCCATTAGAATTTGGCTCAAAATTTTTGAAAGTGTTATCAAACCCATTGCCCTATGGCAGTGAAGGTGGGGTCCGCCACAGAGCAGGATTACACTAAATGGGATAAACACCAATAGAAGCCCTGCACACAGAGTTCTGCAAAACATCCTGCAAAACAGAGAAAACACCAAACAACGCTGCAGGGCAGAACGTCAATATCCATTATTGATCTCAATACAAAAGAGCAATTAAATTTTTTATTTAAAACAAAGCAACCCAAACTCCTACCACAGTAAAGCCCTGCAGTACCAAGAACTGAGCCAAAAGAAGAGTCCTCAGCCAGCTGAATCCGGAAGCGCACTGCACCAACACACACTAACACCAACCAGCCTCAGGACAGCACTGCTCCAACACAGACAATTCGAGGGAACTAAATTATAACACAACACAAACAAAACTACCTCACCTATTGGGACACACACACAAAAACACAAAGCAAATTAGAGTGCTATCGGGCCCTAAAGACACGGTATTAACTTGGCTGAATACCTGAGCAGGGGTGAAAGACAACAAGCAGAGGCAGATCCGACCAAACACAGGCTCAGTGAGCACAGCCTGGCCATAGAAATAGGGCTGACACAGCAGACCCATGCCCAAAGAAAGAGAGGAACGAGAGAGAAAGGGAGGGAGAGAAAAAGGAGGAAAGAGGAGAAAGAAAAGAGGGGAATGAGAGAAAGAGGGAGTGATAGAGAAAGAGAGGAAAGAGAGAAAGAGGGGAGGATGAGAGAAAAAGGGGAACGAGAGAGAAAGAGGAATGAGAGAGAAAGAGGAGAGGATAGAGAAAGAGGGGGGAGAGAGAAAGAGTTGAACGAGAGAAAAGGGGGTGAGAGAGAAAGAGAGGAACGAGAGAGAAAGAGGGAACGAGAGAGAAAGAGGGGAGGGAGAGAGAAAGATTCCTAGAGAGAAAGAGGAGGAGAGAAAGAGGGGAACAAGAGAGAAAGAGGGGAGTGAGAGAGAAAGAGGGGAACGAGAGAGAAAGAGAGGAAGGATAGAGAGAAAGAGAAAGAAAAGGAGAGAGAAAGAGGGAGTGATAGAGAAAGAGGGGAAAGAGAGAGAAAGAGGGGAATGATAGAGAAAGAGAGGAAGAAAGAGAGAGAAAGAGGAGGTGATAGAGAAAGAGAGGAATGAGAGAGAAAGAAAGAGGGAGGGACAAGAGAAAGAATGAGAGAGAAAGAGGGGAGAAAAGAGGAAGGATAGAGAAAGAGAGGAACGATAGAGAAAGAGAGGAAAGAGACAGAAAGAGGGGAGGCAAAGAGAAAGAGAGGAACGAAAGGAAAGAGAAACGATAGTGAAAGAGAGGAACGGAAAGAAAAGACTGCATGGAGAGAGAAAAGGGGAGAGAGAAAGACAGGAACGAGAGAGAAAGAGGGGAGGGGAAAGAGCAGAAAGAGAGAGAAAGAGAGGAATGAGAGAGAAAGAGGAACGAGAAAGAAACCAAAACTAGAAAGAAAGAAAGAGGGGAAAGAAACAGAAAAGAGGAGTGATCAGTCCAGAGAAAAGAGAGGAACTAGAGAAAAAAGAGGGAATGAGAAAGAAAAAAGAGGGAAAGAGGGGAGAAAGAGAAAGGGAAAGAGAGAGAAAGAGAGGGAATGAAAGAGAAAGATCCTGAAAGAGTGACAGAAAAGAGGAACCAGAGAAAGAGGGGACTGATAGAGAAAAGGAACGAGAGAGAAAGAGAGGAAGAAAGAAGAAAGAGAGGGAGGAAAGAGGAAAGAAAGAGGAACGAGAGAAAGAGAGACAGAGAGAGAGAGAGAGAGAGAAAAGTGCAGAGAAATTATGGAGAGAAAATAGAGGAATTAGAGAAAAAAATTTAGTTGTGAAAAATAAATTCCCAAACATGACCAACCCTGAAAAGTTGAGAATCCTGGGGAGAGGAAAGAGGGAAGCACAGCCCAAGGAAGCTAGGGAAATAGAGTGAGGGAGTGGCAGACTGAGGGAACGAGACGAGAAAAGGGAAACAACAGAGCCAACACACACAGATGTATATACAGTAAGAGTAGCAGGTTGTGAGTAGGCAAAATTAGAGAAATGTTATAGGTAGTGAACCAATATGGTAAAAGGATAAAAAGAAAAGTTTTTTTTTTTTTTACCCACTTTTTATAAATAAGTTAGTTTATATATATATGAAGAGAGATGCATTGTATTTATACATGACGAGAGTGGTGGTTGCTTTGGGCAGTTGGAGAAAGTCATGCCAGCTGCAAAGCTCCAGAGAATTGAAATTGAATTGAGAGAATGAGAGAGAAAGAGAAGAGGATAGAGAAAGAGAGGAACGAGAGAGAAAGAGGAGAGTGATAGAGAAAGAGAGGAACGAGAGAGAAAGAGGAGATTGATAGAGAAAGAGAGGAACGAGAGAGAAAAGAGAAGAGGATAGAGAAAGAGAGGAACGAGAGAAAGAGAGGAAGAGAGAAAGAGGGAGAGAAAGAGAGGAACGAGAGAGAAAGAGGGGAACGAGAGAGAAAGAGAGGAACGAGAGAGAAAGAGGAGAGTGATAGAGAAAGAGAGGAACGAGAGAGAGAAAGAGAATTTGAGAAAGAGATTGAGAAAAAGAATTTGAGAGAGAAAGAGGAGATAGAGAAAGAGCAGAGGAGAGGGAGGATAAGGAGGATTATTTTGTTTATTGTGTCAGGAACTAATGAGAAAGGTTTATACATAAAAAAGAGGAAAAAGAAGAAGAGGAACGAGAGAGAAAGAACTTTTAACTAAGAAGACGCTACAAATAAGACAACAGAAGGAAAAGAGTGCCGTGTACAGGAGAAAGAAAACAAATCAGCACCCAATGAAATACTAAAGCAGGAGGATAGCTGTCTGTCGGTGACTGAGGTAAGCCTGCTTTACAGCTACTCTACAGTAAGGGTCAAGGAAACTGACTTTTAAAATTTATTAAATACTAAAAAAAAATAAAATAAAACACAACAAATACATCTTGTATAAGAATGAAGCCTGAGATGGAAGATGGCAGTTTGAAAAGGAGGGAAAACTCGATCCCTGCAGGCCGGCTGCAGAAACTGTGACATCGAAGATTCCAAACCAACTGCCACTAGCAAAGGTGGGTCCAGAGAGCTTTGAAATACGATACCCAGCAGAGCTGAGGACTGTACAGGCTAGGAAGACCTTTAAAAATGCTCTTTAAAAGACAGCCCAGAGACACTAATGGCAGACTTCTCCTATCTGGAGACCAGGACCAAAAAACAAACCTGGTGTTCTTCACAGAGCAGCCAGCCGCCTGGTTCAATGCTCTGTGTAACACATTCAGACACTTTAAAAGAAAAGGCATCTGCAATGGCAGACAATTAGTGATAACCGAAGACACAGACCCTGACATCACCGTGTTTACATGCAATATCTATCACAATGGCACTGTGCTGATACAAGGCTGCGAGGCGAGCCTAGACACTTTTGAACAGTCTTTCCTGACAGTGAAGCAACAGGCTGACAAGGAGAAGCTGCACACTGACTGCACACAGCAGGGCAGACAGGGTGCGGACTGTAGTGCTGCAGACGCCACACCCAGCACAGAGCCTGCCAGGAACACTGCCCAGCTCACCCCCAGTCTGTCACCAAAGATGCTCAGCCCTGTGAAAGCCATCAAAGACTGCCTGTCAGACCTGGAGAGGGAGTTTACTGAATTCAGAGAATCAGTCACAGCCAAACTAAACCAAGGAGAAAGTATAGAACAGCTAAAAGACGAAATCAATAAAATAAAAAATGAACATAAGGTAGTGGTGGCTGAACTGAAAGCACAAGCGAGTGAGCTGCAGTTAGAGAACGACCGTCTGAAGAGCGACATGAAGAAGGTCAGAGAGGAGCTCCAGAAGAAGGCACAGATCAGTGAGACAAGGAGCCTCCACAGAGAACTGCAGAGTCTGAAAGAAAAGCTGGCACAAACAGATATACGCAGCACGACAGCGCCAACCAGGAGTGAGAATCAGATTCAGCCTCAGATTGAAAAGGCAGAGACAGCATTGGCTGCTGTAGAGACACAAAAGGGAAAGTCGCAATCCCAACCCTCAGAAGGGGACATTCTCAACAGCTCTGTGAACTCCACACAACAGCAGAGAAGAAACACAACAACCAACACCAACACAGACATAGACAATGCAGAGCACGAGGCACCAACCCCATCCCCTGAAGAACAGACTCAACCTTAAACCCCCAAACCAGCAACAAACACCCCCAGCCTGACGTGGTGATTCTCATAGACTCCAACGGGCGCCACCTTGACGAAAAGGCGGCTGATTTCCGGAAAGTGAAATCACTAAAATCAGATGCCCCAATACAGAGAGCCTTCCAGATTATAGCAAAGCCACAGTTTGTAGCCCCAAAATACATCATAATCCACACTGGGACAAATGATCTGCCGCAGCATTCAGAAGATCTGCCCAAATCACTGGAACAACTGGTCAAACTGGCCACACAGCGATTCCCGTTGCCAAAATCATTCTCTCCACATTGCTGCTGAGAAAAGATGTGCCAGAGCACAGTATTGATGAGATTAACAGGAAGATCTCAAACAGCTGTGCTCGCCTCCCCAGTGTGCACGTAGCTCATCACCACGCCCTCCAGCACAGACACCTGTATGACGAAGTCCACCTCAACCAACAAGGGATGAAAATCTTTGCAAAAAACCATCAAGGACGCCACCTCGGCCGAGACCCAGCCAGGACCAGCAGAGAGCCAATGCTAGCCCGCCACACAAAGAGATACAGAGCCGGAAGGAGAGGCCCCAAGAACCCACACCATCTGCACATGGATTCACCAGGAGCAGCACCCCCCCCCCCCAGACCCCCCACCTCCAATCCTCAGGAACAGTCCCAGCCGCCCCCAGATACCACCAGAAGAGCTACGCAGCAGCAGCAGCTTCAGGTCCAGCGGACTCAACGACATCCGAAAACTGAGTGACATCAAGCAACTCCTTCACATGATCTGCTCCAGATTACTGACAGCATAGGCTGCAACAAGGGTGAGCAATGGACTAGCTAATGTGTCTATAAGGTGTGTGTATGAGCATGTACAAGAGTGAATCAACAACCCCAGTCATCTTCTGACATTAACCTTTGAATATCAAGATCAGAAAACCTCTGGAGAGTATATATTTACACTTCTCCGAAAAAACAGTAGTAATAATAATAAAAACAGCAGCAATAACAGAACTCTTTAGAACGGTTCATAAACAATTGTGTTCACAACTTATCTCACCATAAACAGTTCTATCAGGAGCAACGATCTCGTTCAAAATCAGCAGCTGGAATGTTCAGGGCTTGTGCTTCAGTGTTTGGAATGAAGAGTTCAGTCCCTGATTTTGTAAATAGTTTAAAAGACATGGATGTAATTATTCTTTGTGAAACATGGCTCAGTGCAGATGTGTCTAGTCAATGTCCCGTGGGGTATGGGGAGCTCAAAGTGCCCTCCCTAAAGAGTACGAAAATCAAACATGGCAGAGAGTCAGGCGGCATAATTGTATGGTATAAAGGGGAAATTTCATTCCATCAGCCCGGTAAAAAAGAGGAGTTTCACATTTATGGTTAGCAGAAAGGAAGCATTTTCCAAATGCACAGAGATCTCTACCTGTGTGCGGCATACATCCCGCCTTCCTACCCCTTATTATAATGAGGAGGTTTTCCACAATCTGAGTCAGAGGTGCTGCACTTCCAGACACTGGGTAATGTGCTGCTCTGTGGAGACTTGAACCCAGAACGGGCAGAGAAAATGATTTTATAATAATAGAGGGAAATAAGTACATCTTTGGAAATTCTCCTTGTACCAAGACTCTATCACACTAAACAGAAACAGCTATGATAGTGTGGTCAATAAGAATGGGAAACAGCTGCTGCAGATGTGCAGAAGTGTAGGAATGTACATTGTAAACGGCCGGACTAGAGGAGACCTCTAGGAAGGTTCACCTTCAGCTCTTCTCGGGCTGCAGTGTGGTGGACTATTTCATCACTGACATGGACCCCAGCTCATTAACAGCTTCAGACCACAGTCAGACCCTGTCAGACAGCCAGACAGTGCTGTATTTAAAAAAAGGTCAGCACAGCCCAACATTGGTGTAAAACACACACACATCTATACAAACTCCCACCCACCTATAAATGGAAACAAACCAGCCATTTACAATACCAGGAAATCATCAACAGTGACGAAATCAAACACATGTTAAACCATTTACATAAAAGCTATCAGACTGATGCAAATGGAGTCAATCTGGCTGTGAGAGACTTCAGCAAAATGTTACTAATAGCAGCAGACAAATCAGAAATAAGGAAAACAAATGCAATTACTAAGATCCAGAAAACAAAACCTAAAGAAAATGGTTTGACAGGAATGTAAAGCAATGAGGAACAAATTAAGAGAACTATCTAATCTGAAACATAGAGATCAACAAAATAAATAATTACGACTCAATTACTGTCAAACTTTAAAACACTACAAACACACACTTAACAAGAAAAAACAAGCCTACGTGAGCAAACAATTATTACAGCTTGAACAATCAATCAATAATAATTCATTCTGGTCAAACTGGAAGAATCTGAACTCCAGTAATAGTAACAAGGAACTGGCAATCCTTAATGGAAATATTTGGAAAGAATATTTTGAAAAACTTTACAAACCAATCCCAAAAAATAATCTAACTCTAAATCAAAATGGATTACTTGATAAATTAGCAAACCTGGAAAGAATTATTAAAGATAATCAAATCACCTCTAGATGCCCCAATCACCCTGCAGGAGGTGACAGACAAACTGAAGTCCCTCTCAGCCAGGAAAGCCTGTGGCCTCGACAGCATCAGCAATGAGATGTTAAAATACAGCAACAAGCATCTGAAAGAGGCCCTGGTGAAACTGTTTAACATCATTCTGAGAACAGGCTGCTTCCCAGAGATCTGGAACAAAGGGCTCATCACACCAATTTAGAAACATGGAGACAGATTAGACCCGAATAATTATAGGGTATCTGTGTAAACAGTAGCTTAGGAAAGTATTCTGCAGTATTATTAACACCCGGAATACTGAACTTTCTGACAGAACACAGCGTGCTGAGTAAAAGCCAGATAGGCTTTTACCAAAGCACCGCCCTACAGACCACATTTACACCCTGCAGGCCATCATTAACAAGCACGCCAATCAGACCAGCAAAGGAAAAGGGTTTGCTTGTTTCATCGACTTTAAAAAAAAGCCTTTGACTCAATCTGGCACCCTGGTCTCTTCTTCAGACCTCCAAAGTGGCATAGGGGCAAGGTGTATGATATTATTAAACCAATGTACTCAGGAAATAAAAGCAGTGTCAAAATTAAGAACAAAAGGACAGAGTTTTTCACACAGGGCAGGGGAGTGAGACAAGGTGTAACCTGAGCCCAACTCTTTAACATCTATGGATGAGTTGGCTACAGTGTTGGAGCAGTCCTCTGTCCCAGGAGTAACTCTGGATGACAATCAGATTAAATGCTTGCTCTATGCTGACGATCTGGTTCTGTTATCTCCCACAGAGCACGGGCTGCAGCAGAGTTTGAACCTGCTGGAGCAGTATTGTGAAACATGGGCTTTAAACATAATAAATATGAACAAAACAAAAATTATGATTTTCCAAAAAAAAAAAAGCCAGGATACAGGGAAATAAATACCAGTTCACCTTCACTGGCAAAACATTAGAGAACACAACAAATTACACCTACCTGGGACTAATGATCAGTGCATCAGGGAGCTTTAACCCAGCTGTCTGTGCACTGAGACAAAAAGCCAGCAGAGCCATTCATGCAATAAAGAAACGGCTGTATAACCTAAAGCCATCAATCACGGTCTGGCTCAAACTTTGACCAAGTTATACAACCAACTTTTGTATGGCAGTGAAGTTTGGGGTCCCACTCTAAATTGTGAATATAGTAATTGGGACAAAAGTCCAACAGAAATCTTACATTTAGAATTCTGCAAAAACATCTTGCAGTTGCACAGAAATGCTCCAAGCAATGCTTGTAGAGCTGAGCTAGGACGTCTTCCCTTACTGCTCACTGTACAAAAGAGAGCTTTGAGGTACTGGAGCCACCTGAACCAAAGCAACCCCGACTCCTACCAGTTCAAGGCCCTAAAGAGCCAGGAGAGCTACCCAAATAAAAAGACCATCAACTACATGATGGAGAAGCTCTGTGAGGAGAACCAGATCAGCATCACAGAGCCTCAGAAGAGCTGCTCTAATCAGGCCCCAATGATATCTAAAATAACCACCACCCTGAAAAACAAATACCTGATACACTGGGAGAGCCAAGTAAAATCACAGCATAAATTAGAGTGCTAGCAGAGTTTAAACAGACCATACGCCCTGGCAGAATATCTGGTCAGAGTTAAAGACCAAAAACAAAAACAACTACTGACCAAATACAGATTGAGCGAGCACACATTAGCAATGGAAAAGGGTCGACACAGAGCCACGTGGAGACCCAGAGAGAGGAGATTGTGTGAGCACTGTGAGTTAGACCACATAGAGACAGAGCTCCACTTCCTACTGCACTGCCCCAAATACAAGCTGCTCAGGGACACATTCTTACCCAAATTCACGAGGCACATCAGTGACTTCACCCACCTCTCAGAAACTGAAAAACTACAAATATTTTTAGGAGAGGTGGGGATAACATGTGCACTAGCTGCTGAATATGTGACTGCCTGCCACAGTCTAAGAGAAACAAATGAACCTGCACTGAAAATGGTCTTTTCATTGTGTCTGTTTATACACTGAACCTGTCTGTTTGTAGGTTTATTTTGCTTTGGCAAAACTTGTTTATTCCTGTCATGCCAATAAAGCTTATTGAATTGAATTGAATTGAATTGAATTGAATTGAATTGAATTGAATTGAGAGGAAAGGAGAAGAGAGAAAGAGGGGAACGAGAGAGAAAGAGAGGAACGAGAGAGAAAGAGAGGAACGAGAGAGAAAGAGAGGGAATGAGAGAAAGAGAGGAAGAGAGAAAGAGAGGGAGAGAGAGAAAGAGAGGAACGAGAGAGAAAGAGGGGAGGGAGAGAGAAAGAGGGGAATGAGAGAGAAAGAGAGGAATGAGAAAGAGGGGAATGAGAGAGAAAGAGAGGAGAGAGAGAAAGAGGAATGAGAGAGAAAGAGTGTCTGAGAGAGAAAGAGAGGAATGAGAGAGAGAAAGAGGAATGAGAGAGAAGAGAGAGAAAGAGATGAAAGAGGGAGTGAGAGAGAAAGAGAGGAACGAGAGAGAAAGAGAGGAACGAGAGAGAGAAAGAGGGAACGAGAGAGAAAGAGAGAACGAGAGAGAAAGAGAGGAAGAGAGAAAGAGGGAAGAGAGAGAAAGAAGGAACGAGAGAAAGAGAGGAATGAGAGAGAAAGAGAGAAGAAAGAGAGGAATGAGAGTTGCTGTGGTAACTATTGAGAGAGGAAAGAGAGGAATGAGAGAAAGAGAGGAATGAGAGAGAAAGCTTCCTGAGAGAGAAAGAGAGGAATTAGAGAGAAAGAGGGAATGAGAGAGAAAAGAGGAATGAGAAGAAAGAGACCCTGAGAGAGAAAGAGAGAACGAGAGAGAAAAGAGAGAGAAAGAGAGAAGAGAGAAAGAGAGGAACGAGAGAGAAAGAGAGGAAGAGAGAGAAAGAGAGGAAGAAAGAGAGAAAGAGAGGAAGAGAGAGAGAAAAGAGAGGAGTGAGAGAGAAAGAGAGGAATGAGAGAAAGAGGTGGAGAGAAAGAGAGGAGAGAGGAGAGAGAAAGAGAGGAATGAGAGAGAAAGAGAGGAATGAGAGAGAAAGATCTGAGAGAGAGAAAGAGAGGAAGAAAAAGAGAAAAAGAGAGAGAATGAGAGAGAGAGGAACGAGAGAGAAAGAGAGGAACGAGAGAGAAAGAGAGGAAGAGAGAGAGAGAAAGAGAGGAAGAGAGAGAAAGAGAGGAAACGAGAGAGAAAGAGAGGAATGAGAGAAAGAGAGGAACTAGAGAAAGAGAGGAGTGAGAGAGAGAGAAAGAGAGAAAGAGAGGAATGAGAGAGAAAGAGAGAGATCTGAGAAGAAAGAGAGGAATGAGAGAGAAAAGAGGAATGAGAGAGAAAGAGAGGAATGAGAGAAAGAGAGAGGAGAGAGAAAGAGAGGAAAGAGAGGAACGAGAGAGAAAGAGAGGAAGAGAGAGAGAAAGAGGGAATGAGAGAGAAAGAAGAAGGAAAGGAGAGAGAGAGAAGAGAGGAACAAGAGAGAAAGAGAGGAATGAGAGAGAAAGAGGAGAGAGAAAGAGAGAGAGAAAGAGAGGAACGAGAGAGAGAAAGAGAGGAAGGAGGAGAGAAAGAGAGGAACAAGAGAGAAAGAGAGGAATGAGAGAGAAAGAGGAATGAGAGGAGAGAGAAAGAGAGGAAGGAGAGAGAAAGAGAGGAATGAGAGAAAGAGAGGAACGAGAGAGAAAGAGAGGAATGAGATGAGAGAGAAAGAGAGGAATGAGAGAGAAAGAGGAGAGTGAGAGAGAAAGAGAGGAAAGAGAGAAAGAGGAATGAGAAGAAAGAGATGAGAGAGAAAGAGAAAGAGAGAAAGAGAGGAAGAGAGAGAAAGAGAGGAATGAGAGAGAAAGAGAGGAATGAGAGAGAAAGAGAGAGAGAGAGAGAGAGGAATGAGAGAGAAAGAGAGGAAGAACGAGAGAAAGAGAGGAATGAGAGAGAGAAAGAAGAGAGAGAAAAGGAGAGAGAAAGAGAGGAAAAGAGAGGAAAGAGAGGAATGAGAGAGAAAGAGAGGAAGAGAGAGAAAGAGAGGAGGAGAGAGAAAGAGAGGAATGAGAGAGAAAAGAGAATGATGAGAGAGAAAGAGAGGAATGAGAGAGAAAGAGAGGAAGAGAGAGAGAAAAAGAGAGGAATGAGAGAAAAGAGGGGAAGAGAAAAAGAGGAAAGAGAGAAAGAGAGGAATGAGAGAGAGAGGAGAGAAAGAGAGGAACGAGAGAAGAGAAGAAAGAGGAATGAGAGAGAAAGAGAGGAATGAGAGAGAAAGAGAGGAGAGAGAGAGAAAGAGAGGAATGAGAAGGAGAGGAGAGAGAAAGAGAGAAAGAGAGGATCAGGAGGAGAAAGAGAGGAATGAGAGAGAAAGAGAGGAGAGAAAGAGAGGAAAGAGAAGAGAGGAAAGAGAGAAGAGGGGAATGAGAGAGAGAAAGAGAGGAACGAGAGAGAAAGAGAGGAACGAGAGAGAAAGAGAGGAACGAGAGAGAAAGAGAGGAATGAGAGAGAAAGAGGGGAACGAGAGAGAAAGAGAGGAACAAGAGAGAAAGAGAGTGAGAGAGAAAGAGAGGAGGAGAGAGAGAGAAAGAGAGGAAGAGAGAGAGAAAGAGGGGAAAGAGAGAGAAAGAGAGGAATGAGAGAGAAAGAGAGGAATGAGAGAGAAAGAGGAACGAGAGAGAGAGGAAATGAGAGGGAATGAGAGAGAAAGAGGGAGAATGAGAGAAAAAGAGGAGGAAAGAGAGAAAGAGAGAACAAGAGAGAAAGAGAGGAATGAGAGAGAAAGAGGGAAGAAAGAGGAGAGAAAGAGAGGAATGAGAGAGAAAGAGAGGAATGAGAGAAAGAGAAAGAGAGAGAGAGGAGAGAGAAAGAGGGAAGAGAGAAAGAGAGGAAGAGAAAGAGAGGAACGAGAGAAAGAGAGGAACGAGAGAGAAAGAGGAATGAGAGAGAGAGGAAGGAGAGAGAAAGAGGAAGAGAGAGAGAAAGAGAGGAATGAGAGAGAAAGAGGGAACGAGAGAAAGAGGAATGAGAGAGAAAGAGAGGAGAGAGAGAGAGGAGAGAGAGAGAAAGAAGGGAAGAGAGAAAGAGAGAAAAGAGAGGAGAGAAAGAGAGGAAAGAGAGAGAAAGAGAGGAATGAGAGAGAAAGAGAGGAATGAGAGAGAAAGAGAGGAATGAGAGAAAAAGAGAGAGAAAAGAGAGAGAAAGAGAGGAACGAGAGAGAAAGAGGGAAAGAGAGAAAGAGAGGAGGAGAGAGAGAAAAAGAGGAATGAGAGAGAAAGAGGAGGAGAGAGAAAGAGAGGAATGAGAGAGAAAGAGAGGAGAGAAAGAGAGAGAAAGAGAAAGAGAGGAAGAGAAAGAGGGGAAGAGAGAAGTGAGAGAGGAGAGAGAGAAAGAGAGGAATGAGAGAGAAGAAAGAGAGAGAAAGAGGAGAGTTAGAGAGAAAGAGAGGAACGAGAGAGAAAGAGAGGAATGAGAGAGAAAGAGAGAAAGAGAGATGAGAGAGAGAGGACAAAGAGAGAAAGAGAGGAATGAGAGAGAAGGAGAGAGGAAGAGAGGAGAGAAAGAGAGGAAGAGAGAGAAAGAGAGAGGAACGAGAGAAAGAAAGAGAGAGAAAGAGAGAGAAAGAGAGGACGAGAGAGAAAGAGAGGAATGAGAGAGAAAGAGAGGAGAGGAGAGAGAAAGAGGGGAATGAGAGAGAAAGAGAGGAATGAGAGAGAAAGAGAGGAACGAGAGAGAAAGAGAGAGGAGAGAGAAAGAGAGGAAGAGAAGGAGAGGAAAGAGGAAAGAAGAGAAAGAGAAAGAGAGGAGAGAGGAAATGAGAGAGAAAGAGAGGAAAGAGAGAGAGAGAGAGAGAAAGAGAAAGAGAGGAACAGAGAAAGAGAGAAAGAGAGAGGAGAGGAACGAGAGAGAAAGAGGAATGAGAGAGAAAGAGAGAAAGAGGAGAGAGAGAAATGAGAGAGAAAGAGAAGAGAAAGGAAGAGAGAAAGAGAGGAACAGAGAGAAAGAGGGGAATGAGAGAGAAAGAGAGAGGAGAGAAAGAGAGGAAAGAAAGAGGAAAGAGAGAGAAAGAGAGGAGAGAGAGAAAGAGAGGAAGGAGAGAGAAAGAGGGAATGAGAGAGAAAGAGGAAAGAGAAAGAGAGAATGAGAGGAAAGAGAGAGAAAGAAAGAGAGGAATGAGAGAGAAAGAGGGAGAGAGAGAAAGAGAGAGAGAAAGAGAGGAACAAGAGAGAAAGAGAGGAAAGAGAGAGAAAGAGAGGAATAAGAGAGAAAGAGAGGAACGAGAGAGAGAAAGAGAGGAATGAGAGAGAAAGAGAGGAACGAGAGAGAGAAAGAGAGAGAAGAGAGAGAAAGAGAGGAACGAGAGAGAGAAAGAGAAAGAGGAATGAGAGAGAAAGAGAGAGGAAAGAGAGAGAAGAGAGGGAAAGAGGAGAAAGAGGAGAGAGGAGAGAAAGAGAGGAATGAGAGAGAAAGAGAGGAACGAGAGAGAAAAGAGAGGAATGAGAAAAGAGAGGAATGAGAGAGAAAGAGAGAGAGGAGAGAGAAAGAGGAGAGGAAGAGAAAGAGAGGATGAGAGAGAAAGAGAGGAGGAGAGAGAGAGAAGAGAGAAGGAGGGAGAGAGAGAGAGAGGACGAGAGAGAAGAGAGGAACAAGAGAGAGAGAGAGAAAGAGAGAGAAAGAGAGGAACGAGAGAGAAAGAGAGGAATGAGAGAAAGAGAGGAAGAGAGAAAGAGAGGAACAAGAGAGAGAAAGAGAGGAATGAGAGGAAAGAGAAAGGAGGAAGAGAGAGAAGAGGGAATGAGAGAGAAAGAGAGAGAAAAGAGAGAAAGAGGAGAGAGAGAGAAAGAGGAATGAGAGAGAAAGAGAAAAGAGAGAAAGAGGAAGAGAGAGAAAGAGAGATGAGAGAGAGAGAGAGAGGAATGAGAGAGAAAGAGAGGAATGAGAGAGAAAGAGAGGAATGAGAGAGAAAGAGAGGAAGAGAGAGAAAGAGAGGAAGAGAGAGAAAGAGAGGAAGAAAGAGAGAAAGAGAGGAAAGAGAGAGAGAAAGAGGGGAACGAGAGAGAAAGAGAGGAATGAGAGAGAAAGAGAGGAACAAGAGAGAAAAAGAGGAATGAGAGAGAAAGGGAAGAGGAGGAGATTGGAGAGAGGAGAGAGGAACGAGAGAGAAAGAGGGAATGAGAGAAAGATCTGAGAGAAAGAGGAAGAGAAAGAGGGGAAGAGAGAAAAGAGGAAAGAAGAGAGAAAGAGAGGAAGGAGAGAGAAAGAAAGAGAGGAATGAGAGAGAAAGAGAGGAAAGGAGAGAAAGAGAGAAAGAGAGGAAGAGAGAGAGAAAGAGGGGAATGAGAGAGAAAGAGAGGAGAGAGAGAAAGAGAGGAATGAGAGAGAAAGAGGAAGAGAAAGAGAGAAGGATAGAGAAAGAGAGGAAGAGAGAAAGAGAGGAATGAGAGAGAAAGAGGAAGAGAGATCGAGAGAGAAAGAGGGAACAGAGAGAGAAAGAGAGGAAACAGAGAGAGAAAAGAGAGGGGAGAGAGAAAGAAGAGAGAGAGAAAGAGGAGGAACGAGAGAGAAAGAGAGGAATGAGAGAAAAAGAGAGGAATGAGAGAGAAAGAGAGGAAAGAAAGAGAGAAAGAGAGAGGAGAAAGAGAGAAAGAGAGAGGAAGAGGAAGAGAAAGAGAGAGAAAGAGAGGAAAGAGAGAGAAAGAGGGATGAGAGAGAAAGAGAGGAGTACGAGAGAGAAAGAGAGGAACGAGAGAGAAAGAGAGGAACAAGAGAGAAAGAGAGGAACGAGAGAGAAAGAGAGGAAGAGGAGAGAGAAAGAGAGGAACGAGAGAGAAAGAGAGGAATGAGAGAGAAAGAAAGAGAGAAAAGAGGAAGAGAGAGAGAAAGAGGAAGAGAGAAAGAGAGGAAAGAGAGAAGAGAGAAAGAGAGAGAATGAGAGAGAAAGAGAGGAATGAGAGAGAGAAAGAGAGAGAATAGAGAGAAAGAGAGGAATGAGAGAAAAGAGAAACAAAGAGAAAGAGAGAGGAACGAGAGAGAAAGAGAGAGAGAGAGAGAGAGGAGGAATGAGAGAGAAAGAGAGGAATGAGAGAGAGAGAAAGAGAGGAATGAGAGAGAAAGAGAGGAATGAGAGAGAAAGAGAGGAAGAGAGAGAAAGAGAGAAGAAAGAGAAAGAGAGAAAAGAGGAAGAGAGAGAAAGAGAGAGAGAGAAAGAGGAGATGAGAGAGAAAGAGAGGAACAAGAGAGAAAAAGAGAGGAAAGAGAGAAAGAGAGAAAAGAGAGAGGAATGAGAGAGAGAGAGAGGAAGAGAGAGAGAAAGAGAGAAAGAGAGAGAGAGAGGAAGAGAGAAAGAGAGAATGAGAGAGAAAAGAGAGGAGAAAGAGAGAAAGAGAGGAAGAGAGAGAGAAAAGAGAGGAATGAGAGAGAGGAAAGAGAGGTAAAAGAGGAAAGAGAGAAAGAAAGAGAGGAAGAGAGAAAAAGAGGAATGAGAGAGAAAGAGAGGAAGAGAGAAAGAGAAAGAGAGAGAAATGAGAGAGAAAGAGAGGAAAAGAGAGAAAGAGAGAGAGGAAAGAGAGAAAGAGAGGAAAAGAGAGAAAGAGAGGAATGAGAGAGAGAAAGAGAGAAGAGAGAGAAAGAGAGGAAAGAGAGAGAGAAAGAGAGGAAAGAGAGAGAGAGAAAGAGAGGAATGAGAGGAAAGAGAGAATGAGAGGAAGAGAGAGAGAGGAGAGAGGACAGAGAGAGAAAGAGAGGAAGAGAGAGAGAAAGAGAGGAAGAGAGAGAGAAAGAGAGGAATGAGAGAAAGAGAGGAATGAGAGAGAAAGAGAGGAATGAGAGAGAAAGAGGAGAGAGAGAGAAAGAGAGAAAGAGAGAAAGAGAGGAAAGAGAGAAAGAGAGGAATGAGAGAGAAAGAGAAGAGAGAGAGAGAGAAAGAGAGGAGAGAGAGAAAGAGAGGAATGAGAGAGAAAGAGAGGAAGAGAAAGAGAGGAAAGAGAGAGAGAGAAAAGAGGAAGGAGAGAGAAAGAGAGGAATGAGAGAGAAAGAGGAGAGAGAGAGAGAAAGAGAGGAACAAGAGAGAGAGAGGAAAGAGGAAAGAGGGAGAGAAAGAGGAGGAAGAGAGAAAGAGAGGAAAAGAGAGAGAGAGAGGAATGAGAAGAAAGAGGAGGATGAGAGAAAGAGAGAATTGAGAGAGAAAGAGAGGAATGAGAGAGAAAGAGAGGAATGAGAGAAAGAGAGAAAGAGAGGAATGAGAGAGAGGGAAAGAGGGAGAGAGAAAGAGGGGAGTGAGAGAGAAAGAGGAATGAGAGAGAAAGAGAGGAATGAGAGAGAAAGAAAGAGAGGAATGAGAGAAAGAGAGGAATGAGAGAGAAGAGAAAGAGGAAAGAGAAAGAGAGAAAGAGAGGAAAGAAAGAGGAGAGAAAGAGAGGAACAAGAGAGAGAAAGAGAGGAATGAGAGAGAAAGAGAGGAGTGAGAGAGAAAGAGAGGAAGAGAGAAAGAGGAGAGGAGAGAGAAAGAGAGGAATGAGAGAGAAAGAGAGGAAGAGAGAGAAAGAGAGGAGTGAGAGAGAAAGAGAGGAACTGAGAGAAGAAAGAGAGAGAGAGAGAGGAAGAAGAGAAAGAGGGAATAAGAGAGAAAGAGAGGAATGAGAGAGAAAGAGAGAGAGAGAGAGAAAGAGAGGAAGAGAGAGAGAAAGAGAGGAATGAGAGAGAAAGAGAGGAAAGAGAGAGAAAGAGAGGAAAGAGAGAAAGAGAGGAATGAGAGAGAAAGAGAGGAAAGAGAGAGAGAGGAATGAGAGAGAAAGAGAGAGAAGAGAGAGAGAATGAGAGAGAAAGAGGAACGAGAGAGAAAGAGAGGAATGAGAGAAAGAGAAGGAGAGAAAGAGAGGAGAGAGAGAGAAAGAGACTGAGAGAGAGAAACAGAAAGAGAGAGAGAGAGAAAGAGAGGAGGAAGAGAGAAAGAGGAAGTGAGAGAAAAAGAGGAAGAGAGAAAGAGAGGAAGAGAGAGAAAAGAGAGAGAGAGAGGAGAGAAAGAGAGGAGTGAGAGAGAAAGAGAGGAATGAGAGAAAGAGAGGAATGAGAGAGAAAAGGAGAGAGAAGAGAGAGAAAGAGAGGAATGAGAGAGAAAAAGAGAGGAAGAGAGAGAAAGAGGAGAAAGGAAGGAGAGAGAAAGAGAGGAGAGAGAAAGAGAGAAAGAGAGAGAAAGAGGAGGAGAGAGAGAAAGAAAGAGGAAAAGAGAGAAAGAGAGGAATGAGAGAGAAAGAGGGAAAGAGAGAGAGAGAAGAGAGAGAGAGGAGAGGAAGAGAGAAAGAGGGAATGAGAGAAAGAGAAAGAGAGGAAAGAGAGAGAAAGAAAGAGGAACAAGAGAGAAAGAGGAAGAGAGAAAGAGAGAAGAAGAGAGAGGAGTGAGAGAGAAAGAGGGAAGGAGAGAGAAAGAGAGGAATGAGAGAGAGAGAGGAGAGAGAGAGAAAGAGGGGAAGGAGAGAGAAAGAGAGGGAGAGAGAGAAGAGAGAGAAAGAGAAAGAGAGAGAAAGAGAGAAAGAAAGAGGAGGAAGAGAAAGAGAGGAATGAGAGAGAAAGAGAGAGAGAAAGAGAGTTGAGAGAGAAAGAGAGGAATGAGAGAAAGAGAGGAAGAGAGAGAGAAAGAGAGGAATGAGAGAGAAAAGAGGGAATGAGAGAGAAAGAGAGGAAAGAGAGAGAAAGAGAGAAGAGAGAAAGGAGAGAGAAAGAGAGGAAGAGAGAGAGAAAGAGAGAAAGAGAGAGAGAGAAAGAGAGGAATGAGAGAAAGAGAGGAAGAGAGAGAGAGAAAGAGGGGAAAGAGAGAGAAAGAGGAATGAGAGAGAAAGAAGAGAGGAACGAGAGAGAAAGAGAGGAATGAGAGAGAAAGAGAGGAATGAGAGAAAGAGAGGAATGAGAGAGAAAGAGAGGAGTGAGAGAGAAAGAGAGAAAAGAGAGAAAGAGAGGAATGGGAGAGAAAGAGAAGAGAGAAAGAGAGAAAGAGAGAAAGACAAATGAGAGAGAAAGAGAGAGAAGAAGAGAGAAAGAGAGGAACGAGAGAGAAAGAGGAAAAAGAGAGAGAGAGGAAGAGAGAGAAAGAGAGAGAGAAAGAGAGGAATGAGAGAGAAAGAGGAGAGTGAGAGAGAAAGAGGAGAGTGAGAGAGAAAGAGAGGAACAAGAGAGAAAGAGAGAGAAAAGAGAGAGAAGAGAGAGGAGAAAGAGAGAAAGAGAAAGAGAGAAAGAGAGAAAGAGAGGAACGAGAGAAAGAAAGAGGAGACTGACAAGAGAGAGGACTGAGAGAGAGAAAGAGAGGAACGAGAGAGAAAGAGAGGAATGAGAGAGAAAGAGAGAAAGAGAGGAACGAGAGAGAAAGAGAGGAATGAGAGAGAAAGAGGGGAATGAGAGAGAAAGAGAGGAACGAGAGAGAAAGAGGGGAACGAGAGAGAAAGAGAGGAACGAGAGAGAAAGAGAGGAATGAGAGAGAAAGAGAGGAATGAGAGAGAAAGAGGGAATGAAAGAGAGAAAGAGAGGTGAGAGAAAGAGAGAGAGAGAGAGGAAGGAGAGAGAAAGAGAGGAATGAGAGAGAAAGAGAGAGAAGAGAGGAAAACACATGAAAGAGAGAAAGAGGAGAGAAAGAGAGGAACGAGAGAGAAAGAGAGGAAGGAGAGAGAAAGAGAGGAAGAGAGAGAGAAAGAGAGAGGAATGAGAGAGAAAAGAGAGAGAAAGAGAGAGAAAGAGAGGAATGAGAGAGAAAGAGAGGAATGAGAGAGAGAAAGAGAGAGAATGAGAGAAAATGAGGAGAAAGAGGAAGGAGAGAGAAAGAGGAATTGAGAGAGAAAGAGTGTGAGAGAGAAAGAGAGAAAGAGAAAGAGAGAGGAGAGAGAAAGAGAGGAATGAGAGAGAAAGAGAGGAATGAGAGAAAGAGAGGAATGAGAGAGAGAGAGAGGAAAGAGAGAGAAAGAGAGGAATGAGAGAGAAAGAGAGGAACGAGAGAGAAAGAGAGGAACAAGAGAGAAAGAGAGGAATGAGAGAGAAAGAGAAAGAGGAACGAGAGAGAAAGAGAGAGAGGAATGAGAGAGAAAGAGAGGAAAGAGAGAAAGAGAGGAGAGAAAGAGAGAGAAAGAGAGGAATGAGAGAGAAAGAGGAGAAAGAGAGAGAAAGAGAGGAATGAGAGAGAAAGAAAGAGGGAAAGAAGGATTGAGAGAAAGAGAGGAGAGAGAGAGAGAAAGAGAGAGAATGAGAGAGAAGAGAGAGAGATAAGGAGAGAGAAAGAGAGGAATGAGAAAAAGAGAGGAAGAGAGAGAGAGAAAAGAGGAAAAGAGAGAGAAAGAGAGGAACGAGAGAGAAAGAGAGGAAGGAGAGAGAAAGAGAGGAAGAGAGAGAGAAAGAGGAGAGAGAGAGAAAGAGAGAGAGAGAAAGAGGAATGAGAGAGAAAGAGGGGAGAGAGAAAGAGAGGAATGAGAGAGAAAGAGGAATGAGAGAGAAAGAGAAAGAGAGAGAAAGAGAGAAAGAGGGGAAGAGAGAGAGAAAGAGAGGAAAGAGAGAGAAAGAGAGGAAAAGAGAGAGAGAGAAGGAGAGGAAAGAGAGAAAGAGAGAGAGAAAGAGGAGAGAAAGAGAGGAATGAGAGAGAAAGAAGAGAGAAAGAGAGGAATGAGAGAGAAAGAGGAGAGAAAGAGAGGAATGAGAGAGAAAGAGAGGAATGAGAGAGAAAGAGAGGAAAGAGAGGAGAGAGAAAGAGAGGAATTGAAAGAGAGGTAAGAGGAAAGAGAGGAACAAGAGAGAAAGAGGGAGGAGAGAGAGTGAATGAGAGAGAAAGAGGACACTGAGAGAGAAAGAGACAAACAGAGAGAAAAACAAGAGAGAGAGAGTTACAGAGAGGAAGAGAGAATGAGAGAAAGAGAGGAATGAGAGAGAAAGAGGAACGAGAGAGAAAGAGAGGAACGAGAGACTTTGACTTTTAAGATCCTTTATTTAACATTCCAAATAAAATCCATTAAAACTCAATAAAGGTAAAACATAACAAAATTAAGATTTAGCAATATTAAAAATCCTAAAATACATCATGTTCTCCTTAAAAATAGATTTTACCAATATAAAAGGATCATAAAAATCAATTAAAAAACACAGTGTTTTTTTCTGTTAAAAACAGATTAAAGCCAAAATTAATAAAACACTGTAAAACAATAAAAATAAAATTAAAACTAGAACAAAACTGAGCTCCCCCTCCTCACCACAGCACACAAGGCCTCCCACACACCACCTCTCCTGAAGTCCTCCGGGTTATTATTTAGTTTAAAAAATTCAAAATCCACTCTTATCCATTTGACCACCAAAACCCTGAACTGCAACACAACATCAGTCAGCCCGGCGCCAGAGATACTGTTCTTTCTGGATTTTAAAATGGCCAATTTTGCCTGACCCATTATAAAATTAATTAAAACACACCTGTTTCTCTTTTTAAAACTGTAGGGAACCCCAAAGATAAAAAAAAGCTCTTTTGTGAACTCCTCGCCTAGGCCCTGCAGGAGCTCCTGTAGGAGATGGAAGAGTGGTCCTAGCCTGACACACTCACTATACATGTGAAACACTGTTTCCTCTGCAGAGCAGAAACAGCACTCTGAGCTAATGCTAGCATCAACTCTGTGGAGAAACCTGCCGGTGGACACAATACAGTGCAGGATCCTCCACTGCAGGTCCCCCGCTCTCTTGGTGAGGGGCAGTTTATACAGCACCCTCCATACTGGCCTGCACCCCTCCTTTACCTCCAGACATGCCCTCCATCTTGAATCCACCAACCCCTCAACTGGTGGGAATGTGATGCCTTCACACAAATTTGGTAGATCTTCTTACTCTCTGCTGTATGAAGAGTTAGATCTTTAACTGTGTCTAGGTTTAATAACATTCCCTCGTTTCCTACACCCCCTCCTCTCCTTCACCTACTGCTGGACACACTAGCAGCCCTGGAAAGATGAAGTCTTGTCTCTGCCCTGTGCCGCTGGACATCTCCTCTCTCACAGCCTCCCTGAGCTCGGGGGAAAGACAACTCTCAGTTCACTGACCATTTTCTCTGCCAGTCTCTCAGAGTGCCAGCCCAGCCGCCCAGCCAGCTGTGTAGCAGTCAGCCAGCAGGAGAGCTCAAAGTTGATAAGATGTCTCAGCCTGGTCACTCCTGCCCTCACAAAGCTGGCACAGAGCGTCATTGACTGAAAGAAACGTACAGGGAAGAGCGGATTGAAAAATAGGGGCTCCTCCAACAGGACCCTGCCTGTCAGGGACCCCTCATCTCTCGCCACCCTCACTGCCCTCCAGGCATCTAAAACACTCAAGTAAAAAGAAGAGAGACCTACTTTAGCTAGTCTGGCACTCTCAATTAAAAACAGGTGTTTGTCTATCCCCAGCCCCTACTCTGCTGAGGAAAAACAAGCTAGCCTCTTCCAATGAGCCTCCTCCCCAGCGTACAGGAGCCTCTGAACCGCCTGCAGTCTGAAGGCTGCCACCCTGCTGGCAATGCAGACCAACCCCTGCCCCCCTTCATCAGTGGGGAGATACAGGACCGCTGGCCTCAGCCAATGTCTCCCCGCTCCAGAAAAACTCCAGCAGTATTCTTTGATCTCCTGCACCATGCCCCGGGAGGGTCCAGACACACCAGCCTGTGCCACAGCATGGAGGCCACCAGATTATTAATCACCAGGACCCTTCCCTAAAGGACAGCTGGGCCAGCAGTCCCTCCATCTCTGCAGCCGCCTCACCCTGTCCACTAGGCCCTCCCAATTTTTCTGCATATATATCTCCACTCCAAAAAACACCCCCAGCACTTTTATACCTGTCCTGTCCCATCTCAGCGCCTCAGGCAGGACAGGGGGGGTGCAATCATGCCAACTGCCTGACAGGAAGGTGTCACACTTTGCCCAGTTAACTCTTGCTGTAGAGGCTCCTTGGAATGTGTGCAGGCTCTGCTGTAGTGCCTTGATGTCTCCGTCACTGCACACAAACACGTTCACATCGTCTGCATAAGCGGACACCTTCACTGCGACAGAGGAGGGTGAGGAGGGCACTGCCCAGCCAACCAGCCGGCCCCTCAGCAGGTGCAGCAGGGGCTCTATGGCCAGTGAATAAAGCATTCCAGACAGGGAGCAGCCCTGCCTAATACCCCTGCACACTGGGAAAGGCTGACTCAGCCCATTGTTAATCTTTAAAATGCTAAAAACATTCCAATATAAAAGCTGGATATAAGAAATAAAAACAGGGCCAAACCCGAAGGCTTCCAGGGTTTTAAAAAGGTATGTGTGGTCGACCCTGTCAAACGCTTTCTCCTGATCTAAAGAAACCAGCCCAACATTCAAATCACATGTCTTAGCCATTGATAAAAAGTCTCGAATTAAAAACAAATTATCAAAAATGGAACGTCCCGGTATGCAGTAAGTTTGGTCCATGTGTATTACAGCTCCTATACACATTTTTAGTCTATTGGCCAGACATTTTGAAATAATTTTAAAATCAGAACATAAAAGCGAAACAGGTCTCCAGTTTTTGAGTAAACACAGGTCTCCTTTCTTGGGCAGTAGTGTGATTACTGCCCTCCTGCAGCTGAGGGGCAGTTCTTTATCTCGGAGGCTCTCTCCCAGCACCTGCAAAAGTCCTCACCAATCACAGTCCAGAAATTTTAAAAAATTCAGTGGGCAGTCCATCAATGCCAGGAGCTTTTCCATTTGAAAGCTGTGTAACAGCAGTGGTCAGCTCCTGATATGTTAGTGGCTTGTCTAATTGGTTCTGTTCTTCCCTCGCTCAGGGTGGGCAAATCCTGGAGCAGCAGGTCTGTATCCTTCTGCTCACAAGGCTCTTTGCTGTATAGTTCAGAATAGAATTTTACTGCCTCCCTGCTGATCTCCTCCCGCTGTACAGCTCCCTGCCGCAAGGTGTCCGGACGCAGTGCATCTTCCGGCTGTCTGCTCTCCTCCTCTCCAAGCCAAAAAAGAAACTGGAGGGGGTGTCCATGTCTTTAAGCTCCATGAAGCGAGAGCGCACCAGCGCCCCCTTCACTCTTTCCTTCAGCAGGCTGCCCAGCATGTGTTTCTGCTCCCTCAGCGTTTGCAGGGTCTGCTCCTGGTGGTCTGTGTCCAGGCTGCTCTCTAACTGGAGAATTTTCAACTCCAGCTCTCTCACTGCTGCTGCGTTCAGTGACCCGGTTGAATTGAGTGTACTGCTGGCAAAAGATTTTAATCTGCGTTTTGCCAATGTCCCACCACTGCCTAATATTTTTATAATTTGTTTTTTTCTTTTTCCAAATGTTCCAAAAAATCATTAAATTGTTTTACAAAAAGTGTGTCCTGTAATAGCTTTAAATTAAAATGCCAGTAGGAGGTGCTGTGAGAGTCAGTGGTGAGTATTACTGTAACTAACAGGCAGTGGTGGTCAGAGAGGCTACTGGGGATGATATTGGCTTTAATGAATTTATTCAAATGTGTGTGTGATGTGTAGAAGCGGTCTAACCTGGTCTATATATTTGTTTGTCGCGATAATGAGACCAGGTGTACTGTCTTGCATTGGGGTGCAGACACCTCCAGACATCAACCAGGCCACTGAACTGAAAAACTGCAGCTAATTCACTTGAGGATTGGGGATTGGGTTCCTCATTATTTCTATCCATTGTAAAATCAATAGTGCAGTTAAAATCTCCTCCCACCACCACCACATCATCATTATCAATATTTAAAAGAGCTTGTTTTAATTTATTAAAAATTAAAATGTGTTCCCTTCCTTTATTTGGTGCATAAATATTAATAAAAACAAATACAGTACCACCCAACCTTGCTCTCACTTTTAATAACCTCCCCTTTTCAATTTCTTCAATATCTAAAATTGTTGCTCCTAGGCTGGGCTTAAATAAAATTGCCACTCCTGCACTGGTGCTTGAGCCGTGGCTCAGCACACACGGCCCCCTCCACTCTGCCAGCCACGCCGCCTCATTCTCCCTGTCTGAGTGCGTCTCCTGCAGCAGCGCGACCCTCCGCCCGCTTCTGCTCTAAAACTCACAGCTGCGCTCTTTTAAAAGACTGTCTGCAGCCATTCACGTTAAAAGAAATAAAAACGCACTTTTCCATAGCGGCTAAAAAAAAATAAAACTGACAGAGTAAAACAAGCAACAATAAAAAAATTCTTAAAAGAAGTATCCATTTTTAAAATTATTGTTTGGCAACATTAGCGATCTTTTTTTCTTAATTATTTGAACATATTTTTTTAAGACGGTACCTTTTTGCTGGTCAAACTCCTCTAATGTTGCCTTTCGTGGTGTGATGTGTGCTGAGTGGAGGAATAATCTCAGATCTGGGAAGAAGTTTTCAATTTCAACCCCCTTTTCCCTTTTGTACTCTCCATAAACTGTTTAAATTCATCTAGGGTATAGATTTTTTTCCCCCTGTTAACGGGTTGGCTATCGGGGATGTCAGAGATAAGCGAGGAGTCAGAGAGCTCCCCCTCCATTTCCTCTGCTCCGTCCTCGCTGTCTGCTCCGCCGTCCACGGCTGCCAGCTCCTCCGCGGCTCTCTCCACCTCTACAGCGCCGCTCTCCTCTCCTCCTCCCAGCACAGCCACAGCCGTCACCGCTGCCTCTGCCTCCGCTTGCTGGGGTTCAGAGAGAAGAAGCGCTGCACCGCGCCGGGTTGTAAGCCCGCCGTGCCGCCCCTCTCCCTCCATATCAGGAGGACAGACCCCTGCCTGAGACTGCAGGCTCCCCTCCAGCACAGGCTCGGGGCTCTGCTCCGTCCCCCGCTCGCTGTTAGGCAGATCTGCAACTTCTTTGTTTTTTTGTTTTTTAAGTCTTTTTTTAGCTACCATCACAAAACCCTCATCATTTTCGGTAGTTTTATTTTGTGACGGACCGTGGCTGAGTCTCTTCAGCCTCGGCTGTGGGCGCGGCTTCATCCCGATCGGCGGCTCCCTGGTCTCTGCAGACTCTCGCTGGCGCTGCGATGGGGGAGCAGCCTCATCCTCCCGCTCACCCCAACATCCCCAGCCTCCTCCCTGCCATCAGTACCCTGCTCCTGCCTTTCCTCATTTCTGTTTTTTTCTCGGGCAGGCTCTCCTCTGGTGTCCCTGTTCCCCACAGTTAAAGCACCGCATTGTGTCCGAGCTGACAAACACTACGCAGCCCGTCCCTTCCACACTGAAGCTCCAAGCGACATCAATCACCTCCCCCGGGTTATTCAGCAGTAAAAACGCCTGTCTCCGAAAAGACAGGACGTGCTTATCATTTGTATTTTTGCACCCTAATGGTATATTTTTAATTGGGGACACCAGTTTGCCATATCGGGCAAGTTCATTTGCCAAGGTCTCATTTTTTAAAAATGGCGGCACATTAGACATGATTACCTTGGTAACAGGGGTTACTAAGGGGGATACTTGGATAAACTCTCCTTTTACAGAAAAACCTTCCTCCACTAGTTGATTGACCAGCAATACCTCTTTTAAAAATACGACAAACCTTTTATTCATACGGGATGCCGACACTATATTATCACACCCGACTAACTCTCCCACTGCCAGCAGGCACTCCTCCACCGACACGCCGGCATCGGGCAAGCAGCTGACCCCGTGTCGGCGGCTGAGAGCCCCCAGCCCTCCAGAGTGAGATCCCATAACGGGACCTACACACACAAACACACACACAAAACACTACTCTGTAAAACAAACGACGAAACAAAAATATATAAACGAACTAAACAATTAACAAATAAATATAGATATTTGCAAAAATATAGTAGCGAAAACACTCTCCTACCGCAGCAGCGTTCAAACGCTACCGCCTCTCCGCAAGCTCCTCCCACAATCCCACAATCCTCCGCGAGAGAGAGATTGAGAGATTTTTTTGTTTCATTACTTAGCAATATAGAAATGATTCATTTGTAAATAATTAGCTGTGAAATTATTAAGATAGATAATCAGAATTATGGTTGCATGGATTTTTGATTAAAATATACCAACATGTATTTTTGCTTCATGTATTTATTTAAACTTTAACTGTCTCTTTCATTGTCCCCTCTTGCTGGTGCCACGGCTTGTCTCTGTATCTATTCACTGATATTTGAGATTGTGTTTAGCACACACTAGCAGCTGAGCTGATAATCTTATTGGTGTTATTTTGTGAAAACAATAAAGCGTTAATATTGTATTACAAAAAAAGACCGACGTGTTCTAAGGAGGAGGCAGACCTGCTAACCGCTACGCATTTTGAGTTGGTAAAACGCGGGTACACTTTTATCAGAGATGATACGCAATAATACGTAATCCATATTTCGCTCATCGTCTGTGATGTTGCCTGTAGTTAAAGAAAGTGTTGCATCTAAAGACAGGGCCGTCATTAGGGCAAGGCAAGCAAGATAGATTAACCAATCAGGTTTTGAGTTTAGTTACGTGATAGAATAACCAATCAGCTTTTGAGTTTAGTTGACGATCCAACCACCGTTTAAAAAAAAAAGTTATCGTGGTTGACTGACAGATATTCCCCTCACCCAGTTTCTTTGTATAATCCCTGCCATGCTACTGTAGCCTATCAGGCTTTGTTGAGCTGACTCGCTTGTGTTTCAACTGCTAGTTTCGGACACACTGGAGGGAGTGTGAAGTACTGGGACTTGTGAGGAAATTATTTATTTCAAACTGGCTACGGCGCCTTTTGTTTTTTAATTAATGCATTATTTAAGCATTCATTTTTGTCTGGGGGGAAAAACCCCACTTGCATTTTATAGAAAAATGTCCTGGGTTTAGATAACTGCATCGCATGAAAAGAAAATACAGCTGAATGAGGATTTTACAAGAATGGCGAGGGAGTAAGTACAAACATTTATTATAATAATATAGTACAATATTGAAGTTTAATATTCTGTTTTTGGTTCATTGTCCCGTTTTTCACAAACGCATGTTACCATACAGGGATGTCAGTAAAATTCGATTTTATAAAAATGAGCGCAGCATTAACATTGTTAATGTGGTTAAGGTACATAAGGCTTCTGTTTACTTTGCAAGTAGCGTGCAATTACACTGTAGATTAATGCCGTTTCATTGTGCTTTAAACAAGTCATAAATGGCTGGTTTGTGATTTTATATTGATGTTCAGTAAGATCATTAATGTAACATTATGGATTTTGTTAACGATATCACATTATTGTGAACATCATTGTGTTTGCTGGGTTACTATCAAATCTATTACTGACACCTTGTGGTCATGATACGCAACTGCACGTCATTACATTTACTTAAAATTCAATTTCTGAAAGTGTGTCACGTGATACTAGTGTCTATAACAATTGTGTAGTATATATATATATATATATATATATATATATATATATATATATATATATATATATATATATATAATATAGGGATGATACAATAAAACAAACTCTAAATCTATCAATTTCTTATAGTGAAGTTAATTAAACTAGTTACCACAGATTATATTATTGCAGTTTAAATAGAATACCTGGATCTATCAGTTTCTTATAGTAAAGTTAATTAATTGCGTGTTATTTTTGTGATGCATACAAAGTAGACAACAACGTCAGCAATTGAATGGTCTCGTTACAAACTAGATTACATTTGTAAAGTACACGGTACCAATTCCCCCCAATCTATTTAAAATGAATATATAAAACAGCTGCGTGCACGCAAGAATAAAATAAAATATAATATAACACATGAAACACAGAGGATTCCTTGCTGCAGGAGCGGGACAGCTATCAAATAAACCACACAACGTTAACAATAAACTAAGAGGCTCCCTGACCGGGGAACCCCAACACGCTGCACCTCGTGTTGAAATGAGAAAGAGGTCAAACACAGCCTTCCTGGTGTGCGACAGACGGTTATAAAATCTCTCCGCGTTCCAGCTCCAGTCTGCAGCGCGGAATCTCCTTCACAAGTCCGGGTCTCCCTCTCACAATATTCCTCAGCATTTATAAAGGCAGTAGATGATTGGCAGGGCGGGGAGATCAAGCAGAGCCGTGGAACGGGAGAAGCGGTTGCTAAGCAACGGGAGTTTCGCTCGTATAGTTCCATAGAGGAATGAGAGAAAGTAGTTTAGGGGGGTCCAGTGAAGCAAATACATCAAACCACACTCGAGATGAGAAATAATAATAAAGAGATGAACAACAAAACACACATTTATATAAATAAATCAACACACACACACACACACACACACACACAATACACATTTATCAAATAATAATATGAGAAACACAATCCACACGTGAATAATAATAATAATAATAATAATAATAATAATAATAATAATAATAATCGCACAGTTTTGTTTTTCAAAGCTGGTAAAGGATTTACTCGTGAGTCAGGGCAGTACACGTGCTTATTAGAGTGACTGTATCCGATTGGGGAGCTCCGATTGGCTAGCTGGCTGACAAGAGGGGAGCTCCGATTGGCTGGCTGGGTGAGAAGAGTGGAGCTCCGATTGGTTGGCTGGGTGATCAGAGGGGAGCTCCGATTGGCTGGCTGGGTGATCAGAGGGGAGCTCCGATTGGCTGGTTAGGTGACAAGAGGGGAGCTCCGATTGGCTGGCTGGATGACAAGAGCGCTTCAAAATGGCACGCAGTGTGCGGAGAGGCAGCTCAGCGCGCTGCCATAAACAGCAAGCAGCGCCTTCTGAGGAACATGCGAGCAGGCAGCTAAAAACAAACAACCCTCCATTTTAATTGTGTTGATGCGACAGTATTGAACCGCACAAGTGTTGTGTAAGAAAGGAAGGAAACAAAGATCTGTAGATATTCAACTTTTGAAGTGCGCGTCTATCTTTTTTTTTTAATTAGGCGCACATGTGCCTAAAAGATACCGCGTAGAGCGCCTGTTACGTGTTTGTTGTTGTGGTTGTTTTGTTTCATTATTGCTGTTACGCGTTGGACGCTATTATATGAAATCCCGCTAATAATTGTGGCTCATAGCTGACGGGTGGATCGCGGATCGCGTTCAGATCCCCCACAATGCATCGCAGTGTTTGCTGTTTTGGCCCCCACTGGTTTAGTGAAATACACTTGAGCTTGTTCACCACACTGTAGCTAATCAAGCTCTTCTTAAAACCTGGAATGGGTGCCATTGCTGTGCAATAGGAGTCTTATCTCCATCTCTGCAGTCATGGAAATCAATTCTGGGTTTGGAAACCAAGCAGCTTTCTCACAGCAGTTCACATGTGCTGGGTAGTATTAAAAACAGTCACCTCTGATGGGAATACAAGCACTTCCAGCCTCCACTCCAGAGCCATCATCAGGTACAGATTCACTAACTGCAGGAAGTACAATTCAATCACATCAGGGACTGCAAGAATCTGCTGATATAGTGAGCAACTGCTTTATATTTTGGTATGGATTCCCCCAAATTCACTGTCTAAAACAAGTTTAATGTGATTCCTGTAACCCCCTTTAATAAAAAGCAGTTTGTCAGGCTGAAACTACCTCAGAATCTGAACTCAAGATTTCTGTTTGAATACTGAAGTGCCACTCTGGTTGCTGCAAGTGAGACCCCCAGATGCTTGGGTGTTGTGGTTTTGAAATGGTTCCTTCTGCCACCAGTGACGAGGAAAAAAACACAGAAGTGATCACTGGCGGCGTTCACGCGCACAAGTCTGGGCAGTTTTCCTCGCGAGGAGTTTGCCGTACTTTTCAGGACTTGCGTTGCTATGCAGTTCTGATTTAGGGGGGAAAAAGCGTCCGTACCAATGCAGATGAGTCAATTCATAGTCATTTAGGGTACGTGTCTGCTTACTAAGTGTGTGCGTGTGTCAGTGTGTGTCTGTGTGTGTATCAGTGTGTCTGTGTCAGTGTGTGCGTGTCAGTGTGTGCGTGTGTATTGGTGTGTGTCAGTGTGCGTGTGTCAGTGTGTGTGTATCTGTGTGTCAGTGTGTGCGTCAGTGTGCGTCTGTGTGTCAGTGTGTGTGTGTGTCAGTGTCTGTGTGTGCGTCAGTGCGTGTGTGTCAGTGTGTTCCGTTCTGCGTAATGCGAGGTACTGTACTTTGTGGGGGAAAGTGATCTAAACATGTCTCTCTCTACTCTAGCTGGTAGAAAAGAATAACTGACGATGAAAATCATCAATTCAACAATGAATGGACCAAGAAGTACTTATTTATTTTACCAGCTGCACCTGATGCAAAGCCAATGTGTTTACTGTGCAATGAATGTGTGTCAGCAGTTAAAGAATACAATGTGAAAAGGCTCTGCAATTAGAAATTCAAAAGTAGAGGGGCTGATCTCTTCATACCAACATGCCCGTGCAACTCTAGTGCGATCTTTCACTCAACAAGAGAAAGCTGCAGCGGCTTCCTTACGTGTGGCGTGGATACTTGAGAAGTAAAAGAAGCCGTTCACAGATTCTGAAACTATGAAGGAGTGCGTGCTGGCAGCTGTGAATGAAATAATCAGAGATGAAAAAATTAAATCAAGTGTAGTTTCATCGATTCAGAAAATTCCACTTTCAGACACTTCTGCCATGCGCAGGGTTGAGGTTTTGGGAACCGAAGTTTTCGACACGCTCCTGGACCGTCTGAAAAAAGCAGAGTTCATGTCACTTGCAGTAGATGAGTCCACTGACAATACAGACAACGCTCAGCTATGTGTGTGTGTGCGTTTTTTTGATGGGAATTGTTTCTGTGAAGAAATGCTAGCTTTACTCCCGTTGGAAAGTTATGGAAATGGTGAGGTAATTTCTCAAAAGATTACTTCTTTTTTTTGAGGAGCATGGACTTCACCTGAATAAAGTGTGTCTTCTAGTTACAGACGGTGCTCCTTCGATGACAGGAAGGAAAAATGGTATGATAGCGAGGCTTTCTGCTTTAGCACCACAGATGCAGCCCTTGCATTACATGATCCATCAAAGTGTTTTGTGTGGCAAACTTTGCAATGAGCTGAAAGATACCATGAATACAGTGACAGCAATAATAAACTTCATCCGATCAACATCAAGCCTTCAACATCGGCTGTTCCGGCTGTTGCTAGCTGACATGTCCGCAGACCATCATGATCTGCTAGTGCACAACGACGTACGCTGGATCACTAAAGGTAAAGCACTGAATCGCTTCTGTGACCTCAAGGATGAAATCATTGAATTTCTCAATAATTCTTCTCATAAGAATGCAGAGAGGTATTCAAATATGGTTCGGGATGATGAGTTCATGGCAAAAGTGTGTTTTTTGAGTGATATATTTGGACACTTAAACACACTCAATTTGGAACTACAGGGAAGGGATAAAACAATAATCGATCTTGTGGAGAAGCTGAATGCATTTCAAAGTAAGTTGTCTCTCTTCTCATCGGATTTGCATTTGCAAAAACTTCTCCACTTCCCACAGCTGCGCAATTTCACCGCCTCATCATCAGTGAAAGTCACCAATGTGATGTCTGATTTCTTGATCAAGCTGAAGGATAACTTTAATGACAGATTTCAAGATTTCCATGTACCGAAAGAAGTCATGATGTTTGCTCGGAGTCCATTCACCGTTTCACCGGAAAGTGATTTTGCATCGACCGCAAAGCAGTTCCTCTCGTCAGTTGAAGAAGGGCCACTGCAGCTGGAACTTGTGGACATTCAGGCATCTTCTTCTTTGAAACAGGATTTACAAAATGATGACGCTGTCAGGTTTTGGACTGAACACATTCAGCAGGTTGAGTTTCCAAATGCTAGGAAATTAGCTGTACTTCTGCTCACTATGTTTGGCTCTACCTATACATGTGAGTCCAGCTTTTCTCACATGAATGTGATAAAGAGCAACACACGCAGTTCACTGACCAATGAAAGACTGCAACACTGCCTTCGAATCGCTGTAACGTCGTATGAGCCTAACTTCATGCATGTGGCCCAGGGAAATAAATGCAATGGTTCCCATTAAACCGAGTTGGAATAAGAAAGAAGGGCAGTCACAACTCAACAACTGTGAGTATATGATGTTTAGGCTATGCAGTACTATTAGCTTTAAAATCTATGAAGGTCATTATGCCGTCAGAGCAATACAAGTGCTTGACACTATTAAAATAGTCATTAATAATACTCGTGTGCGCTGTCTTTTGATGATACAGCGGTAATGTTAAAGTGTTCTGTTAAAGCACTATTCAGATGGTGAGATTATGTAAATATACTAACATTAGTTCATATAATACGTATTGTGTTGCTTAAAAATGTGTCGAATAAAATGTTTCTGGCCCGCCTACTCTTAACTTTTTTACAATCTGGCCCCCTGAAAAAACTAGTTGAAGAGCCCTGCGTTAAGCCATTCGTGTATCTCAATCACATCCTGAGAAACGCGTCAATAGTAAAATTGATTTAATTATTATTTTTTTCTGTGAAACAACTAAATGGGCTTTTAAATCGCAAGTCTGACTTTTTCATTTCAAAGCAGAAGCGACTCTTCTTGTGTAAATACAGTCACGCACAACGATTGAGACTCCAGCATCAAATACTTTATTTTTCATTGTAGCTTTGATAAAGATGTGTCGTTATTAACACGTTGCGATCTCGTTTCTGCTCGTTAATCAAAAATTAAAGCTTAATTCGGTTGTTTCACGGAAAAAAAAAAAAAACACGTAAATCAAATCAATTTTGCTATTAAGTGGTTTCTCAGTTGTGATTGAGATACACGAATGGCTCAACAGGTATCGATTTAATTATTAAAGGAGAGCAGAAAAGTCGGTTAAAGTCGAGATATTTGAACGGGGTCTGTGTTGTGTAGCTGCGCGAGACTGACAGCTGAGAGCTCTCAGAACTGCGGCGCGAGCAGGGGGCGTGGCCACTGGACTGCGTGTTCCTGCGTGCGTGCGTGTGCGTGCTCGTGTGTATCTTCCCTATGGAATATCACTGTGCTCTGTGTGTGTGTGTGTGCTCTGTATGTGTGTTTCTTCTCAATGGAATATCACTGTGCTCTGTGTGTGTGTGTGTGTGTGAGAGAGAGAGGGAGTGCTCTGTGTGTGTGTGTGTGTGAGAGAGAGAGAGGGAGTGCTCTGTGTGTGTGTGTGTGCTGTGTGTGTGTGTGTGTGTGTATGTGCGTGCTCTGTGTGTGTGTTTCTTCTCAATGGAATATCACTGTGCTCTGTGTGTGTGTGTGTGTGCTCTGTGTGTGTTTCTTCTCAATGGAATATCACTGTGCTCTGTGTGTGTGTGTGTGTGTGTGTGTGAGAGAGAGGGAGTGCTCTGTGTGTGTGTGTGTGTGTGTGAGAGAGGGTGCTCTGTGTGTGTGTTCTGTGTGTGTGTGTGGTGTGTGTGTGTGTGTGTGTGTGTGCTCTGTGTGTGTGTGTGTGTGTGTGTGTGTCTCTGTGTGTGTGTGTGTGTGTCTGTGTGTGTGTGTGTGTGTGTGTGTGTGTGTGTGTGTGTGTGTGTGTGTGAGGGAGTGCTCTGTGTGTGTGTGTGTGTGTGTGTGTGTGTGTGTGTGTGTGTGTCTGTGTGTGTGTGTGTGTCTGTGTGTGTGTGTGTGTGTGTGTGTGTGTGTGTGTGTGTGTGTGTGTGTGAGGGAGTGCTCTGTGTGTGTGTGTGTGTGTGTGTGTGTGTGTGTGTGTGTGTGTGTGTGTGTGTGTGTGTGTGTGTGGGAGTGCTCTGTTATTGTTGTTTATGTTCTGTTAATGTTCTGTTATTCGGCACACTGGACCTGTAGGGCGGTGCTCGTATCCTTCATCCTAGCCTGTAGTTACACAATAACGATACACTAGTCAGAATTGAAGAGGAAACCCATCGTTTCTCCTTTTTTTCTTTCTTTCTTTTTATTATTATAAAAGCCCATCAATACATGGTATTTTAAATGCATTCAAGAAGTCCATTTTCATAAACCAGATTAATATTTTTAAACTGGTATTAATTTCAATATTACCGCATCCGCTGAAACGGCTGTGATGACAGCTCAAAATGACGTCAGTGGCTGCGCTGAGGCACCGTGTCGAAATATTTTGAATCTTCACTGCGCTAGTCCTGTTTTTGATTTGATTTATATTTACGTGTTCAATGAAAAGTAGACTGAATAAACTTTCTTCCTGTAATTTGTCTTTTGTGGGACATTTAGAAATGTGAAAAATCCAATTCCAAAATTCACTCGTATTTTGTTTTTTACCTAAACCAATCAGGCACTTTGTAAGATTTACATGATTTGTTGTTGAAGGTGTCTGTAATATCGTCATGAAATATTTAGCCAATCGGGGTGGCTCTTTTTTTTAGATGAGGGCGTTAATGTTGTAAATGCTTCGAAATTAACATTCCTGCATTGAATCCTATGAAGGAGGACAGGGCGATGATGTCACAAAATGGGCGGGGCTAACGGTTACGCGCTTTACTGTCATTGTGGCTTTCTAACACCGAAAATATATTTTAAAATTAAGCACAGTTATATCTTATTTTCTTGACAGTGCAATGCATTCTCATTCATATAAACTATTAGTTTGGTTTTGATATTTAGTTAAGAGATCACGAGTCCTTAAAAAATCCCAAATTTCCATTTTTCGTATAGCCCTATTTTAACACCAGCTAGAGTTAAATCAAAAGACATTGGAGCAGGCGATTAATATCAAAGATATCGTATGAAGATTAATATTGGAATCCTGATATCACACATTAAAGAAATGTATTTTTCAAAATGTTTATTGATGATCTGTCCTTATTTCATATAAAGTTGGATAGCTAGCTGGTTTTATTTTTGGCATGTCACATGTGCTTAAGGAGATGCTGGTTCCAGTGGAATGTAAGGGAGTGAGGTGATATGTGAGGGTTCCTAAGACAGACCCCAAGTATGATTACACTGAATTCATCCAAGCAGCTCAGTTAAGACAGAATCTCAGGACTATTTCATTTCTGTTGTTGTGGATAGTTCATTTGTAATCAGATGGGCTACATTTAGGTAGGCTTAATGTCTTACAGTGGAATTCAATCTTGTGCTCTTGTGAGTGTCTCAGGTCAGTCCAATGGTAGCTAACGTGCCCATTTTTTCTCAGTTCAATTCAATCTGCCACCAGAGATCCATGTGGACTTAAAGGACTCTTCAGGAATTGAAGATGATGCAGACATCTTTGATGAGCTTATGACGTCAAGTGAAGTATCCTTCAAAGTCTTCACTGGAGAACAATCTGGGAAGACTTTGAGTTATAGGCTAAGCAAAGTTTATCCTGTAGCGCATTCTGCTTAAAACCTTTTAAATTCTCAAAATGATATCACGGACAGAAGCGGACAGGACGTCCTGGCTAATACTCAAAGCTAGCTGTGCTTTAAAGCCCATTGACCGTGTTTTCCATTGGCTAATGTAAGGAATTTATTGAAAGGAGACTTGTGATTTTGGCATTGTCATGACAATTTTCTGTCAAATTAGATGTCATTAGTCATCCTATCATCCATTTTTTATGACAACGGACGGTAGGATGACTCATCTAATTTGACAGAATTGTCATGGCAATGGCAAAATCACAAGTCTCCTTTCAACTGATTGCTTACTTTAGCCAGTGCAAAACAGTCAATGGGCTTTAGAGCACAGATAGCTCGAGTAATGAGGCAGTTTGTCATGTCTGCTTCTGCTCCCATTGTGTGTGTCTTCAGATCTATCCGAGGCCTCGTTATGCTCAGTGGAGTCTGATTCATCATCAGGTTCAACTGTGATTCTTGAAGAAACCATAGCAAGGAGAAGAAATCGGACTGATAGTCCCGTAGACAGTAATGCAGCAGGAGATGTGAGTTTAAAAATATATATTTTGTATTATATGCACTGCTTGTGTATTCGTGAATGTTTTAGAACACATTTTGTGGTTTCTGCCATTTCCAGCACCCTTGAAGATGCACTGCTGTTGCTGTTAGGTTTTTATCTTGTTCTTCCAGATGATCAGTGCCATCCTTGACTCGAAGGCAGGTGGTGAAAAGATATTCCTTGAGTTTGCCAAAACCAAGAGTCTCTCTGATAGCACCCGTAGGCTATTAGTGAACATGCTTGTGGCAGATATGATCGAGAAGCATGGGTAAGTGCATGATTCAATGTGCTGGGTCTGTATGATAACAATGCTAGAATTACCTTTCATTACTGATAACATAATCTGCCCATAAACCAACATTTTGTCTGGCATGATTTTAGTCAGACTTAGTCTTAGTCATTAATTTTCATATATTCATGTTGTGGTGTTCTGTTGCAATTTATCTTAAAAGGAGGGTCCCCCCATCAAGTATGCGCACCAAGCATGGGAATCGTGACTTTATTACCCTATTTGAAGGATCCAGATTCAAGTAATGGATATGTAAGTTTGGATTATTGTAGGTAACAATGCATGCACATTTTTAACCTTTCTTAATTAAATTGGTGGGGCCAAATTGCTTAAATTATCAGCTCAGGACTCATCTTGTACTGGGGACACCTGGCCAAGAGTACTATGGTCCTAAATTGTGACCTTATGTATTTGTCAGTGTTTCCCCTAGATTATAGTCCAGACAGGGTGGAAAGGCTCCATCTCTCATCCAGACCCTCTTTATCCAAAACTGTCAATAGAAACCAGTAGAAGCCTGTCTTTCTGGTGGGGGAGTACGAGACCTAGGCAGGCAGGGCTGCCCTGCATACACAATGGTAAGGGGAACTCTGTTTTGTCAAGTTCTTACTGTGTTTTCCTTTTGAAAGGAACACTACTGCGATGCCGAAAGTGGATCGGGTTACCTGGCCTGGAGGATTAAGACTGTCCAACGCAACACATCACATGGGACCAAGAAGAGATCCATGTCCACATACCAAGATGGTCCAAAGGCTAAGCGGGCTTCACATTCAACTGTTGACGAATGCAGAGAGGCGATATCTGTGCTTCAGCATTCAACTGACGAGTCACTGGTCAAGGAGAAGATGAGGGCAACATTTAAACACAGACAGAACATTGTGCAGGATCCAGAGAAGTCCTCAACCATCTTGGGCGTCTTCCCCCGATTCCTTGACATACCAGGCTTGGTAGTTATGATCAGAAGCAAGCTTTTTGCCATACTTTGTAGATTTAAAGATAGGAGTTTTGTGAAACAATGTTGGTTCAATGTTTTTCAGATCGACCAAGACTTCACAATGCTGTTTGGAGAGGATGCATCTGGCAAGTTCCTGGCGAAATGGCCAACTTTGTTCAGACCAGGGTCATCGCAGACTGCAAGAACCTACCCCCCAGTGCCCATTTGGAAGCCCTCCTCTCTTCTGCGCAGCACGACTCTGATGATTTGGGTACATGAGTACATCATTTCTGCTTGACCACCAAATAGTTTTAAGTCTTACTAACATGTCATGTGAGCTTCAGGTTTTTACTGTAGCGTTTACTGTAGCGTTTGCTCTACTGTGTTTATACTTCACTAAGACTAGGATGGGACAGTGACTTGGCAGCCATTCTGTTGATGCTGCATCTGCTACCCCCGACCTCAAAAGACAAGAGGGCTGCAAAGATCGCTGTCTCTCAAGCTGCTGACCATCTGGTGAAATATATGAAGGTATGTTCTCTTATTTTGGTTGTGCTTTTCTGTGCCACTCTCCTTTTATCTAGCACAGTGCCTCCTTGCCATACACACAGCCCCTGCAAGCCCCTCTCCCGCCCCTTGCTTTCTGACAGTTTCACCAAGGTGATTGGAGGTGCATTGCAGACAGCAGCTGTATCGTAACCAATCAGCATGTTTGCTCAATCTGAGTGCAATAATGGAGGCTACTTTGTACCTCAGGCTACTTTGTCTTTGCGTTGTGTGACAGAAATGAATGACTGTGGTTTCCCCTATGTTCTTTCTTTCAGGTGGGGACGAGCATGGTGACCTTCCTTGCGCAAGTTGGACGTGAACAGCCCTTCCTCCTCTGTGTCGGCGAACAAAAGAACATCATCCAGAAATTCTACATGATCGTTGACCAGAAGGCCATTCCGTGCAAGACCCAAACATCAGTGGCAGCTTTCGATGAGCTCTTCAAGGCACACTACGTCTTCGGCGTGTCCTATGACGAAGCTTTGGGTAGTTTCTACACGTTCATTCAAACCACAGTGTATAATATTGATGTAGGGAATGCAAAGGAGAGCCCAAGGGTCAAGGAGATTAGAGCAAGGCTGCTTAACAGAGACACTTGAATTGATACACATCTTTGGGCTTAAAGATGTTTACTTGTTTCATTTGTAAAGTACACCACAGAAGTTGTGCGTTGCTTTGTCAACATTTTAAGTTCCATCAGGAAGGACATTGCATTTGAAATGCGGAGATCCTGAGTGTTCCTCCGTTTTTGGCACTTATTCTGGCTTTAAGAAGCACTTGGTTTCATGTACATGGTGACTGTGTTACTCCAAATACCATTGACAATGTTGAGACTTTGAGCAATAATGATGTTGAACCTTCATGTTGTCAGTCAGTCGGTACAGACTCTCCTACTACTCAGGTTCCTATTGAGAGGAGGCAATTGCTGGACATGTGTGGGTCTGTTGTAGCTCAGTTACAGGCGTCGGGGGCTGCTGAAAGTACTGTTCAATCTATGGTTGGTTCAATAGAAGAACTTGTGAATGACATCCATGCTCAAGCAAGGGAAACTGTACTAAAAAGTATTTCATCAGAGACTCAAGGTCAAGACCTAGGTGAAAAAGTTGGGGATTGTTTTGATCAGCTTGAAAATCCTTTCTCAGTCTTGAACACAGGAGCCAAGCGGCAGAGGAATTTTGAGGAAAAATGGGAAATAGTTGAGCCTGTAGAGCATGTTCTTGGAGTGCGGTTTGATGTATGCCGAGATGGAACACCTGGTGTGTTCAGTCAAGCTCCAGTAAATGATACGTTTATTGATGTACCTATCTTAGGAACTCTGAAGTCTATGTTTAAGAACAGTGAAGTGTGTAAAAGTTTCCAGCAGGTAAGAGAACATCAGGAAGGTACTTCCAAAGACATTAATGATGGTTCATACTTCAGAAATCATTGTCTATTTTCACAACAAGAATATGCTCTACAGATTCAGCTTTACTATGACGATTTTGAAACTGCCAATCCTTTAGGCTCAAAAAAGGGAATACATAAACTTGGCTGTGTTTATTTTATTTTAAGAAACCTACCACCAAAATTGAACTCTGTGTTGATGAATATTCATCTTGTTGCTCTGTTTCACTCAGAGGACTTAAAGAAATATGGATTTGATGAAATCCTAAAGCCACTTGCAAATGATTTAAAAGTTTTGGAAACCGAAGGAATTCAAATCTCCTTTTCAGACACAGTGAATATTGTGTTCTCACCAATTGTAACAAATGGTATGACATATTATTTGAAGCATTTGATTTGTGATCACCACAAACTGTTTAAGTCTCTGTTTCAGATAGAAACTTGATTCCCAAACACCACTTCATGATACATTATCCGAGGTGTGTTTGCAGAATCGGTCACTTCTACGCACATGGTGCGTGAGATTTGAAGGAAACACAACTTCTTCAAAAGGTCTGTTAAGAATTTTAAGAACATCACTAAGACTTTAGCAAAGAAACATCAGCATCATTTGGCTTTTCATTGGGAGAATTTTTATTTTTCAGCGGTTTCAATTTGGTCCCATTAAAATGGAAATGATCAACAGTTTGGAGGTAGTGATATTTTAACTGAAATATTGCGTTGAAGTTTATACTCTGATGTTTCCACAACTAGTTGGGTGAAGAACTATGGAAGCGAGTATCACATTGGTATGTTTGTTTGCTCAGGTACAGAAAGTGAAATGTCTGTATTCAAGAAGATCATTAATGTGATTGTAAAAGATGACCAAGCTTTTCTTTTGACCTTGAATGTTGCTACATTGTGTTTTGATGATCACTTAAATGCATTCAGCATTGAAGAAATAAGTGATGCATTTACTGTGATATGTGTAGAAGACCTGGTTTACCATAGACCTTATGACAGACAGTTTTCGTATGACACGGATGATGAGAGAACATGCATTGTCCCATACTGTCACATTGTATGACTCGCATTTTGTTTTTGATGTGTGTAGAAGTGCTTCTTTACCATCGGCCGTACATCAGACTGTTTTTGTATCATACTGATAGAGAACACATTGTCACAAGTTGTGTCATGTTTACCTGTTCAATGTGAGTCAGGGTAATGTCACGTGTTGAATGTGGTGTACATGTTGAGATTAAAAGAAATAACAGCAGATTCTGTGCTGTGTTTATTTTAGTTGTAAGTACACTAAGGTTAAAGGCACAAACGCATTGGGGGGTATAGGGGGTATTATATGGCTGGATTGGTTATAATTCAAGTTTACATCCTATAGTGTGAACTCTATTAGAGTAAAAGTTACAGTGTGAGAGTTGATTTTATATTTACACCCTACAGGGTTGAAAGGTAGAAAACTGGCAGAGTAAAAATGTACTCTGATGGAGTTGATTGTTAACACTTTACACTAGTGTAGAGTTAATGCAACAATAACCAGGGTTGGCCAGTGTTCATTTTTAACTATTTACAGAGTTACAGTAACTCTGCTAAAGTGTTAAAAAGCTAACACTTTCAAAAGTGTAAGATTAACACTGTGTAGAGTGGGGCAGTATAGACACTTTCTGAGTGTTCAATTTAACACGATTAGAGCTGATTTAACACGTGAGAGAGGGAGAGAGGGGGCGGGGCAGAGAAGGAGGGGGAGACGCTGCTAGGCAACCGGCTCCTGAACATTCCACTCCGCTGAGCAGAGACCGTTAGGATTTAAAATGCGAAAGTTCGGCGGCGTCAGGTAACCGTTTAATTAACACACCGTTGCTGATATTTTAATTTTGAAGATAACCATATTTTTAAATACTCAAATAGCACTGATAATTCATATATTAAACTATAACACCACACTACTTGGCACTCCGAGAAATGTAGAAACGATTCATTTGTAAAGAATTAGCTGTGAGATTATTTAGATAAATAATCAGAATTATGGATGCATGGATTTTGTATTAAAACATAGCCACATGTATGTTTGTTTCATGTCGTAGGACAGGGTGTGTGTGTGTGTGTTATCATGAGGTAATATCACCACGCCTTGGGTGCGTTGTGAGGCTCTAGATGAAGTGGAGTCCTTCAGCCGCCCAGGAAGTGGTGATATATTCATGAACACAGCTTTAGACCTACAGGACTATATTTATATATCCCTACACCCCCTGCTCACAGCTGCGCCTGCGCACTGAAGGGAATAAAGAAAGACTGCATTTCCCAGCGTCGCTCTCTCTTTTTAAAGCTGCGCCTGCGCATTGAAGTGAATAAAGAAAAGACTGCATTTCCCAGCGTCCCTCTCTCTTTTAAAGCTGCGCCTGCGCATTGAAGTGAATAAAGAAAGACTGCATTTCCCAGCGTCCCTCTCTCTTTTTAAAGCTGCGCCTGCGCATTGAAGTGAATAAAGAAAGACTGCATTTCCCAGCGTCGCTCTCTCTTTTTAAAGCTGCGCCTGCGCATTGAAGTGAATAAAGAAAGACTGCATTTCCCAGCGTCCCTCTCTCTTTTTAAAGCTGCGCCTGCGCACTGAAGAGAATAAAGAAAGACTGCATTTCCCAGCGTCGCTCTCTCTTTTTAAAGCTGCGCCTGCGCACTGAAGAGAATAAAGAAAGACTGCATTTCCCAGCGTCGCTCTCTCTTTTTAAAAGCTGCGCCCTGCGCACTGAAGAGAATAAAAAAAGACTGCATTTCCCAGCGTCGCTCTCTCTTTTTAAAGCTGCGCTTGCGCACTGAAGTGAATAAAGAAAGACTGCATTTCCCAGTTGCCCGGTTCAGCGCAGTTAATTCAGAAGCGGTTCTGTAATTACAGATATTAAGGAAGCGCATTGATACCTTACAAAAATAAATAAATAATAATAAAAATCACGTAAATAGAGAACCATCACGGAACTACGTGTTAAAAAAATGATCACGATATATCGTCACAAAGTAACACGTAATTACGAGAAATGAAATTATCACGTAACTACGTGTTAAAATGTATGTTTTTTTTTACACCCGTGTTGTTTGAGTGGATGCGCTGTAAGCAGGATACAGTCACTCTAATAAGCACGTGTACTGCCCTGACTCACGAGGAAATCCTTTACCAGCTTTGGAAAAACGGAACTGTCCCTCTTCCTCTGCTAAGAACCTCGGAGTCACCCTGGACCCCTGCCTCTCTTATTCCCAGCACATCTCCTCACGCACTTGCCGATTCTTCCTGAGCAACATCTGAAGAATCCGACCCTTCCTCACCTTCACGCCACCCAGCTCCTGGTCCAGGCCCTGGTACTCTTCCGCCTAGACTACTGCAACTCCCTCCTGGCTGGCCTCCCTGCGTCCGCCACCCGTCCGCTCAGCTCATCCAGAACTCGCTGCTCGTCTGGTGTTCTCTCTGCCTCGCTTCGCCCACGCTACTCCACTACTCCGCTCGCTCCACTGGCTCCCGATCACCGCTCGCATCCAGTACAAGACTCTTGTACTAGCCTACAGATGCCTTGACCAGACTGCACCCAGCTACCTCCAGACCCTCATCTCTCCCCTACACCCCCCCACTCGACCTCTCTCGCTCCGCCTGCACTAGAAGACTGGCTCTACCTCCGCTATGCTCCCCTGCCTCCAGAGCCCGCTCCTTCTCCACCCTTGCTCCGCAGTGGTGGAATGACCTTCCTACAGATGTCAAGACTGCCCAGTCCCTGACCACATTCCGGCGCCTCCTTAAGACTCACCTCTTCAAACAGCACCTGTAGAAACTCCTCTGTTTTTCCCCCTGGACACTTATCACCCTTCCTTAAATGCGCTTTACTTGCTCTTATCTGCCCCCTATTTTACTGCATTTAATCCTGTACTTCAGAGTACTGTAATCTGCCAAGTGTTTAATCTGTAGTATTTTGTATTTAATCATATCCTGTTGTAACTATCACTGACACTGTTGTCTGCTGTATTATTGAATTTTATTTTGTCACACTTGTACTTGCTTGAACCAAAGTCATTGTATTTATCTTGCTCTTAATTGTATTATTACTTGTACTGTGATACTTGAAATGTATTTACTTAAGATTGTAAGTCGCCCTGGATAAGGGTGTCTGCTAAGAAATAAATAATAATAATAATAATAATTATAGTAAGGTCTTATTATTATTCACGTGTGGATTGTGTTTCTCATATTATTATTTGATAAATGTGTATTGTGTGTGTGTGTGTGTGTGTTGATTTATTTATATAAATGTGTGTTTTTTGTTGTTCAGCTGTTTATTATTATTTCTCATCTCGAGTGTGGTTTGATGGATTTGCTTCACTGGACCCCCTAAACTACTTTCTCTCTTTCCTCTATGGAACTATACGAGCAGAAACTCCGATTGGCTGAAGGACTGTCTGCCCAATGCACCCCCCCGTTGCTTAGCAACCGCGTCTCCCGTTCCACGGCTCTGCTTGCCAGCGGCTCGCTGCTTGATCTCCCCGCCCTGCCAATCATCTACTGCCTTTATAAATGCGGAGGAATATTGTGAGAGGGAGACCCGGACTTGTGAAGGAGATTCCGCGCTGCAGACTGGAGCTGGAACGCGGAGAGACTTTATGAAACTGATAGATCCAAGTGTTTTATATAAACTGCAATAATATAATCTGTGGTAACTAGTTTAATTAACTTCACTATAAGAAACTGATAGATTTAGAGTTTGTTTTATTGTATCATCCCTATATATACTAGACAATTGTTATAGACTGTGAAGTGAAGGTGGCATTGTCATATGGTTTACATTATTGTTAATGTGCTTGAGATTTTTTAAAATCAATTATTACTAATAAAAAAACTTATAAAGATTATTTTTGGTGTGTGATTGCTTGGTTTGTCCCGGATAAAAGAGTTTGCGCGGGAACCAACCACTCGAGGTCCTTGTCCTCGATAAACACAAGGTGGCGCAGTCACATTATTAACATCGATTTAGCTCTTCTAAAGACCTGTTCCACTCGTTCTGTGGAATCTCTCCAGAATGTTATTCCTCAAGTCTGTGTGTTAAAGTGAAAGGCAGATTGAAGTTATCTTGATCGTTGATCGCCGATGTGGGCAGACTGGCTCCGACTCCTGGTTCTGTTCTGCTTTCTAATTCTTCAGCCCCGTTATCTGGAACAGCAGCGCCGCCTAAACTCTCGCTGACCAGTTCTTCAGGTTCATTAGTTGTTGTCGTTCCTTCATTTTTATAGGATTTAAACCCGTAATGTGATAGTCTCAATGTTTTCCAGCAGGCATTTTTCACTAGCTTGCTTTTCCTTTTGTTTTATTCGTTTCGCTGCACCGCTGAGTTTTTTCCATTTTCTTTCTCTCTCTCTCTCTCTCTCTCTCTCTCTCTCTCTCTCTCTCTCTCTCTCTCTCTCTCTCGCCGTCCTCCTAGTGCGATCACGGGGCAAGTGGATTGGATTTTAAACTGTAAAATAGCCATTTTTATTTATGTATTTATTTTAACCAGGCTGCGGGCCCCCTCGGCAGCTCAGGGCCCTGGACAAATGTACCGGGTCCCCCCTTAAATCCGGCCCTGCCTACATGTGTGTGTCCCCTCCCCCCTACATGGATGTGTATGCCCCCTCCCCCCACACGCACGTGCGTGCGTGTGCGTGCGTGTGTGTTCTATTTCTATGTGAATTCTGCATGTATAATGCTTGTGAATGTCAGGAATGCTTGCAGGCTGTTCTCATGTATTATTGCAGGGGAGACTGGACCTGTCCGAGGGGACTGGGGGTACAAGTTTAGGGTTAGGGTTCAGTTGAAAGGGCAGCGATATAGACTTCTATGCAAAGAAAGACGACTGTTACACAAAAATATGGAGGGGAGGTTCCTAGAGGGAGTTAATATTTGTTTGCTGGGGGAACAGATATTCTGTGACACCGGTACAAAACAAGTCCTGGACACAAAATCCATCACAAAAATGAACCCTTCTTTACAGAGGAAGGTTTTTCACCCTGTCAGTGTCTGTCTCTGTGTCTGTCTATATCTCTCTGTGTGTCTGTCTCTGTCTCTGTGTATCTATGTGTGTGTGTCTATATCTGTGTGTCTGTCTGTCTTTCTGTGTGTCTTACTGATTGGTTTATTATTTTTTTCTTCAGATTAACGGATTGGCGTCGACTGGATCTTACATTCAGAGCGGACAGAAAGACAAGGCTGCCTCCCAGTCTCTCTTCACTGCCAGTTACGTCTACTAGACCAGTGCGCTCATTAAACTGGGACCAGTAAACCTCACACACTGAGCCACTGCTTTTGCAATCTGAATTTTACATTCCAAAAGATGATTTTACAAAAAAAAAAAAAAAAAAAATGTGAAGACGTCTTTAAATAGCTTTAAATAAAAATCTACACTGTTGGTAAATTAAAGTGTGTGGAAATTCATGATTTTTCTTTTTTCTTTAAGTGATTTATAGCTTAACAAAATCATTTGATAAAGATGACCTGCTTGGAAGTTGCATTAGCTCTAAGATGTCCAGTTTTTGAAAGATGTTCTCGCAGACCTGGATTTGACATGATCACTGGATTAAAGGAAGTTCTGTTTCTGTGCCTCACTTTTCAGGAAGGCTGCTGGACTCCCGCCTCACTTCACCTCTGCAGTGTCTTCTGGGTCATGTTACTGGCTGACGGCATGCCAGTCAGCAGGGGGAGCAGCAGCTGATTGGTTAATGACAGGAAAGAAGCCAGCGAAGGGGCGGGGACAATTTCACCCTCCAGGTGCACAAGGAAGTGCAACCCTAACTGAAACCATGGCTTACAAACGGAGATTTCTTTAACCGGGTGTAGCACTGTAGCACATATCGCGTTGTAAAATGAAGAGTTTCCGTTCTAGTAAGCTTTTGAAAGCCTGGCTTGTGCAAACAGAGATTACCCCAGGGTAGCATCAGAGCTGTTCAAATGAGAATCCATGTTTTGCTGCAACATCTTTCAAAAGCTGCACATGTGAGAGCTGTGGAGCGAATGGAAGTGATGGACCGCTAACACTGAGGGAATTCTTTTATGAGCTGCAGTAGAATCATTTTAATAAGAACTGAAATTGGTTTCAGTGGTCTGTGTAACCCTCATCACAGAAACTAAAATAAAATGAGAAACAACGGCACAAATAGATATTTTGAAGTTTTTTTTGTAAAATCTCTCAGATGTTTTAAATACAAGGTGAACATATTTTCCATGTATGCTGAATAAAAAATGACAATTTAAACACATCTGAACTCAATCTGTTGTTTCTTTCAGTATTTCTAAATCAGACTGGAAGTAACTCTGTGCTTTGAGGAGGAGGTGGGGATATCTAAACTAACTGGAGTGTGTACAGGGCCTGCAATCCTCCACAGATCCCCACTCTGAGTTTCAAACAAAGTAGAGATATCATCCATTACTGTTAAACAGGCAAGCTTAGACACACTAAAAAAATCTCCTCTCACCAGCGGTGTGGATCTGTAGTACAGCCCCAGCTGTCTCCCCTCCCCCTCTCCCCCCTCCCTCTCTTACCAGCGGTGTGGATCTGTAGTACAGCCCCAGCTGTCTCCCCCCCTCCTCCTCTCCTCAGCAGGTGTGGATCTGTAGTACAGCCCCAGCTGTCTCCCCCCCTCCCTCCCTCTCCCCCCCCCTCTCTCCCCAGCGGTGTGGATCTGTAGTACAGCCCCAGCTGTCTCCCCCTCCCCCCCCTCCTCTCTCACCAGCGGTGTGGATCTGTAGTACAGCCCCAGCTGTCTCCCCCCCCCCTCTCTCCTCAGCGGTGTGGATCTGTAGTACAGCCCCAGCTCTCCCCTCCCCTCCCTCTCCTCTCCCCTGGATCTCTCCTCAGCGGTGTTGATCTGTAGTGCTCTCCCCGGTGTGGTTCTGTCCCCCTGTCTCCCCCCTCCTCCCTCTCCCCTCCCTCTCTCCTCAGCGGTGTGGATCTGTAGTACAGCCCCAGCTGTCCCCCCTCCCCCTCCCTCCCTCTCCCCAGCGGTGTGGATCTGTAGTACAGCCCCAGCTGTCTCTGTCTCCCTCCCTCCTCCCTCTCCCCCTCCCCTCCCTCTCCTCAGTGGTGTGGATCTGTAGTACAGCCCCAGCTGTCTCCCCTCCCTCTCTCTCCTCAGTGGTGTGGATCTGTAGTACAGCCCCAGCTGTCTCCCCCATCCTCATGGTCCCCTCCCCCCTCTCCCCAGTGGTGTGGATCTGTAGTACAGCCCAAGCCCGTCTCCCCTTTTAAGGATCCAATCTCTCTCCTGTGCAATGTGGATCTTTAATCAGCCCCAGCTGTCTCCCCTCCTGTCTCCCTTTCTGAGTTCAAGATTGTGGTAATCAATTGTACAGCCCCAGCTCTCTCCCCTCCCTCCCTCTCCCCTCCTCTCAGTGGTGTGATTAGAAAGTAGCCCCCCAGCTGTCCCCAGAACCCTCTCTCCTCATCAAAAATGTGGATCTGTAGTACAGTTCCCAGCTGTCTCCCCCATCTCTCTCTCCAGTGTAAATGTGGATCTGAAAATACATCCCCTAGCTGTCTCCCCTCCCCTCTCTCCTCAGACGGTGTGGATCTGTAGTACAGCCCCAGCTCTCCCCTCCTTAGGGGGGGAGGGAGGAGAGAGAGAGGTCCCCTGGATCCTGAGTACAGTCCCAGCTGTCTCCCCCTCCCTCTCTCCCCAGCGGTATGGATCTGTAGTACATCCCCAGCTGTCCCCTCCCTCTCCCCTCCTCAGCGGTGTGGATCTGTGGTACAGCCCCAGCTGTCCCCCCCTCCTCTCCCCCTCCCCTCTCTCCTCCAGCGGTGTGGATCTGTGGTACAGCCCCAGCTGTCTCCCCCCTCCCCTAGAGGATGGAGGAGATTGTGGATCTGTAGTACAGCCCCAGCTGTCTCCCCCCTCCTCCTCCCCCCCTCTCTCCTCAGCGGTGTGGATCTGTAGTACAGCCCAGCTGTCTCCCCCCCCTCCCTCTCCCCTCCCCTCTCTCCTCAGCGGTGTGGATCTGTGGTACAGACCCAGCTGTCTCCCCCCCATCCTCTCCCCCTCCCTCTCTCCTCAGCGGTGTGGATCTGTAGTACAGCCCCAGCTGTCTCTCCCTCCTCTCCCCCTCCCCTCTCCCTCCCCAGTGTGGTGTGGATCTGTGCAGCCCCAGCTGTCTCCCCTCCTCCCTCTCCCCTCCCCTCTCCCCAGCGGTGTGGATCTGTAGTACAGCCCCAGCTGTCTCCCCCTCCCCCTCCCCCCCCCGGTGTTGAATCTGAAGTACAGCCCCAGCTGTCTCCCCCTCCCCTCTCTCCCCTCCCCTCTCCCCAGCGGTGTGGATCTGTAGTACAGCCCCAGCTGTCTCCCTCCCTCCCTCTCCCCTCCCCTCTCTCCCGGTGTGGAAGTACAGCCCCAGCTGTCTCAGGAATCTGCTTGTTCCCAACAGGCTTGAGAGTTATGTAGGAAGAATCACAATTAAAATGTCCAGTTTAAGGATACAATTCATTCATATGTGTAATGGTCTCATTTAATCAGCACTCTGCTGTCATGAATGTCTTTCTTTTTACGAGTTCAAGATTGCCGAGGTAAACAATTGAGCAGTAAATCACACAACACCGTTATATCTTTTATACATTTTATCAAGAAAGATAGAAAATAGATGCGCTACAAAAACAGAACAGAAGATTCACATCAAAATAGCAGAAATCAGTTCACTAAGTTTAGCAATGAATAATATTCAGGGAGCATCTCAGCTTCAGTGTAAATATTGATTACATGGAAAATAATCCATTCATCTATTGTCTAGAAAGTCTTTTATCATTATTTATTTCTTAGCAGACACCCTTATCCAGGGAGATTATTAAGAGAGAGAAAAATAGGGAGGGAACAATTATTAAGGGGGAAGGAGAGAGAAAAAGGGAGGAGGAGAGAGGGGAGTAGAGAGGATGGAGGGAAGGGAGATTAGAAAAGGCAGGGAGGAGAGGGATTAGGATATAAGAGGGAGAGAGAGAAAAAGAGGGAGGGATTAGGCATATAAGAGAAAAAGAGAGAGGAGAAAAAGAGAGGGAGGGGAGAGGATGGAGGAGGGGAGAAAGAAAGGGAGAATGGAGAGAGGGATTATTATATAAGAGGGAAGAGAGAAAAGAGGAGGGGATTATCATAGGGGAGGCAGAAAGAGAGAAGGGAGAGGAGAAGAGAGAGAAAAGGAGATGAGATGGAGAGGTGGAAGAGAGAGGAGACAGGAAGGAGAGTAGGAAAGGGGTGTAGAAAATAAAGAGGAGGGGCTCAGGGTAAGAGGGTGGAAGAGAGGATTTTCTTCTCATCAGCCCAGAAGAGTGCAGAGAGAGTGTCAGTGAAAGTGAAAGGAGATTGTCTGAGCTGTTTGAATAGTTTCCTGGTTCAGACAGCAATGTGTGTTTAATCTGCAGCGCTGACAGGGTCAGGGGACAGGGGACTCCAGCACAAGGTCGGTTTTCTTGTCCCCAGTACAGAAGAATGGATAGAGTTTCTCATTGGGATTGAACTCCATGTCAGTGAAAGTGTAGATGTGAGATCTGGTCTCCACATTGTAAAAGGAGAGCTGCCCTTCCTCATAATCAGATACACCCCCCAGCTTCTGGGGCTTCAGGCTCAGGGGGAGGGGGGTCTGGGGGTCAGTGAGAGCAGTGAACTCACCTCCACTCCACCACCTCACAGTCCAGTAACCCTGCTGGGGGGTCATGCTGAACCCCCCCTTCCTCTCGGCAGACTCTCTGCTGACTCCTAATCTCCACAGTGTATTCCCCCCCACCTGCACCTGCCAGTAGCATCTCTCCGAGGTGAAGCTCTCCCTGCCCAGCACACAGAACATTTTATTAAATCTCTCTGGATTGTCATGGAGACGCTGCCGTGTCTCTCCCAGTCTCACTCGTTTCTCCTCCGCAGACAGGATGAGCGCGGGGTGTGCTGTATCAGGGTCCAGAGTCACATCAACTGTGGAGCAGAGAGGAGACATTATTATTATTATTATTATTATTATTATTATTATTATTATTATTATTATTATTATTATTATTATTTACACAAAAGGGTTTAAAAAAAAAAAAAACTGGCCTAACAGGACATTTTCTTAACCCAAACCACAACCTAAAATAACCTTAAAATGACGTCTAAGACAGATTATTATTATTATTATTATTATTATTATTATTATAAAAGTAATATAAATTATAAAATAATATAAAAGAGGAAGAAAGAAAGAAAGAAAGAAAGAAAGAAAGAAAGAAAGAAAGAAAGAAAGAAAGGTGACAAAGGCAGAAGGTGAGCCTCTTACATCAATTAAAATGAATCTTGAAATAATAATATTTTCTAGATATAAATATTAACTAAACCCCGAGATCGCCTCGTACAGTAAAGTCTCTTAAATCGACAGGATGAACTCAAGCTGCAGTTTGGAATCGCAGTTGGAATTGTAGCAATTCTTTGAATTTCGAACTGCAGCAGTGTTCTGTTGTCATGGAAACCGCAGTGAACGCAATGAGCCGTGAGATACGCGATCCTGAAGAGGGGAGAAGAACAACACAAACTGAAAGTGTGAGAGAAAACCCTGACGGAGGCTCTTCCGTGACCGGCGAGTGAACAAGATCTGGAGCCCAAACATCTTAGCCTTTTCACACTAGCACACCCGAGCCGAGCCGAGCCGGACCCGAGCCGAGCCCCACCAGCGCGAGTGTGTTCACACTGCTGCTCAAAGAAGAAGCTGCCTGTGGAACGTGACGTCAGATTCCACGGACACGCGCACACTCAGGAGTGCTGTGGATTTGTTTTGAGAATGGATCCCGAGGTCGGACTGTCCCAAACGATAAAGTACCAAAAGATTTCACACGAATACACAAATATGGGTTTGTGTTTCACATGCTGCTGACTGCAAATACAAACCGAATAATTTCATTTCATATTATTAAAGTTACATTAACTACGACAAATAATAACTTTAAAAAGTTACAGATAGTATTTAAAATGTCAGTAAACACGTCAGAAAAATAGATTTAAAGCAGGTCTATTAAAACTAAATCTAAACGAAACATTAAAGAGATGTTTCTGTACAGCTTGTTTTTACACATGCAATGTTAATAGATGGGATTTTTAAAATGACCGAATTGAATGGGATTTTCAGATACTTTTCACATTTCCAATATACGGAGATTATTTCTTTATTTATTTATTTTCTGTTAAGGACTGGTTTATAAAGTAACCACAAAATAATATGCGCGATTACTGATCACTTTATTCATTAGAAAAAATGATAACGCTTTATATTACGTGGCATAAATTAATATTAAACTGATATTAAATGAATGTTAAATTGCATATTAAATTTACGTTCAATTATTCCTTGTTACTTTCCATTGACATTTAAGTCAGATTAACTGTATTTTCAATAAGGGGAAATTATTACATATTTTCAACTGTTACAAAACGTAATATAAATGGAGGTGACGTGCCATTACATTTTCAATCGATATTTGGGTAACATTTAGCAAGAAACCAGCTAGTGCACATTTATTAAATATTAATTTAACATTCATTTAATATCAATTGCATATCTATTTAATATTAATTTATGCCACGCAATATAAAGCGTTGCTGATAAATACATGGAACCCAATTAATGAAGCAGCAGCAGACCTTGCAGTTCACACACTGTAAGGTTTGATTTGTCTCTGTTTGAAATGATCCCTGTCAGCGTTAAACAATTTAAAGGAGAAATACTTTCCAGAAGACAAGTCTCTGAATTCAACACATCGGCGCCGGTCGCTGCAGGTCTGTGACCAAGAACTGCATCCATTAAGACATCAGATTTACTTTTTTGCGGTCTGACGCTTTTATTGTTATGATCGTTTTTTTTTTTTTAATCCTGTTTTATTATTTTTATTTTTTCACAACACTGTTTCGCGCTGCGGTTTAGTCTCATATTTCTCAATCCCTGTGAAATCTTTTGGTAGACTCGTTTCAGGCAGTACGAGTTAACCGCGCCCCCAGCCTTGCTCAGCACCGAGCCAGTACCAGATATCTCGCGAGGCCACAGTTTCACGGTTCCGGTTCGGCTCAATAAAATGACCCGTGTGGAACTAGCCGTACCGCGAGGGCTCGGCTCGGCTCTGGTGTGCTTGTGTGAAAAGACTATTAGAGACCCCTGCAGCTACTGAACCGAACCAGCCTGGGGAGCCCCCGACACATCACCATGCATACCGGCACCAATGCCCTGGGCCAGCGCGGAGACGTGGCCAAAGCAGTGAGGAAGGTGGCAGAAAGAGCCACGCAGGAGTTCAGACTCCAGAGTTGTCATTTCCACAGAGCAGACACCCCCCCACACATCACCAGTAATATCAACGCTGAGATCGTCCGGGGCTGTGCTCTGATGCCAGAAGTCCACCTGGCACCCCCCCCACACTGAGCCCCTGATAAAACGAGGGCGTGGTTGTACAGTATTTGTTATCAGCCTGTTTGTTTTTCTGTGGGTCTCTCGCTATATCGCAGCCCTCGATATATAGCGGATTTGTATTGGACCCCGACACCCGCGATATATCGAGTGGGTGTGTATTTGGAAAAACTATTTTGAAAATCTTTACAAAGAAACCCTACAAGAGGATTTTACAACAGAGCAAAATTTAATTCAGAAAAAACTTAAATCATTAGAACTCTCTATTAAAGACAATCAAAATCCACTGGACTTCCCAATCTCCCCGCAGGAGCTAGCAGAGAAGCTCCAGGGACTCAAACCCAGGAAAGCCTGTGACCCGACAGCATCAGTACCGAGATGCTCAAACACAGCAGCCCTGAGCTGCAGGAGGCCCTGCTTAAATTATTCAACCTGGTACTACAGGAAGGCTGCTTCCCTGACATCTGGAACCAAGGGCTTATATCCCCAATTTACAAAAGTGGAGACAAATTCAACCCCAACAACTACCGAGGCATCTGTGTGAGCAGCAACCTGGGGAAGGTATTCTGCAGTATCATCAATACCAGAATACTGGCCTTCCTTACCGAACACAGTGTCCTGAGTAAGAGTCAGATTGGATTTCTACCAAATTACCAATGACCATATTTACACCCTCCACACCCTAATCAACAAACATGTACAACAAAAAATAACGGAAACATTTTCTCTTGTTTTATAGACTTTAAAAAAGCATTTGATTCCATTTGGCATGAAGGTTTAAATGATAAAATTCTACAACGTGGTGTAAGAGGTAAAATTTATGACAATGTACTCAGAAAACAAGTGTGGAATAAAAATTGGCAAGAAAAGAACAGAATTCTTCACACAGGGTCGTGGAGTGAGACAGGGCTGCAGTTTGAGTCCAACACTGTTCAATATTTACATCAATGAATTAGCAGCGGTGTTGGATCAGTCTGCAGCCCCTGGCCTCACTCTACATGACAAACACATTCAATTCCTGCTCTACACAGATGACCTGGTCCTGCTGTCACCCACAGAGCAGGGGCTACAGCAGAGCCTGTCACTGCTAGAGCAGTACTGTCAGACCTGGGCCCTGACAGGAAACATGAAAAAGACCAGAATTATGATCTTAAAAGAACACACCACACAATATACATACCTAGGCCTGACCATCAGTGCGTCAGGGAGCTTTAACCTGGCAGTGAATGCACTAAAAGAAAAAGCCTGCAGAGCTTTTTATGCCATCAAAAGGAGGCTTTATAAAATAAATCTACCTGTCAGAATCTGGCAAGAGTTATCCATCCCATTGTGCTATATGGAAGTGAGGTATGGAGTCCAGTCAGACAACAATATTATATAAAATGGGATAAACATCCAGTAGAAACCCTGCATGCTGAATTCTGCAAAAACATATTACAGGTAGAGCAGAAAACACCAAACCATGCCTACAGGGCTGAATTAGGCCGCTACCCACTGCTCACCAGCATGCAAAAAAGAGCACTACAATTCTGGATGCATCTAAACAGAAGTGAGCCAGACTCCCTCCAGTACAAGACCCTTCTAACCCAAGAGCTCAGCCCAGAAAAGAGTCTCCTCAGCCAGCTGGTCCTGAAGCTCACTACACTAACCCACACTAACACTAACCAGCTTCAGGACAGCACTGCTACAGCACTGCCAATCAGAGTCAACCAAACTGTAACACAAATCAAAAACTCCTATCTGGAACATTGGGACAAAGAAACAAAAACCCCAAATAAACTGGATTGCTATCGAGCCCTAAAAAGAGACTTTACTCTGGAGGGGATCTCTTCACTGTCGGAGATACAAAGCAGAGGCAGATCCTGACCAAGTACAGGCTCAGCGACCACGGCCTGGCCATTGAAAAAGGCTGACACAGGCAGACCTGGCCACCCAGAGAGAACAGGCTCTGTGGTCACTGTGAGACAGGAGAGGTCGACACAGAGATGCACTTTCTCCGACACTGTGAGAAATACAACCAAACAAGGGACAAATTCCTTAAATGGGACTATTTCCCTCCCAGACATCCCACAATTGACTGACCCAGATAAACTGTCCTCCTGGGAGCGGGACACACAGCCCCACTGGCTGCCCAGTATGTGTGCGCCTGTCACAGCCTGAGGGACACACAGTGAACACTCTGCACAGGGGCGTTACTTCAATAACACTACTCTGTGTTACATTCTATATACCAGCGGCCATTATTATTATTATTATTATTATTATTATTATTATTATTATTATTATTATATTTGTTAGAATTTGTTAGAATTATTATTAATATCATAATTATTCTCATTGTTATTTGTGTTGTTATTGTTATTGTAAATATATTGTTCATATGATATGTAATGTAATTGCTTTGGCAATACTGCTGATGTCTGTCATGACAATAAAGCACCTTTGAATTGAATTGAGAAGAGAGGGAGAGACTAGAGAGAGGAGAGGAGTGCAGAGAGAGAGGGAGGAAGAGAGGAAGGACTAGTCCAATGACCCCCCAACACTCCTCCACACACACAGGAGAGAAGGGTTGTGTCGTGTGAAGTTGTGAGGGGGTCGATTAGGGCGGGTTTGATCATTTTCAAAGTGATTTGCACCCTGTCAAGGATGCTGGGTTCAGGATTAAAGGATTCAGTGTCATCTTACACACATGAATGTGCATCAGGGGAGACTGAGGCTGATAGGCGGGATCGATATTTGTTTTTTTAAATGTGGAAGCCCACGCTCACAAGCAGCACTGCTTAACTCTATAAGGACCAAGCATTTATAATGTGGTTAACCCTTCACGGGCCCAGAATGACATTTCAGTATGATCGTGTTACACCATCACGTCCTTAAAGGGTTAATGGCAGTGTCAGAGACAACAACTAGAGTTTCTGAATGTTTAACTAGGAATCCGGATTGCTGGTTATTACAATTTAACAAATCATCTCACATTCTCTATTTATTTCAATATCCTACCACCACATTCCAGCCCTGGGGATTCAAAAGCAAGAAACAAAACACTTCTTCACTGTATTAGTGCTGTTAAACACATTAGCTTGACAGCACAACAGTATCTATAGAAGGATATAACTGAGGGAACAAAATGTTATTTTAAGTAAAATGCTGAAGTAAATGTATTTTTTAAACTCATGTTTAAATGTAACGGCTCTCAAGCATCGACTCCTCCTCTCATCCGCGCTCAGTCTGGGAAGTGAAGCGTCAGTGAGCTTTCACAATGCCACTCCCCGGAACTACATCCCTCTTCTCTGAGTGGACAGCTAAACCGAGATCCCTGCTATCATTGGATGCTTCAAGTGTCCATTAAAGAAATGATTGATGTTATGAACTGGAGTGATTCCACCTATCCCTCTCCATTTTGTTTTATTAAATCTTGAAGCAGCCAATGATAGCGCTGGCAGGGAGGGACTTTAGTGAATTGGAACCCTCCGTCCTAAAGTGAAATATGGGGACTGGTATTTAGTTATGATCAGTGATAATAAGCTCAGTTACCCAGAGATCATTGAAAGATCTCAGAGACCATAAGACTCAATAGAAAACCAACAGAAAGGCAGGTATGAGTCACAGCCAGATAATACGCACCCTCGCTGCCTGTATGAAAAATGCTTTCCTGTTAGAAATGCACTGATGGTATGGAAGTCCGTATTTGTTTTCATGGGTGCACGTGCGTAGCTGCGTTTCAGTTATGTGAACCCCTGCCTATCAGCATCCATGACATTTTTATGAACCATTTCAGAATGTTCAATTTAAAACTAAATAGCTGCACATCTAAAATCTCATCGTTGTTATTTTTCAGACTCTCCATAGTGTGTAGAATGATTTTCGATCCTAATGAATATCACTACACTGTATCAGCATCATGCACATCCCTATTTAAAACAGAACATGTGTGAAGAGTCAGGCAGGTACACATGGAGGTGTGACACAATCCTCACACTGTGTGAAGAGTCAGGCAGGTACACATGGAGGTGTGACACAATCCTCACACTGTGTGAAGAGTCAGGCAGGTACACATGGAGGTGTGACACAATCCTCACACTGTGTGAAGAGTCAGGCAGGTACACATGGAGGTGTGACACAATCCTCACACTGTGTGAAGAGTCAGGCAGGTACACATGGAGGTGTGACACAATCCTCACACTGTGTGAAGAGTCAGGCAGGTAGACACATGGAGGTGTGACACAATCCTCACACTGTGTGAAGAGTCAGGCAGGTACACATGGAGGTGTGACACAATCCTCACACTGTGTGAAGAGCCAGGCAGGTACACATGGAGGTGTGACACAATCCTCACACTGTGTTTTGCCATCGCCTTCATTTCTCAGTTAATTTATGTGAATAAAAATATCAAAACAATTGATATAATGTTGTAAAGATATCTCAGCAATGCGTTTAGCACAGGAGACAGCAATGGAAAGAGTGTGTTTGTTATAAACACTAAAGCGTGTTCTGTAATAAATTTAAACTTGTACATTGCTGTTATTGTAACAACTGCAGACTTTTTATTATGACATGAACTTATCAATACTATAAAATAATAAAACCTGCATGACCCATGTTGTTATTATTATGAAAAGCAATGGTTAGCTGTGTGTTTGTTGAAAACACTAAAGGGTGTTCTGTAACACTTCAAACCAGATAGGAGTTATAGAAATGAATAATAAATCAACAAGCATATCAGCCTCTAGCAAACAAGTAGTAAAGTGAACCAGTACCTGATGCAGCAAGAATCCATTTCCAGACTAGAAGAAAGAAAAAGCTGTCATTCATCTTCCCCGGGGACACCAGTGCAAGGTCTTTGTATTCCAACGTCCAGAAGAATGGATAGAGTTTCTCATTGGGTTTGAACATCATGTCAGTGAAAGTGTAGATGTGAGATCTGGTCTCCACATTGTAAAAGGAGAGCCGCCCTTCCTCATAATCCAGATACACCCCCAGCTTCTGGGGCTTCAGGCTCCGGGGGAGGGGGGTCTGGGGGTCAGTGAGAGCAATGAACTCATCTTTATCTTCATCTCCATCCCACCCCACAGTCCAGTAACCCTGCTGGGGGGTTATACTGAACTTCCCCTTCCTTGGGGCAGACTCTCTGCTGACTCCTAATCTCCAGAATGTATTCTCTCCCACCCCCAGCTCCCAGTAGTGTCTCCCTGAGGTGAAGCCCTCCCTCCCCTGCACACAGGGCCTGTAATCAAATCTCTGGGGATTGTTATGATCCTGCCTTTTCCTTCTCACGTGTTTCTCATCCACAGGCAGGGTGAGCTGGGGGTGTGCTGTATCGAGGTCCAGAGTCAAACTGTCAACTGTGAAGAAGAGAGGAGACAATAATAATAATAATAATAATAATAATAATAATAATAATAATAATAATAATAATAATAATAAAGTGAGTGTTTATAGTGTGTTCTCTGTATCAATTATACGGCCAGAGGTACAAAAAACAAAAAAAAAAACAAAGTGGCAGCAGAGGGTTAATTTTTACCGGACTCCAGCAAAGAAACTCAAAGAATACAGCTGTTTACCAAAAATGAAGACAGTTTACTCAAAGTGTTGTGTCTCTATACAGTAGAAATCTCATGACTCAGTGTGGCATTCATATGAGGTCAATGCCATGGTCACCAGCACCTTTAGCATGCAGGGTTTACATGAACCTGCTAACATGAAGTCACTTTTTATTATAGATGTAAACACAGTGAGTGAGACGGGGCTCCTCGCTGCTCTTTTACCCTCCACTGTGAAAGGAATCCATTGAAGAGACACATACCTGCTGAACTGAGGATCCACTTCCATTCTAGAACACAGAAATAAAGAGAGCATTACTTTACAATCACTCCTCCTGTACTTTCTTCAGAAGATGTGCAGCACACACTAACTGGCAGGGCTGTGCTGGGGTGAGTCAGGCTGTGGATTTCCACACACTCTACATACCTGATTTAAGGACCTCTCGTTTCACAGACTCTGTGAAAAGAAGAGAGCTGGATTACATTCTGCACACTGAGGTGTAAAATCTATTGCGCACTATTGTGAAGAGCTGCATGTAAATACAGTAGGGTTGCCAGGGGTGACAGAAAACAGAGAAATGAACTCCTCTGTCAGCTTGGCTTGTTCTGACAGCCCCCCACCTCCCCGATAGCCAGCACACATCTCTCCAGAGAAATGAACTCCTCTGTCAGCTTGGCTTGTTCTGAGAACCCCCCACCTCCCCGATAGCCAGCACACATCTCTCCAGAGAAATGAACTCCTCTGTCAGCTGGACTTGTTCTGACAGCCCCCCACCTCCCCGATAGCCAGCACACATCTCTCCAGAGAAATGAACTCCTCTGTCAGCTTGGCTTGTCCTGACAGCCCCCCACCTCCCCGATAGCCAGCACACATCTCTCCAGAGAAATGAACTCCTCTGTCAGCTTGGCTTGTTCTGACAGACCCCACCTCCCGATAGCCAGCACACATCTCTCCAGAGAAATGAACTCCTCTATTAGCTTGGCTTGTTCTGACAGACCCCCACCTCCCCGATAGCCAGCACACATCTCTCCAGAGAAATGAACTCCTCTGTCAGCTGGGCTTGTTCTGACAGCCCCCCACCTCCCCGATAGCCAGCACACATCTCTCCAGAGAAATGAACTCCTCTGTCAGAGCCCTATGGAGTTCAGTGATATCCTCCTCCAGCTCTCTCATCGCCTCGCTAGTGCTCTTTGTAGCATTCATAGTGTGCTGTCGACAAAACAGTCAGGTCTGAACTTTACTCACGTCCCACCATTGCCTTATTGATAAAAAAAGCCCCTTTCTGCCTTTCATCGTTCATAAAAGAAGTCTTTTAAAAGTTTAGTATAAAATGCCAATAGGAAGAACAAACACATTTAGTAGGGATAATCATATTCAAACTGAGCGAACTATGATCAGATAGACCTGTGGGATGAATAGTACATTTAGAAAAGTAATTTAAATGATGCTTCAACACATCAAATGTATCTAGTCGAGCTAAACATATATTCCCATGGCTCCCCTTAGCCCAGGTATAGTGCTTAACATCAGGATTCATTACTCTCCACACATCCTCCATATCATGCGCTGTTAAAACACTAACCAGCTCCTTAACTGACCTGGGGTGAGGCTCTGGGCTATTTCTGTCTAGCTTGTCATCAACTGTACAATTAAAATCACCAGCTAATAAAACCACTTCTTCAGTCTGACTCTGGGCTATAACTCCATTGAGAGTCTGAAAAAACAGCACCCTCTCTCTCCCATCGTTTGGTGCATAAATATTAACAAATACTAAATTTCTACCCTCTACAGATAACCTCCCCTTCCCAATCCTGAATCCTTTCAGATTTATTATTATCATCTGTATGGGTCTCTTGGAGCATGGCAACATTAATTTTCTTTTGGTTTAAATATTCAAACAGAGCTGCTCTCTTTGCACAATCTCTACCTCCACTTATATTTAAAGTTCCTATATTAAGAGTCTGCACTGTAGGGTTGAAAAGAGATGCACTGGAAAGTACAAACAATAGTAAAAACGTACAAAAGAAAAGATGCTTGTGTAGACTTATACATCATTCTTGTTTAGAGAGGCACGAACTTTGCTTATTACATTTTTAATTGATCTCTTTCTCTTTGCTCCATGCCCAATACAGCTGCATTGTGTCTAATTTGCTGCGCAGAATTTAAGAACAATTTTAAAACAGGGCAGTGCTCAAAAACTTGAATCCCTCTTTTCCCTTTAACGGAGCTTTAAAATGCCTGAATGCTTTCAGCACTATTCCCCCCTCTCGCTTCCTGACTAGACGACAGATCAGAGCTAAATGAGGAGTCAGTATCACTGCCCCCGTCTTTGCTAACATCGCCACCACTGACCTCTGTGCTGTGTGTTTGAGCACAGTCCATTCTCACAGACATCTCACTCTCTGATTCATCAGCCCGAATGACCCCAGCCTCAGAAACAAGGCTGCGTTTCGCTGTAATACTGTGTCTGTTTTTAGCCTTTCTTTTTCCTTTGGAGAGTTTAAACTCACCCGTTCCGTCTCTTTCTCCAACACTAAAACCGCAGCCTCATTCTGTTCTGTGATTCCCTCAATCTGTTCTCTCCCCTCACTACCCTGTCCCTCACCTGACAACCCCACTTCAGGTATCTCTCCAGCCCCGGTCACAATCACAGCTTCTCCCGTCCTCCTGTCTATTTCAGATGGTTCCTGCAACTCACTTTCACCTTCTACCACACCAGACTCAACCAAACCAGGTTGGAGCTCTTCAGTCTCTCGCTCCGCTCTTCTATCTACAGCGCTGTGATCCGAGAGTCCATCACCCTGGCTCCCCAGGGGTTTCTTCCCTCTCGCTTTCAGTTTCTCCTACAGTCCTCTTGCAGTTCTTCACAATATGCCCATTACAACCACATTTAAAACATTTCATTGTTTCAGAAGAACCAAAAACTATGTATTCGCTGCCATCCACCCGAAACCTGAAAGCTACATTTAGCTCTCCATTCAGGTCGTTCCGAAGCATATATAACTGTCTTCTGAAAGAAACTACGTCCTTTAACTCAGGGGATTTACAACCCAGAGGAATCATTGTAATGCTTGACATTATTTTTCCATGACGGCTTAGCTCTCACTATAAGTTAGTTTTTCACAAAAAGGAGAAATATTAGAAATTGTTATTTTCCTAGCGGGAGCTGCAATTGGCAGAACAGACACTAACACTCCGTCAATAACCAAACCTTGCTGAACAATTTCCAAAACTATTGTTTCATTACTCAGGAACACGACAACAAACTTGTTCATACGTGAAGCTGACTTGATATTCTCACACCTGATTACTTTTCCAAGTTCGACCGCACATTTCTCAACAGGGCCAGACACATTCACTCTGAACTCCGCACTCTGCACACGCAGAGGAGAACCCCTCACTTCTCTGAGCTACTATGCACACGCAGAGGAGAACCCCTCACTCACTCTGAGCTCCCACGCAGAGGAGAACCCTCACTCACTCTGAACTCCGCACTCTGCACACAGAGGAGAACCCCTCACTCACTCTGAGCTCCAACTCTGCACGAGGGGAGAACCCCCACTCACTCTGAGCTCCGCACTCTGCACACACAGAGGAGAACCCCTCACTCACTCTGAACTCCGCACTCTGCACACACAGAGGAGAACCCCTCACTCACTCTGAGCTCCGCACTCTGCACACGCAGGGGAGAACCCCTCACTCACTCTGAGCTCCGCACTCTGCACACGCAGAGGAGAACCCTCACTCACTCTGAGTCTGCACTCCGCACACACAGAGGAGAACCCTCACTCACTCTGAACTCCGCACTCTGCACACACAGAGGAGAACCCTCACTCACTCTGAGTCTGCACTCTGCACACACAGGGGAGAACCCTCACTCACTCTGAGCTCCGCACTCTGCACACGCAGAGGAGAACCCCTCACTCACTCTGAACTCCGCACTCTGCACACACAGAGGAGAACCCCTCACTCACTCTGAGCTCCGCACTCTGCACACGCAGGAGAACCCTCACTCACTCTGAGCTCCGTGACTCTGCACACGCAGGGAGAACCCCTCACTCACTCTGAGCTCCGCACTCTGCACACACAGAGGAGAACCCCTCACTCACTCTGAGCTCCGCACACTGCACACACAGAGGAGAACCCTCACTCACTCTGAGCTAGATATACTCTGCACAGAGACAGGGAGAAACCCTCACTAATTCTGAGCTCCACACTCTCCACACGCAGAGGAGAACCCTCACTCACTCTGAGCCCGCACTCTGCACTAAAAAGAGAACCCAGACAAAAGTGAGCTCCGCACTTGCACACCAGGGGAGAACCCCTCACCACTCTGAGCTCCGCACTCTGCACACACAGAGGAGAACCCTCACTCACTCTGAGCTCCCAGACTGCACACGCAGGGGAGAACCCCTCACTCACTCTGAGATTAACTCTGCACACGAGGAGAACCCTCACTCACTCTGAGCTCCAGTACAGAGGAGAACCCCTCACTCACTCTGAACTCCGCACTCTGCACACACAGAGGAGAACCCCTCACTCACTCTGAGATTACTCTGCACATCAGGAGAACCCTCAGTCACTCTGAGCTCCGCACTCTGCACACGCAGAGGAGAACCCCTCACTCAGACTGAACTCCGCACTCTGCACACACAGAGGAGAACCCCTCACTCACTCTGAGCTCCGTTATTTGCACACGCAGTACAGAACCCCTCACTCACTCTGAATCAGACTCTGCACACGCAGGGGAGACCCCTCACTCCTCTGAGCTCCGCACTCTGCACATCAGAGGAGAACACTCACTCTGAGTTATTCTGCACACACAGAGGAGAATTCAACTCTGAATCAGACAGAACACAGAGGAGAACCCTCACTCACTCTGAGATTAAATGCACACGCAGGGGAGAACACCACTCTGAGTCCACATTCCACACGCAGAGGAGAACCCTCACTTACTCTGAATCCGACTGCACACGCAGGGGAGAACCCTCACTCACTCTGAGCTCCACAATGAACACAGAGGAGAACCCCTCACTGTGGTTATTTCAGCTCTGCACACACAGAGGAGAACCCTCACTCACTCTGAGTCTGTGGTTCTGCACACGCAGAGGAGAACCCTCACTTAACTCTGAATCCAGACTCTGCACACACAGAGGAGAGAATTTCACTCACTCTGAGCTAGATTGCACACGCAGGGAGAACCCCTCACTCAGTCTGAGCTTATTCTGCACACACAGAGGAGAACCCCTAAATGAATCTGAGCTCAGAACTCTGCACACACAGAGGAGCTCCCCTCACAGACTCTGAAATGAATGCACACACAGAGGAGAACCCTCACTTATTTGAGCTCCAGCACTCTGCACACAGAGGAGAACCCTCACTCATGTGAGCTCCGCACTCTGCACACAGAGGAGAACCCTCAATCTCTGAGAACAGCACTCTGCACTAGCATTTCAAGCTCCAGACAGACACAGCGATAGATAGATAGATAGATAGATAGATAGATAGATAGATAGATAGATAGATAGATAGAAACATTTACAGTAATTCAGACAAATAAAGTTATGAAAACAGTTCTTACCAAGTTCCTCACGGCTACGCTTGAGCAGCTAAAAAAAAAGAATCAGACAGAACAGTGTGTGGTTATTTCAGCTCCAGTACAGATTAAAATGCGTATGAAAAAAACAACCAGGATGTCCATGTGAAAATTAATCTGCTATCTGCGAAGTATATGAAACATACAAACTAAAATTGCTACAATTTTCAACATCCCTCCATAAGGAAATATTTATATTCCTAAGACTTTGTGTCCAAAAAGAACTTTTTTTAAAATTTAAATTTGAATAGATTAATTGATTTAACCAGGAGATTTCATTTATTAATTTATTTAATCAGGTCTCATTTACAAGAGGGTCCTGGACACAATAAAATAACAATTGCAATGTATAAAAACAATTATATTTATTGTTATTTATAATCATTTCTAATGAGTTGGATTTCAGGTCCAGGGATGTCTTTATTTATGGGTGTGTGTCACAAAGACGGCCGGAGTGGGTGGCGTCAGACCAGAGCCAGGAAGTAACACACCAGAGACTTGGGGTTTTGATGAAGCTGATAGCGCGTGATCGCGCTCAGCATTTAATAATTAATTGACAGAACAGAAAATAAAAAGGTTTGAACACAAACGGGACACGGACTTGGGCCAAAAAAAAATAGACAAACAAAACGCACTAACATTTAACAAACGGTGAACGGACAGACAAACAAACACGGTGAGTACAAACACTTATATTTACGCTTTTACTTATTTTAACTCCTCTCTCCCCGTTCTCCACTTTCGAACACCCAACCCCGAGAAGTGAGTGAAAACATGTTGCTGTTTTTTATGCAGTTGTGCGAGACTCGACTGCTAATCAATCATTCAATTGAGTCGCGGTACAACTGCGTGAATCAATAAAGTGCAATTCCCCGTGCTCACATATTACATTTTACAAAATAATGTGAAGTGCCACCATCCTCGTGCCTAAATACAAATATACATTTTTTCTTTTTGCCAGGTTACACAGACCCATTTATATCCCGCGGTACCAATGACTATACACCAACATTTAACACACCACACACAACATATAACAGAAAATACAGTTTTTTCCGGGCACTTCATCACAGTGTGGTAGTTTAAGATACTGCTGCAGAAACCTGGAATGGGTTTTCAGCATCTCTTCATTAAGTGCTTTACTTACCCATAGGCTCAAACTGTCTCTCCATGGCTAGAAGAAAAACAGAACAGTCCATATTATTGTAAACCTGTTTGACATGTTTAAAATGCACAGAGCTATATGAAATGCCTCATGATAATGATAAAGTTCATACCATCCATTCTTCTCCATTGGATCACCAGCAGAGGAATGGCTCCAATACTGAGAGCTAAAGTCAAGAAGAAAGCCACCATCCATCCAGAGACTCCTGGGAAAAAATCACCTGGAAAACAACACAGCAGCTCAACACACTGGAACACACACACCCCTCCAAATACTGAGACACACCCCTCATAGTGAGCATTCCACACACCCCTCCCAACACTGAGCCACACCCCTCATAGTGAGCATTCCACACACCCCTCCCAACACTGAGCCACACCCCTCATAGTGAGCATTCCACACCCCTCCCAACACTGAGCCACACCCTCATAGTGAGCATTCCACACACCCCTCCCAACACTGACCACACCCCCTCATAGTGAGCATTCCACACACCCCAGAGTCAAACTGGAGGACTACCCATACACCCCCCCCCCATCACCAAATGTGTTTGATTCAGATATTGACTGGTCCATTAGTTCATGTGTTTGATTCAGATATTGACTGGTCCACTAGTTCATGTGTTTGATTCAGATATTGACTGGCCCACTAGTTCATGTGTTTGATTCAGATATTGACTGGCCCACTAGTTCATCTGTTTGATTCAGATATTGACTCGCCCACTAGTTCATGTGTTTGATTCAGATATTGACCGGTCCACTAGTTCATGTATTTGATTCAGATATTGACTGGTCCACTAGTTCATGTGTTTGATTCAGATATTGACTGGTCCACTAGTTTGTGTGTTTGATTCAGATATTGACTGGTCCACTAGTTCATGTGTTTGATTCAGATATTGACTGGTCCACTAGTTCATGTGTTTGATTCAGATACTGACTGGTCCACTAGTTCATGTGTTTGATTCAGATATCGACTGGTCCACTAGTTCATGTGTTTGATTCAGATGTTCACTGGCCCACTAGTTCATGTGTTTGATTCAGATATTGATTGGCCCACTAGTTCATGTGTTTGATTCAGATATTGCCTGTCCACTAGTTCATGTGTTTGATTCAGATATTGACTGGTCACTAGTTCATGTGTTTGATTCAGATGTTGATGCCCCATCATGATGACTGTAATCTATGGTCAGTGTCAGTGAGGCTCAATCCACAAACATGTGATACTCACTGGATATGTGGAGTTTGGATTCCCAGTCTGGTTTGGGTATTTTACTTCTAACCAGACAAGAGAACACGTTGGACTGCTGTTTGATTTTGATGTGGCTGCTGACACTGAGGAACCCCTGACTGTCACTCAGCACTGTTGGGCTGGACAGTGATGTCACATTGTTTCCATCCCTGTCTCTCCAGATCACTTCAGGTTCAGGGCTCCACCCCTCTGATCTGCACACCAGCCCGGTCTGCTCTCCTTGTGTAGAGTCCATAGAGATTGAGGGCTGGGTCCCCAGAGCTGTCAGGGAATAGAGAGAGTGAGACACACACAGATAGACTGTCAGGGAATAGAGACAGTGAGACACACACAGATAGACACACCAGCCAGGTCTGCTCTCCTTGTGTAGAGTCCATAGAGATTGAGGGCTGGGTCCCCAGAGCTGTGAGGATCCCAGCTCCCCTGTATTATATTATGAGTTACTGTGTCAGTGCTGACATATCCAGTCCTGTGAGGATCCCAGCTCCCCTGTATTATATTATGAGTTACTGTGTCAGTGCTGACATATCCAGTCCTGTGAGGATCCCAGCTCCCCTGTATTATATTATGCCCTGTGAAGGGGCTCTGGGGGAGGCGGTCGTATGTACTGTATGCACGTCACACTTCACAGATCACTCTATATATCCAGAGAACTGCTCAATCGATTGGAGTGAAACTTGGTACAGTAGACCCCCGTTAACCCGTGAAGATTGGGACTGATTTGAGCCAGAATGAGTGAAAAACACAGATTAGCTGAAATTGAGTTTACTGTTTGGGAAATCCCTGCACTAGAAATTGAAAACTCGAAAAATGCAATAATACAAATAAAATATAACGTCCCAACAACGGTCAAAATATATCCTGTACATAATCAGCGTTGTTCAGAGGCAGAGAGAGCTGGTTTAAAAAAGTCACCGATCTGTATTCAGGCTGCCAGGCTAAGAGAGCCTAAGTCTGCTTGCTGCTCTCTTGTCACTGGTTTCAGTAACTACAATACAGTACCGTTGGCTTGCACTGCTGTACTCAATTTAATTGAATAAAATTAAATTATGACTGTCTGCTTCCATACAGAGCCGCTGATTTCCGCACTAATAAAGCGTGCGAATAGCCTCTTCCGCACAGATCAGATGATTTCTGCACTAATACATTTTGATAATGTACTGTATTAAACCACACGGATTATCAAAACACGAATTATTGAAACACGGATTAACGGGCGTCTGCTGTATTAACATTATTAAGTAAAAGTTATTGAGAATATCAGATTGTGAGGGTGTAGGGGAGTCTGTGTTTCAGTTCAGCATTCTGTCTGCATGTCACACTGACGTGTTTGTAACTTGGTGTGACAAAGAAAGAATGATTCTTAGCGTTAGATCTCCCTCCCGACCTGTGATGGCGCTGTGTAAAGGGAACAGAGTACCCTGGACTGGATGGCCAGGAGGATTGGAGGAGTGGTTGCAATCGTTAACCAAGGGGTCATGAGGGACGGTGTAAAAAGGGGACGTAGTGAGGTGATCTGTTCCTTGTGATGGTTATGCTAAGAACTGAAAGGACCAGTATTGTGATACTAACTGTGAGTGTTTTGTTTGTTTGTCTGTCTATCTAAAAACGTACTGTTTGTCTTGTTTGTTAGACTAGACGGCTAACACGATCCGGAGCTGTCGCCCACGGCCAGCACTAAACCCGGACAACCTTGCACTACGTATTCACCATTGTTGCACGTAATAAATTGTACCACCAGCACTACAGTACTCACTCTGGACTGGTGACCGTGTTTGTGTCTAATTGTGTTTATTATTTACGGGACTGCAACCCTTTATCATTATTGCAAGCTCTTTATTATTTACCGCTTGGTCATCAGACCGTTGGATTATAAATAAACAAACCGTTTCACCCGTACTTTGTTGTCTGTTTGTTTCATTGGATTGCTGCACCTGCACTTCACCTGCACTTCACCTGCGCACTAATCACCACTTTGCCACACTTGGTAATTCATATTCTATACTGTTCTGTAAATACTGTTACATGTGTCATGGTCATCAACGTTTTCAGAATACTGAAAGTCTAGATTATTTAACATACAGCCTTTGTGAGTTTTGTAATGAAGGGACAGGAGCTGGTAATACATTTGTAGTGGGGTTCAACTTGTGTATCAAACATTAAGCTTGGTCCACACCTGAGCTATCAGTTGCGCAACTTAGTTGCATGCAACCGAGTCGTTTATATGTGGACGTCCCTGCAACCAGTTGCTTGACATAGAGCCGGTCTCTGCTTTCCAAGCAACTTCCTGAGTGACTTCTGTAGACACAGGCAATCACATGGCAACTCGCCAACTCTGATTGGTTCTTATAATGCTTGTAGACACGGGACAAAATGTTGTCAAAACCAAAAAAACTACTTCACCTTGTAGATGGAATAAAAATGTAAAAAAAACCTGTCACCTCAGTTATCATAAAAAAATGAAACTTGTAGACATGGGACTTATTTAAGTAATTGCTCAGATGTGGACACAACAATTTGGGGAGCAATTGGGTTGCGCAACTAATCACTCAGGTGTGGACCCGGCTTTACTGACCTGTGACTATCACTTCAGTCTGTCCTTCTTCATTCCAGCTTCCATCATCAGCTAAGCAAGTATAGACGCCTCTATCAGAGGGCTGGAGGTTTCTCAGATGCAGAGAGATATCGCCTGTCTGCAGTGCAGAGGGAGAGAGAGCAGTGCGGTCCCGGTAGTCACTGTCTTGTCTTCCTGACTGATCCTTTTTCTTTAGATATAAATGAACAGGCTTGTCGAATCTCTCCCTGAACCACCTCACTTCCATGCCCACAGCACTGACTCTGGGTGAAATGTGACAGGGCAGGATGACATCATCACCAGGCTCAGCAATGACAGGCTGATCAGAGCCAACGACACGCCATGCACCTGAGAAAGAAAAGACAAGGTAAAGCAATTGCAACAATACTCGAATATCTGTACTCAAATATCTGTACTCGAATATCTCTGCTTCAGTTTACAATTGAAGATCAGATTAATTTACTAGATTGTTTTTTCCCAAATTGTCTCTTGTTTTTGGGTGCAATTCATTTCAGTTTGAGGCTGCTTATGACTGGAATGAATTTCAAATCAAATTACAGAGTTTTGTTTCGGAGGATGTTTTTAATCGGAATCTGAATTCACTATTGTCTGATGCAGGTGTATGTACTTGTTAATGTGTTATTTATTTTTATATTTTT
>CM072681.1:22280530-22295735 GCA_036884735.1 Huso huso | reverse complement strand
GGGTATTCACTGAGAAACTGTGAGTCCTGAGGGACTGTAGGGACCTCATGAACTGTGCCAGGTGTTCATAATTCACCTAGTAGAGACTGTGAGTCCTGAGGACTGTAGGTAATCTCAGTGAACTGTACAGGTGTCATAACCACCCAGTAGACTGTGAGTCCTGAGGGACTGTAGCATCTTCAAGAACTGTACAGGTGTTCATAACGCCTCAGTAGAGACTGTGAGTCCTGAGGACTGTAGGCATCTTCAGTGAACTGTACAGGGTGTTCATAACCACTGAGTAGAGACTGTGAGTCCTGAGGGATCAGGTATCTTTCATGAACTGTACAGAGGAACACACAATGTCTACAATGAAGTTTGCAAGTGCACTCGGTTCGTTTATATGGTCTGTGAACCGGATGTTTACACACAATATCCTGCAGGGTGGTCTTGAAAGATGGTAGCTGCTGTTGAAGTACTGCCCAGTACTGCTCCAGCTGTTGAAGTACTGCTGAGGGAAGTAGGGGAACGTGGGGGTCACAATTTAATGAATACATGTGTTGAATGTCTGCACTAGAGAGGCAGTATCTAGGTACATAATTCTGCTCTGTTCTCCTACTGTGGCATTGAAACGTTCATTTGAAAGACTGAATATATTTTACAATTTTTGTGAGTTTTGTCCACCGCTTAGATTTTGTGTCTGACTAAATGTTTATCAGAGCTTAGTTTCTCGCAGACTGTTCATGTAATTTATGGTTACCAAATTCACAGTTTTTTTTCTCTTCAATTCACTGACAATCGTAGTTTACCTTGAAGCCACTAAACAGTATATAATAAAACATAATAGCTACAAATTAAACATTGGGGTTCATTTAGCAACGTCGCGAAACCCCTAAGGCAATCACAAAACACATTTGCGGACAGTTTGGCGACCAGAATCAGGCATCTACAACAAGACTTTGCCCACCTGGCGCAATTTAGCAAACCGTGATTTAGTGTCTACATCGCCAGTCAGCTGCTAGCGCTGGACATGGCTGAACTTTAGGGCGTTCTTACTTACATACAAACGAGCGATTTAGCAAATTATCAGCAGTGTAGCATTTGGCGCTTCAATTGACATGTGAAACCAGGTTCAAATCAGCGCACAATACATAGTCGAGTATAAATACCACTGAAACTACCAGGAAGCAGGTAAAGAAAGAGAGAGAGAGAAAGAGAATAAAAGAAACACTGGATTCCTAATGCGGTCAGAAGAGTAAGAGACATCCCCAAATATTTAGAAGTCATATTAGACTATAGATGTAACTGCAGTGTCAGTAAAGCGGCAGAGAATTCATCCATTTCCTGTCTCTCACTTAGGCCGCAACAAAATACAAAGCAGGGGTTTCTGTGTCCTGGGAGCTATTGATTGCAATTTGTGCAGCTATGCACCAACACAGAATCGACACGATCTACATAAATCATAAGGGGACCTATTCTTGACCTAAGTAGGTGTGATGCCAACAACTACATCGCCAGCGTAATGTAAACCATCCTGGCTCCACTTATGACTTGTTTATCCTCGCACTGCAGGGGCAGCTGCGCTCCAGTGATGAGGCTGGTTGATTGGGGACAACGGGTATCCACCAGCCGGGTGGCTACCGGACATCGTTGCTCAACCTCACGACCCCTGATGAAATAGAGGTGTATCCGTATCTTTAAATGTGTTTACCGTAATTAAGAAAATGGAATCCTCAAATGTGATTCCGCTGTCTGATGTCTTGGGGAACACTACAGCACACCCTCAGAAGGGTAGTAATATCGTCCGGCTTGTGTTTTACATAACATATCTCTGTGGGTGATGTTGAAACCCACAGAGGAAAGATCAGGGCTTGAGGAAGCAGATGCTGGAACTTGAAGCCCAGTGGTGGTGGTGGCAGATGCTGAACTTGAAGCCCTAGTGGTGGAGGGGCTGCAGATGCTGAAACTGAAGCCCAGTGTGGTGAAGGCTGCGGATGCTGAACTTGCTCCCCAGGGGTGAGGCTGGTGATGCTGAACTTGGAAGCCCCAGTGGTGGAGGCTGCAGATGCTGAACTTGGCCCCAGTGGTGTAGGTGGCTGTGATGCTGAACTTGAAGCCCCAGTGGTGGAGGCTGCAGATGTTGAACTTGAAGCCCCAGTGGGGGAGGCTGCAGATGTTGAACTTTGAAGCCCCAGTGGGGGAGGCCGCAGATGCTGAACTTGAAGCCCCAGTGGTGGAGGCTGCAGATGCTGAACTCAAAGCCTCAGTGGTGGAGGCTGCAGATGCTGAACTTGAAGCCCCAGTGGTGGAGGCTGCAGATGCTGAACTTGGAAGCCCCAGTGGTGGAGGCTGTGATGCTGAACTTGAAGTCCCAGTGGTGGAGGCTGCAGATGCTGAACTTGAAGTCCCAGTGGTGGAGGCTGCAGATGCTGAACTTGAAGCCCCAGTGGTGGAGGCTGCAGATGCTGAACTCTTGGAAGTCTGGTGGTGAGGCCAGATGAACTTGAAGCCCCAGTGGTGGAGGCTGCAGATGTGCTGCACTTGAAGCTCCAGTGGTGGAGGCTGTAGATGCCAAGCAAGCAGGTCAGACACAAAGCCCAGGACAGGGGTTCATAACTACGCATGCAGACCAAAAAATAAAATTAGTTATTGTTGTATTGTTGTACTAGTATATTGTTTTAACAGGAAAGCATTGATAATAAAGTGACATTGCTCACGGTTCAAGGTGAGCTTACACGTGCCTAACTTAAGCAAACTCCTGATTCTAAATTTTTCAACCCCTGCTTATTATTTATTTCTTAGCAGATGCCATTATCCAGGGCGATTTCACAATTGTTACAAGATATAACATTATTTTACATACACTACCTATTTATACAGTTGGGTTTTGACTGGAGCAATCTAGGTAAGTACCTTGCTCAAGGGTACAGCAGCAGTGTCTCCCACCTGGGGTTGAACCCACAACCTCCGGGGTCAAGAGTCCAGCGCCCCAACCACTACTCCACACTGCTGCCCTTCCATCGCCATCACACACTCACCGCTCAGCAAGTGAAACAGAAAATATGTAAATCAATTGTGTTATAGATTCCTTTTACTTCTTCAGTATTCACTCTCCAGTCCAGGCTAGCCTTGCTTAAGGGGTCATCCTTCCTCACTGGGCTGCTGGATATTTTTACATTTTTTTGTCTTTGTCTCTCCTTCTTTTTGGATTCAAAATGCCCCTCCATTCGCTATTGCAGGTGCACAGATGCTCTTAAAAGGAATCCTGTGTTTTGATTGGCTGGGCGACATTCGCTATTTAATGTGTACAGTCAGCATGAGACCTGACTGCTAAATCACATTTCATGTGCTTTCATGGTGTATCGCTAATGTTGTCATTTTTGCCGTTATGCTAGTGGTCAAGACATTTGCCAACAGGGCCCTGGTGCATATTCACACAGTTCCCTCATTGTTAACCCCACAGTGTGCAAATACACATGGCTTTTTACTGTTGACATCTGCTGATTCCTGTCCACTGTGATTCACACTGTTGAGAAATGTAATAACACACAACACTACCTTACTGTATTTCTCAACACAAAACCCTTCCTGGGTGGCTGAAACACTCAGCTTCATTTACACTTATAAACATCCACACTGGATATACAAGCATTGACCAGACCAGAATGTAGGTTGTACTGAAATATTTACTACGTAAGTGCTGCTAGCTGGATCATGTGGACAGATGCCTTCATACTGACACAGTCTGGATACCTTGCATCACCAATAATTTACTCCACTGTGTGCACACAAACGAAGGGATGGATGCCTTTATATACTGACACAGTGTGACACTTGAATCACCACACACTTATCCCTATTGCACAAGCAGAGCGAAACGTCTGGGGAAGGTGGCCTCGGTGCTGCTTGTCCTGCCATGGCGTGGTTAATCTAAATCATATATTTAATGTATTATGGTTTATGCCCAACTACGAGGCGACTGTGACTCCAATATAAGGACCATGGGCCGAATTCAAATAACGACGTAATCATTTACAGGCAGGTCTGTCTGTCAAATCAATAAATCATTCATTTCACGATGTTGGTGGCTGTCTCCTTTCTGAAATATATCACATGAGCAGCTGACATAACAAGAAATAACAAAAGATGTGAATAAATATGCCTGACTGTTGAGCGATTGCGCTGCTCTAAGAAGAATAATCCTGCACACTTTCAGCAATGCTGCACTTTGTACTACATTGAACCAGCACTGCTAAACACACCCACTTTATAGTGTAATAGAGCTATAAACAAACAAATATACAGGTGATGCGTAAAAGATGCACTCTGATTGCTTAGTCACTTTCCATGTTAAACTGTTGAAATATCAAGCACAAAGTCACACTTCTGAACTTCATCTTAAACATGGACTGCCTCATGGGATTTATATAGAAATCATAGCAGCTTTGCAGGTGAAAAACATCATGAGAATAAAAAGATCTGTGGCAGACTGGCCAGGCCATCTGATCCAGGGCAGAGATGCAGGGAAAACAAGCAGGCAGATAAATGTTGTTGGCGAGATGCGCCATTTATTAAATCAAAAAAATAAATAAAAGGTTTTTTACAAAAAGAAAAAACAGTGCAAAATAAACATGTAAACAAAACAAAATCCGCGAACACTAAAATAGGTCAGGCTGGGCAGATTGCCTTCACTGTTCTTTTAGTTTAAGCTTTCCTTTTACTTTTGTTTCTCCTGTTACTCTTAAGCGTCCCCAACACTCCTCAGTACTCCACCCAGAGTGCAGAGAGCTGCAGGCTTATATGCAGGTGACCATCTCCCGGTGTGAAATTAATCACTTAATTCGAGATGGCCACCTTCGTACAGGTTTTTTAATTTCTGTGATGGGGCTACATATCCATGCTACTAAATAAAATAAACACCTGGCTCACGCTGTCATATCTAAATACAAAACAAAAACAAAACCTGTGGCGCCCGCCATCATATATAAAATAAATCATATCAAATAATAATAATAATAATAATAATAATAATAATAATAATAATACAAAACAAATACAAAAATAACAATTTGGACGGAGGGGAAACCCTGTTCTAAAAATAAATAAACAGAACCCTGTACAGGGCTCCTTGCCCTGTTATGGTGATCCCATTTACATCACAATCACTTCAGTGTCACCAGTGTAGCAGCAGCCTGCCTGTGTATCACAGTTAGAACTAGTGATCTGATTATCAGCAGCCCGCCCGTGTATCACAGATTAGAACTAGTGATCTGATTATCAGCAGCCTGCCCGTGTATCACAGTTAAAACTAGTGATCTGATTGTCAGCAGCCTGCCTGTATCACAGTTAGAACTAGCGGATCTGATTATCAGCAGCCTGCCTGTGTGTCACAGTTAGAACTAGTGATCTGATTATCAGCAGCCTGCCCGTGTATGTCACAGTTAGAACTAGTGATCTGATTATCAGCAGCCTGCCTGTGTATCACAGTTAGAACTATGATCTGATTATCAGCAGCCTGCCAATGTATCACAGTTAGAACTAGTGATCTGATTATCAGCAGCCTGCCTGTGTATCACAGTTAGAACTAGTGATTCTGTTATCAGTCTGCCTGTGTATCACATTAGAACTAGATCTGATTATCAGCAGCCTGTCTGGGTCATCGTTAGAACTAGTGATCTGATTATCAGTTTGTCTGTGTATCACAGTTAGATCCAGATCTGATTATCAGCAGCCCTGCCTGTATCACAGTTAGAACTAGTGATCTGATTATCAGCAGCCTGCCTGTGTCACAGTTGAACTGAGTGATCTGATTATCAGCAGCCCGCCCGTATCACAGTTAATCCAGTGATCTGACTATCAGCAGCCCGCCCGTGTATCCTGATTAGAACGAGGATCTGATTATCAGCAGCCTGCCTGTGTGTCACAGTTAGAACTAGTGATCTGATTATCAGCAGCCTGCCTGTGTATCACAGTTAGAACTTAGTGATTCATTATCAGCAGCCTGCCTGTGTATCACAGTTAGAACTAGTGATCTGATTATCAGCAGCCTGTCTGTGTATCACAGTTAGAACTAGTGATCTGATTATCCGGCAGCCTGCCCGTGTATCAGCAGTTAGAACTAGTGATCTGACCATCAACAGCCTGCCCGTGTATCACAGTTAGAACCAGGATTCGACTATCAGCAGCCCGCCTGTGTATCACAGTTAGAACAGTGATCTGATTATCAGCAGCCTGCCTGTGTATCACAGTTAGAACTAGTGATCTGATTATCAGCAGCCTGCCCGTGTATCACAGTTAAATTAGTGATCTGATTATCAGCAGCCTGCCTGTGTATCACAGTTAGAACTAGTGATCTGATTATCAGCAGCCTGCCTGTGTCACAGTTAGAACTAGTGATCTGATTATCAACAGCCTGTCTGTGTATCACAGTTAGAACTAGTGATCTGATTATCAGCAGCTGCTCGCGGTATCACAGTTAGAACTAGTGATCTGATTATCAGCAACCTGCCTGTGTAATGCCAGTTGAACCAGTGATCTGACTATCAGCAGCCCTGCCTGTGTATCCACCAGTTAGAACAGAGTGATCTGATTATCAGCAGCCTGCCTGTCACAGTTAGAACCAGTGATCTGATTATCAGCAGCCTGCCTGTGTATCTGTTAGAACTAGTGATCTGATTATCAGCAGCTGCCTGTGTAATCACAGTTAGAACTAGTGATCTGATTATCAACAGCCTGTCTGTGTATCCAAATTGAACTAGTGATCCGATTATTATTTCTTGTTGTTATTTTTATTTACTAGGTAGCTTTGCAGCACCCATATGACAAATGATACAAATAAGGCATAAACCAATTCAGAGAGAAGCTGGGTTGAAATGGCTCTCAGTGTGTGGAGCAGTGCATGGGTTGAGGGTTAGGCTTAGAGAGAAAGGGTTGAAATGGCTCTCAATGTGTGTGTTGCAGTGCATGGTTAGGGTTAGGTCATGTAGAGAGAAGCTGGTTGAAATGGCTCTCCCAGTGTGTGTGAGCAGTGCATGGGTTAGGGTTAGGGTTATAGAGAGAAGCTGGTTGAAATAGCTCTCAGTGTGTTGCAGTGCATGTTAGGGTTATAGAGAAGCTGGTTGAAATGGCTCTCGGTGTGTGTTGCAGTGCATGGGTTAGTGTTATAGAGAGAAGCTGGTTGAAATGGCTCTCAGTGTGGAGCAGTGCATGGGTTAGGGTTATAGAGAGCTGGTTGAAATGGCTCTCAGTGTGTGTTGCAGTGCATGGGTTAGTGTTGTTGTTATAGAGATAAGCTGGTTGAAATGGCTCTCAGTGTGTGGAGCAGTGCATGGGTTAGGTTAGGGTTTATAGAGAGAAGCTGGTTGAAATGGCTCTCAGTGTGGAGCAGTGCATGAAGAAGGGTTAGGGTTAGAGAAGCTGGTTGAAATGGCTCTCAGTGTGTGGGAGCAGCATGGGTTAGGGTTAGGGTTATAGAGAGAAGCTGGTTGAAATGGCTCTCAATTGGTGGGTGTGCATGGAGTTAGGGTTAGGGTTATAGAGAGAAGCTGGTTGAAATGGCTCTCAATTAATGTGTTGTAGTGCATGGGTTAGGATTAGGGTTATAGAGAGAAGTGGTTGAAATGGCTCTCAGTGTGGAGCAGTGCATGGGTTAGGGTTATAGTTATAGAGAAGCTGGGTTTAAATGGCTCTCAGTGTGTGTTGCAGTGCATGGGTTAGTGTTATAGAGAGAAGCTGGTTGAAATGGCTCTCAGTGTGTGGGAGCAGTGCATGGGTTAGGGTTATTAGAGAAGCTAATTGAAATGGCTCTCAGTGTGTGTTGCAGTGCATGGGTTAGTGTTATAGAGATAAGCTGGTTGAAATGGCTCAGTGTGTGGAGCAGTGCATGGGTTAGGGGTTAGGGTTATAGAGAAGCTGGTTGAAATGGCTCTCAGTGTGTGGAGCAGTGCATGGGTTAGGGTTGGGTTATAGAGAGAAGCTGGATTGAAATGGCTCTCAGTGTGGAGCAGTGCATGGGTTAGGGTTAGGGTTAGAGAGAAGCTGGTTGAAATGGCTCTCAAAGTGTGTGGGCAGTGCATGGTTAGGGTTAGGGGTTATAGAGAGAAGCTGGTTGAAATGGCTCTCAGTGTGTGTTGTAGTGCATGGGTTGGGGATTAGGGTTATAGAGAGAAGCTGGTTGAAATGGCTCTCAGTGTGTGGAGCAGTGCATGGAGAAGGTTTATAGAGAAGCTGGTTGAAATGGCTCTCAGTGTGTGTTGCAGTGCATGGGTTAGTGTTATAGAGAGAAGCTGGTTGAAATGGCTCTCAGCAGTGCATGGGTTAGGGGTTATAGAGAGAAGCTGGTGAAATGGCTCTCAGTGTGTGTTGCAGTGCATAGGGTTATAGAATAAGCTGGTTGAAATGGCTCTCAGTGTGGAGCAGTCATGGGTTGTGGTTAGGGTTAGAGATGCTGGTTGAAATGGCTCTCAGGGTGCATGGGTTAGGCTAGGGTTATAGAGAGAAGCTGGTTGAAATGGCTCTCAGTGTGTGGAGCAGTGCATGGGTTAGGTTAGGGTATAGAGAGAAGCTGGTTGAATGGCTCTCAGTGTGTGGAGCAGTGCATGGGTTAGGGTTAGGGTTATAGAGAGAAGCTGGTTGAAATGGCTCTCAGTGTGTGCAGTGCATGGGTTAGGTTAGGGTTATAGAGAGAAGCTGGTGGCCGTGGTCTGTAGGTAAGCCAGTGTAAATTTCATATCTTCAAACATGTATTTAGCCCCATATATGAAAGCCACTGTATAAATGAAAGCTGTACGACTTTTGAATTTCAAAATTCCTCTGTCTGAGTACAAAACAATCACTTAACTGGATTTCTGACTGTATGCTTGTTTTAAATTAGTGCACTCCATTGTGGTATGCCACATAGTAACTATACGACAGGATTACTATAGCCTACTGCAGGTAATAATAATAATAATTGAGACATTATCAAGGTTATGAAGTTTGCTGTGTGTCACTCCACGCCTCTGAAGACTAGCCAGTGTGACTGACATACAGAGCAGCCAATAGAAATCAGGGGGCCCAAAACAAATGCTGAAACCTGAAACATCACTGAAAATGGGGTTTAGTATTTCTGAACAGGAGCCAGAAAAGTGTAACATTTTCTCATTTAGTTTTGATTTACATGTTTGTAAACATCATTGTATTTAGGCTGCAAGCTCTATAGCTGCCCAGCCAATAGGAGTGGAGGAGGGCGAGACAGCAGTGATTCTATCTTTGTTACGTGAGAGAGGCAAGCAGCTTGACAGAGTGCTCAGGTTATTCAACTCTACTAGTTTAAAGTGCTGATTGTAACTATTAAAGATACTAGTTTGTCATAAATATTAGAGCTGCACAGGGTGTTTAGTGCTGGACCTGTGAACAGGCTTGAGTCTTAACCTGAGAAACTCGATAGCGTTTACAAACAGACTCCTCCAGATCAAATGATAATCTATGGTTTGACTCGATAAGCGTTCTAAACAGACTCCTCTCCTCAATCTATAATTCATGACTCGATGGCGTTCACAAACAGGCTCCTCTCCTCAATGATAATCTATGGGGTTTGACTAGATAAGCGTTCACAAACAGACTCCTCTCCTCAATGATAATCTATGGGGTTTGACCGATAAGCGTTCACAAACAGGCTCTCTCCTCAATGATAATCTATGGGGTTTGACTCGATAGTGTTCACAAGACTCCTCTCCTCAATGATAATCTATGGGGTTTGACTCGATAGCGTTCCACAAACAGGCTCTCTCTCAATGATAATCTATGGGGTTTGACTCGATAGCGTTCATAAACAGACTCCTCTCCAGCTCAATGATAATCTATGGGGTTTGACCTCGATAGCGTTCAAACAGACTCCTCTCCTCAATGATAATCTATGGGGTTTGACTCGATAAGCGTTTCACAAACAGACTCTCTCCTCAATGATAATCTATGGGGTTTGACTCGATAGCGTTCACAAACAGGCTCCTCTCCTCAATGATAATCTATGGGGTTTGACTCGATAAGCGTTCTAAACAGGATCCTCTCCTCAATGATAATCTATGGGGTTTGACAAATTAGCATTCACAAACAAACTCCCTCTCCTCAATGATAATCTATGGGGTTTGACTCGATAGCGTTCTAAAACAGGATCTCTCCTCAATGATAATCTATGAGGTTTTGACTCGATCGCGTTCACAAACAGGCTCCTCTCCTCAATGATAATCTATGGGGTTTGACTCGATAGAAGTTCACAAACAGGCCCTCTCCAGCTCAATGATCTATGGGGTTTGACTCGATAGCATTCACAAACAGACTCAGAATCAATGATAATCTATAGGTTTGACTCGATAGCATTCTAAACAGGCTCCTCTCCTCAATGATAATCTATAAGGGTTTGACTCGATAGCATTCACAAACAGACTCCTCTCCAGATCAATGATAATCTATGAGGTTTGACTCGATAGTGTTCACAAACAGGCTCCTCTCCTCAATGATAATCCATGAGGGTTTGACTCGATAGCGTTCTGAAACAGACTCCTCTCCTCAATGATAATCTATGGGGTTTGACTCGATAGTGTTCACAAACAGACTCCTCTCCTCAATGATAATCTATGAGGTTTGACTCGATAGTGTTCTGAAACAATCCTCTCCTCAATGATAATCTATGGGGTTTGAGCTCGATAGCGTTCTAACAGACTCCTCTCCTCAATGATAATATATGGGGTTTGACTCGATAGCGTTCCTGAAAGACTCTCTCCTCAATGATAATCTATGGGGTTTGACTCGATAGTGTTCTGAAACAGGCTCCTCTCCTCAATGATAATCTATGGGGTTTTGACTCGATAGCATTCACAAACAGGCTCTCTCCTCAATGATAATCTATGGGGTTTGACTCGATAACATTCACAAACAGGCTCCTCTCCTCAATGATAATCTATGGGGTTTGACTCGATAGCGTTCTAAACAGGATCCTCTCCTCAATGATAATCTATGGGGGTTTGACTCGATAGCGTTCACAAACATGCTCCTCTCCTCAATGATAATCTATGGGGTTTGACTCGATAGTGTTCCAAAACAGCTCCTCTCCTCAATGATAATCTATGGGGTTTGACTCGATAAGCGTTCACAAACAGACTCCTCTCCTCAATGATAATCTATGGGGTTTGACTCGATAGCGTTCACAAACAGGCTCCTCTCTTCAATGATAATCTATGGGGTTTGACTCGATAAGCGTTCACAAACAGGCTCCTCTCCTCAATGATAATCTATGGGGTTTGACTCGATAGCGTTCACAAACAGGCTCCTCTCCTCAATGATAATCTATGGGGTTTGACTCAATAAGCGTTCTAAACAGGCTCTCTCCTCAATGATAATCTATGGGTTTGACTCGATAAGTTCACAAACAGACTCCTCTCCTCAATGATAATCTATGGGATTTGACTCGATAGTGTTCTAAACAGGCTCCTCTCTCAATGATAATCTATGGGGTTTGACTCGATAGCGTTCACAAACAGACTCCTCTCCTCAATGATAATCTATGGGGTTTGACTCGATAAGCGTTCACAAACAGGCTCCTCTCCTCAATGATAATCTATGGGGTTTTGACTCGATAAGCGTTCACAAACAGACTCCTCTCCTCAATGATAATCTATGGGGTTTGACTCTATAGCTTTCTAAACAGGCTCCTCTCCTCAATGATAATCTATGGGGTTTGACTCGATAAGCGTTCTCAAACAGACTCCTCTCCTCAATGATAATCTATGGGGTTTGACTCGATAGCGTTCACAAACAGGCTCCTCTCCAGCTCAATGATAATCTATGGGGTTTGACTCGATAGCGTTCACAAACAGGCTCCCTCTCCTCAATGATAATCTATGGGGGTTTGACTCGATAGCGCCTACAAACAGGCTCCTCTCTTCAATGATAATCTATGGGGTTTTGACTCGATAGCGTTCACAAACAGGCTCCTCTCTCAATGATAATCTATGGGGTTTGACTCGATAGCATTCACAAACAGACTCCTCTCCTCAATGATAATCTATGGGGTTTGACTCGATAGTGTTCACAAACAGGCTCCTCTCCAGCTCAATGATAATCTATGGGGTTTGACTCGATAGCGTTCTAAAACAGGCTCCTCTCCTCAATGATAATCTATGGGTTTGACTCGATAGCATTAACAAACAGGCTCCTCTCCTCAGTGATAATCTATGGGGTTTGACTCGATAGCGTTCACAAACAGACTCCTCTCCTCAATGATAATCTATGGGGTTTGACTCGATAGTGTTCACAAACAGGCTCCTCTCCTCAATGATAATCTCTGGGGTTTGACTCGATAGCGTTCACAAACAGGCTCCTCTCTTCAATGATAATCTATGGGGTTTGACTCGATAGCGTTCACAAACAGGCTCCTCTCCTCAATGATAATCTATGGGTTTGACTCGATAAGCGTTCACAAACAGGCTCCTCTCCTCAATGATAATCTATGGGGTTTGACTCGATAGTGTTCTAAAACAGGCTCCTCTCCTCAATGATAATCTATGGGGTTTGACTAGATAGCGTTCAAAACAGACTCCTCTCTCAATGATAATCTATGGGGTTTGACTTCGATAGCATTCACAAAACAGACTCCTCTCTCAATGATAATCTATGGGGTTTGACTCGATAAGCGTTCACAAACAGGCTCCTCTCTTCAATGATAATCTATGGGGTATGACTCGATAGCGTTCACAAACAGGCTCCTCTCCTCAATGATAATCTATGGGGTTTTGACTCGATAGCATTCACAAACAGACTCCTCTCCTCAATGATAATCTATGGGGTTTGACTCGATAAGCGTTCACAAACAGGCTCCTCTCCTCAATGATAATCTATGGGGTTTGACTCGATAGCATTCACAAACAGGCTCCTCTCCTCAATGATAATCTATGGGGTTTGACTCGATAGTGTTCACAAACAGGCTCCTCTCCTCAATGATAATCTATGGGGTTTGACTCGATAGCATTCACAAACAGGCTCCTCTCCAGCTCAATGATAATCTATGGGGTTTTGACTCGATAGCTTTCTAAAACAGGCTCCTCTCCTCAATGATAATCTATGGGGTTTGACTCGATAGTGTTCACAAACAGGCTTCTCCTCAATGATAATCTATGGGGTTTGACTCGATAGCGTTCACAAACAGACTCCTCTCCTCAATGATAATCTATGGGGTTTGACTCGATAGCGTTCACAAACAGGCTCCTCTCCTCAATGATAATCTATGGGGTTTGACTCGATAGCATTCACAAACAGACTCCTCTCCTCAATGATAATCTATGGGTTTGACTCGATAAGCGTTCACAAACAGACTCCTCTCCTCAATGATAATCTATGGGGTTTGACTCGATAACAAACAGGCTCCTCTCCTCAATGATAATCTATGAGGTTTGACTCCTCACAAACAGGCTCCTCTCCAGCTCAATGATAATCTATGGGGTTTGACTCGATAGCGTTCACAAACAGACTCCTCTCCTCAATGATAATCTATGGGGTTTGACTCGATAGCGTTCTAAAACAGGCTCCTCCTCAATGATAATCTATGAGTTTGACTCAATAAGCGTTCAAAACAGGCTCCTCTCCTCAATGATAATCTATGGGGTTTGACTCGATAGCGTTCTGAAAACAGACTCCTCTCCTCAATGATAATCTATGGGGTTTGACTAAATAAGCGTTCACAAACAGGCTCCTCCAGTATCACTTCTCATCTCAATCACAGACTGTGTCTTCATTGCATTGCTCTTTCTCACTGTAAACCACATACCATTGACCAGTATCACTGCTCATCTCAATCACAGACTGTGTCTTCATTGCATTGCTCTTTCTCACTGTAAACCACATACCATTGACCAGTATCACTTCTCATCTCAATCACAGACTGTGTCTTCATTGCATTGCTCTTTCTCACTGTAAACCACATACCATTGACCAGTATCACTTCTTATCTCAATCACAGACTGTGTCCTCCTCATTACATTGCTCATTAACAAACCAAGTCCTAAGTGCTCTGGCTTTTCTGTTCCATACCACATCATGGATCGTTATCGCTGTGTTCCCTGTTTGACAATGTGGGCAATAATCCTTCCACTATCGGTGTACTAGAGAGGCCATTTTGAAAAGAGCTTTGAAACACACTTTAAAGTTATAAGTGTAAAAAGTTGTCAGGATGTTAACAATGAAAAGAATAATTACAGGTATGTATTTAAACAGCTGTAGCAGCACGCGGGGACGGGTAACGCTAGATTTTTCAGAACCACGCTACTTACTGTTGAAGAGAGCTGTTCTATTAGCTATTGTAACTTTAAACACACATATTTAGAGTCTGCTTACCTGCTTTCACTTTCACCTGCACTCTGTGTTCGTGCTTCAGTTCAGCTCTTTAAGAATAAATAGAAACAGCTTTTTAAACTGCATCCGTACAACTGAGTTTAGATATGAGAAGTGTATTCTAAAGATTTACGCACTCTGTAAAGAACTTCCCATCTGTTTGATAAGCTTTCCAGCCTGAAGTAGCCTGTCTAAAGCTAAAGTACAGGTCAAAGTACAATTCCTGGTTTTATTGCACCGTTACCTGAGAAACAGCCCTTGAGGAACACGCCCACACACTGTCTGCCAGTGAAAGAATGTGCACCTGGTTTAGACACGCCTCATAAAACAAACCAACACATCCTTTTCACAGAACTGGAGCTCACGAGTGATTTAAAGTCTATTCTGGAAAATTAAAAATAAATAGTAATAAAATGTTTCTGTGTTTTTTTTCTTCAGCTAACATTTTCAACACATGTGGATACGGTTCTGTAGATATGTGTAAAAGTGTAACACAGACACTAATACTAAATAGTGATAACCTGGCATATGCATTCATATTGAGGATTACAGGAGGAGTGAAAAAGAGAAGGACAGTGGAGGGGAGAGGGAGGCAAGAGAGGGGGGTGGAAAGGCGTGGAAGGGAGATGGGGTTGAGTGAGAGAGAGAACACTAGAAAGAAACAGGGGGAGAAGAAAGAAGGAGATGTTAGGGTTAGAAGAGAAGGAGAGGTTGGGGTTAGAAGAGAAGGAGGGTTGGGGTTGGAGAGAGAGAAGGAGAGGTTAGGGTTGGGGTTTGAAGAGAGAAGGGAGGTTAGGGTTTGAAGAGAGAAGGAGGTTAGGGTTTGAAGAGAAGGAGAGGTTAGGGTTTGAAGAGAAAGGAGGTT
>CM072681.1:22262117-22280030 GCA_036884735.1 Huso huso | reverse complement strand
TTAAGGTGCTGTGCTGTGCTGTGCTGTGCTGTGCTGTGCCGTGCTGTGCTGTGCTGTGCCGTGCTGTGCTGTGCTGTGCAATATCCTATAATAACAAGACATGTACCTTTACACATTCTAAAATAACATTAGCATTAATTGACAGTGAATTGAGTGTTTCTCACAACGATTTCTTTGTCTGCCTGGTGTTTCCATGACCTTCGTCACTCATGCCAGAATGATACTCATGTTATAGTACAGACCACAAGCATGTTGTTAGTATATTTATTATCACCATACAGTTCTACTAGTGTCCTACATTCTTACAAGACCAGTATTCTGTGACTGTTGGTTCCATTTCCAATGGAAATCTTTTCCGTGAAGAACACGTTTTCACTCATCTTTACTGTGCTGTCCCCTCTCCCCAGGCGGCTCCTCTGGTCAATGTTTCTATGAAGGAACTGGGAAGACATGGCAGGGAGCTCAGAGCTACTGCAGAAACCAAGGCAGAGACCTGCCCACCATTCAAGACCAGGCCAGGGTTAATAAGCATAGGTCTTATACCTTCAACTAGCAACTTTCGGATCACTGGATCGGGCTGTATCATGACAAGGAGAACTGGCAGTGGTCCAGTGGAGGTGATGTCATCTACTTCAACTGGGGACGATACCTCTTCTGTGCTTCAGTCAATGCGGCGGGAGAGTGGAAGGATTCACTCTGCAGTCAGAGAAACTATTTCATGTGCTACAGCGGTGAGTTGAGATTCAATTCCTTTGTTAATGAAACAGCTGACTGGACTGGGGGATGAAGCCAGGTCCCCTGGATACTGCACAGGGGCCGTAATCTTGAAACGTTCAAAAGAAGAAACATCTTTTTGTTAAGAAAAATGTTAAGAAGGTGTGTTATTCATAACACAGTTTCTTAGATTGTTTTTCCTTCATAAGAAACTTAAGAAAACGTGTATTATTCAAAGAAATGTTCTTATTGTTCTGTTTAGATTGTTTATATTCCAGACAGCAAAATCCTCGTCTTAAATATGTGATCCTTATTAGACGTGAGGAAGAAATATGTTTAGCAGTTAAATAACTATTTGTATTTGAATAAAAGGTGATAAAGAGGGTTGTAGCTTTGCTGTATTGTGTGTAGTGGGCTGAACCTCACATGACTGATTAATTTGTTATGCAAATGAGGTCTGACAGGTATTTTGCAATATATAAAAGCTGCATCTCCCTGTTTACAAGTTATTTTTCAGTCACCATGGGCAAATGATCTGACAGACTTTGATACACAGCTGATAGCACAGCAGGTGCTCGGTTAGCAGGTGCTTCCCTAACCAACACTTGGCTACATAAATGCCATGTTTCATGAGGTACAGCCTCCACAGTGATGAGCCAGTCTTGTTGCTCGTGACAAATGTATTTCTCTTCTAAACAGTTTTATTTCCCCACTTTGCTATTAAATACTTTTCAGACATAAACCAAAGAGACTCCCATGCACTGCTAGAGATGTTGCTTTTCATGACCTTGATAGCTGAGCGGGTATGACTCGGTTCAATCACTATACAACAGGAGGCCAGCGCACCTCCACAGATCACATTGATTTTGATCTGCTGTTTGTGTTCACAGAGACCAGCAACATCACTGAGAGATACACCCTGATTGAAGAACTGAAAACCTGGACTGCAGCTCAGCAGTACTGTAGAGAACACCACACCGACCTCGTCAGTATAAAGAACACCAGTGAAAATGAAGAAATAGTGAAGAAAGCGCGGGGCAAGCCCTTCTGGATAGGCCTGTTCAATGAGCCCTGGAAGTGGTCACACCAGGGGATAACTACACATTTCACAACTGGAGCAAAGGGAACCAGACAACTTGGGAGGGATGAGAACTGTGTGATGATGGTAAGACTGGTGGATGGACTGACACTGGCTGCAACTCTCAGAAGTCCTTCTTCTGCTGTGAGGGTGAGGACCCTGTTCAGACTGTGTTCTCATTTAATTCAGTGATCTTCAATAGGTCCTGGTGGTGACAAATCTAGCAGTTTCCACTTTGAGAATCAATCACAGGCTCCCTGCTCAGCTGATGGGATGGTCAATATCCTTCCAGAGGTAATGGGGTGATGTGGATTGCAGCTATCAGTACCCCTTGTTCTGCTGTGATGAAGGCTCCCTGTTCAGTCTGTGCTCTTGTTCAGCTCAGTGTTTGTACCCCAGTCTGTGAGCAGGGACTCAGAGGCTCAGTCCATCTCATCCTACAGTAGCTGTCTGACCTCCAGAGCAGGGCAGGGTGTAGCCTAGAGATCTGAAGAACCAGAAACCAGCCCGGTCATTAAGTGTGAGAGGGAGCAGCTACCCCTCATTGTTATACCCAGGAGAGGCGTGTGCTGTGATATACATTCTTACTGTCTATTTATTATATTTATTTGAAAACAATAAACCATGTCATTGTCAGCATTGCCCTGGTGGAGACAGCAGCATAGACACAGTTTCATTTAAATGCATTTGAACAATACACTTGCAATAGGAAACACTAAATCTTGTTGTTGTGTTTTCTTTACAGATTCAGACCCCCAAGCCCCCTTCCTCCGGTCCCTCAAGGTATGCAGTGTAATCACTTCAGTGGATTCAGAACCACAGCAGGAATCTGGCTTTGCTATCAACTTTTTTTTTTCTCTTTTTCTTTTTAAAAAGCAGAATCCTCGAGCCCCCTCTTCCCTCCGGTCTCTCAAGGTAAGTGCAGTTTGAAGATGGCAGTCTGTTCAGTGTGATTGACAGCCCACACCATGAGTTATAAATGAATCTCAGTGTTCTTATCAACCTCACTAATTTAACAAGGAGTTCACCATTGTACCAGTTCAGTTTGAATGAGGCTTTGTAATAAATGACTTATTGTTTGAATTTATTAGTATTTATTTATTGTCCTGGTGGAGACAGCAGCATAGACACAGTTTCATTTAAATGCATTTGAACACTACACTTGAAATAGGAAACACTAAGGGGTAGATGCACTAAGGTGGGCCAGTCATGGCGCAAACATGCTGCAATTTGCATTTTCGTTGCCACAATTCCCAAAATATCCATTTTGTTATATGTACTAAGAGAAAATATGTTGATGAAAAGAGCCGCAATATACTAATTTAAATATTATGTGCTTCATCTTAGCGAGATCTCTAGCGAGAGTTGTGCGACATTTTTCAAATAAAATAGCGGGGAGTTGAGTTGTGGTTTGCTGCAGCAGAGGGTGCCCTAACATTTATACATTGAAGGGTGCAAGAATCAAAATAACATTGTTTTTTGTTAAATGTGAACGTCATCTGTACAATGCAGTGTTCCTTCTTCATTTTACATATTTTAATACTGTTACATTTTATATATATAAAATGAAAGGCAGTTTGATCACATCAGATTCTATAGTGGGGCCCCAACCTTCACCCCCCAAAAAGCTTTTCATAATCATACAGTAGCCCCTCACTAAACCGGACATGTTTGTCCGACATAAGGAAGGTGTCGGGTTTAAATACAATACAATTGCACACACATACATTTACAGTTCTCAATGTATTTTAAATATAAATCATTGCGCTGAAATAACACTAATGTGTTTTGGGTAGGCTACACATTACATTATGTAAAAAATATAAATCTGTACAGTAGGCCTATACAGTACACAGTACAGTAGTAAAGTCAATGAATACCTAGCACACTTTTTTTTGTAATTTAGCCTACTGGTAACACAAAATAAGTCATGCTGCTGCATTGTACACATTGGTGTACAATGCAAATAAGATTATTTTAAATCGAAACTAAATCATTTTAGGGTGTTTTTTTTTTTATTATTTTTAACTTGGTCTACTTAGTAGCCTAGAAAATTAACACACAATAGATCATGGCCCTATACAGATGCTCAGAATGAGATGGAGGGGTTAATGGCACATGTGTGCAGTCTATTGCTCCCAACACGCTGGGAAAACCAGAAATGTCATAGAAATTTGTTTTCAAGACTTGGAAATACACCCTAACTTTAGTGAAAATTAGGTACTTGGGTGTTTGTCTTAAAAAATACATTGAGCACAACTGGCAACGCACAAGAAAAAGCGGACTGGGAAATGCCAGCAACAATTGCAACTGTTTAAAACATGCTTTCAAAATATATGTGTTTTCTTTACAGATTCAGACCCCACAAGCCCCCCTTCCACTCCAGTCTCTCAAGGTATGCAGTGTAATCACTTCAGTGGATTCAGAACCACTGCAGGAATCTGGCTTTGTTATAAACTTTCTTTTTTCTCTTTTTTCTGTTTACAGAAGGAGAATCCTCGAGCCCCCCTTCCACTCCTGTCTCTCAAGGTAAGTGCAGTGTAATCACTTCAGTGTGATTCACAAACCACAGTAGCATTGCAATCTCATGTGTCATGTGAACCACTAGACCTATTGAAGCCATGTGAGATTTGTGTGCAACAATAATGTGAAAGCTGAACCTAGCGTGAGGCAACTTCCTGACTGCCACCAGGTCCCTGCAGTGCAACTCAGGGCATCTAAACCACTCACTGTAGACGTGTCATGTTGAATACTGTTGACAACTGCCCTAACGTTGGACACTCATCTAAATATCTAAACACAGGAGCTGATCTTTGAAAATCTACCTCTACACGTCTGCTTCGTGTGTTCTAGGTACCAGCACCCCACCTGAGCCCTGCACTTAACTCACGTTCTGTGCTGCACATTACAGACAACGTGGGTCTTATTGTTTTACATGGGGTTCATTTAATTATTCAGCTCAGTGTTTGTACCCCAGTCTGTGAGCAGGGACTCAGAGGCTCAGTCCATCTGATCCTACAGTAGCTGTCTGACCTCCTGCACTCATATGATTTTCTCATCAGTAGGCTATGCTGCAGTATCTACAGGTAACACTGTTTATACTGTTGAAAATTGCCCTAACATTAGACACTCATCTAAACATCTAAGCACAAGAGTTCCTCCTTGAAAATCTACCTCTAAAGGTCTGCTTCTTGTGTTCTAGGTACCAGCACTAGGTACTCAAGTTCAGCGTTTCCTCTAAGGTTAAAATGCGCACATTTTACACAGTAACTGGCAACAACCTTCCACTCAGTTTACTAACTTTACAAGTTATCAAATACCAACCTCCTCGAGACTCCAACATCTCATTTTGAGAGCATTCATGCAAGCATTAACATAAGCATATTTGCGTGTGTCTTGCAGGTGATTCTCTGATTTCTCTGTTAAAATGCACGTCACATTATAGTACAGAGCTCTCTGGGGCTCCAGTGAATCCAGTAGTGCAGGGCGGGCGAAGCAGGCGTCTGGAGATTCTGCCTCTATGGAGAGGGCTGCCCGGTGCTGCTTAGGGCGTCGCAGTTTTGAACTTAACATAAATAAAAAACACAATACTCATACTTTCATGGTTTTGTTTTATTTCCTTTTAAAAACGACCATTTCAGAAATATCATCATATAAAGCATTTAGAAACTGGTAAATATGTGATCAAAATATTAATTTAGAGTCGAAAATACACATGTAAGTATAGTATAGTGATTGAAGACGACATACCATGTGCATTTGTTTGCAAGTTGAGTTTAGGTGACTTCACTCACGTGTCTCTGCTGAAACTCAACATGACAGCTGCACCAACGAAGAAAAAAAAGCAATGTTTCAGTAAAAGACAGCTAAAACAAAATCTGATTATCTCTATGAGGATGGTGGGACACTATTCAAGTTTTGCTGCCGTTGATCATGTATGAGTCAATACCATTAAAAGATCATATTGCCAGTCATAAACATGTAGAGGAAACAAGAAAACAAATAAGACGGCAACAATGGCAAAGCATGCATTCACTATACTGAAAACTGAGGTCTAAGACACTGCATTCACTATACTGAAAACTGAGATCTAAGACACTGAAAACTGAGATCTAGACACATTCACTATGCTGAAAACTGAGATCTAAGACACTGCATTCACTATGCTGAAAAACTGAGATCTAAGACACTGCATTCACTATGCTGAAAACTGAGGTCTAAGACACAGCATTCACTATGCTGCAAAACTGAGAGGTCTAAGACACTGCATTCACTATACTTTGAAAACTGAGGAGACACTGGTCTAAGACACTGCATTCACTATACTGAAAACTGAGGTCTAAGACACTGCATTCACTGCATTATGCTGAAAAGTGAGATCTAAGACACTGCATTCACTATGCTGAAAACTGAGATCTAAGACACTGCATTCACTATACTGAAAACTGAGATCTAAGACACTGCATTCACTATACTGAAAACTGAGATCTAAGACACTGCATTCACTATGCTGAAAACTGAGATCTAAGACACTGCATTCACTATACTGAAAACTGAGGTCTAAGACACTGCATTCACTATGCTGAAAACTGAGGTCTAAGACTGGTCTTGGTCTAAGACACTGCATTCACTATGCTGAAAACTGAGATCTAAGACACTGCATTCACTATGCTGAAAACTGAGATCTAAGACATTGCGTTCAAGGTGGGGCTTTTCTGAAGTATGGAAGGAAAATGAATTGCGTGTTTAATGATTGTTTACTTTATTTCTTTCTATGCTACCTGTGTTTTAATAAAGCTGTAATTGGCAATATTAAACCAAGGCAGTTTTTTATTAAATTATATTTCAAAATTGTATAATGCAACAAAATGAATACATTCAAAGGGTTAGTGCGTCGTCGAAGGTTCCTCACTGATAATTGATCCTTTCTCAGTTAAAACGGCACATTTCTCAGAATCTAAAAAGGGAACGCTGCTCCCGTTCTGTGCTGCACATTACAGACTACGTGGGGTCTTATTGTTTGACATGGGGTTTATTTAATGGCTGTGTGATCTCTTCTGTGCTGCACATTACACACTACGTGGGGTCTTATTGTTTGACATGGGGTTTATTTAATGGCTGTGTGAACTCTTCTGTGCTGCACATTACACACTACGTGGGGTCTTATTGTTTTACATGGGGTTTATTTAATGGCTGTGTGAACTCTTCTGTGCTGCACATTACACACTACGTGGGGTCTTATTGTTTGACATGGGGTTTATTTAATGGCTGTGTGAACTCTTCTGTGCTGCACATTACAGACTACGTGGGGTCTTATTGTTTGACATGAGGTTTATTTAATGGCTGTGTGATCTCTTCTGTGCTGCACATTACGTATTACGTGGGGTCTTATTGTTTTACATGGGGTTTATTTAATGGCTGTGTGAACTCTTCTGTGCTGCACATTACAGACTACGTGGGGTCTTATTGTTTGAAATGGGGTTTATTTAATGGCTGTGTGAACTCTTCTGTGCTGCACATTACAGACTACGTGGGGTCTTATTGTTTGACATGAGGTTTATTTAATGGCTGTGTGAACTCTTCTGTGCTGCACATTACAGACTACGTGGGGTCTTATTGTTTGACATGGGGTTTATTTAATGGCTGTGTGAACTCTTCTGTGCTGCACATTACAGACTACGTGGGGTCTTATTGTTTTGACATGGGGTTTATTTAATGGCTGTGTGAACTCTTCTGTGCTGCACATTACAGACTACGTGGGGTCTTATTGTTTGACATGGGGTTTATTTAATGGCTGTGTGAACTCTTCTGTGCTGCACATTACACACTACGTGGGTCTTATTGTTTTACATGGGGTTTATTTAATGGCTGTGTGAACTCTTCTGTGCTGCACATTACAGAGATAATGTGGGGGTCTTATTGTTTTGACATGGGGTTTATTTAATGACATGGGGGCTGTGTGAACTCTTCTGTGTGCACATTACCACATGAGGTTTAAATGGCTGTGGGTCTTATTGTTTGAAATGGGGTTTATTTAATGGCTGTGTGAACTCTTCTGTGCTGCACATTACACACTACGTGGGGTCTTATTGTTTTACATGGGGTTTATTTAATGGCTGTGTGAACTCTTCTGTGCTGCACATTACAGACTACGTGGGGTCTTATTGTTTTACATGGGGTTTATTTAATGGCTGTGTGAACTCTTCTGTGCTGCACATTACAGACTACGTGGGGTCTTATTGATTGACATGGGGTTTATTTAATGGCTGTGTGATCTCTTCTGTTTGTCTGCACAGATAACATGGGGCAGCAGCAAGGGGTCAAACTAAGCATTACCCAAGGGTGAATCTTGAGGACCCCAAAGTGAGCGAAGCCATTTTAGAGCAGGTAGGTGACATTCCTTTCAAGAAATCCAAACTGACACTGCTTCTGTCCTGGACTTTGTGTGACACTAATGAGCTAATCTCACGTTTGACTTTTGCTTCCCTTTAGTTCCTTCTAGTTTCCTCTCGTTTCCCTGATAGATTCACAGAGATGTGGTGCTCCTTGATAACACTGTGTTTCTTGTGTTGCTGTTTCAGATCTGACCTCTACGTGGGGTCTTTTCAATGGAACTCTTCTGGCGTTATATCGCTGGGAAAACAAGACGGGAGATATTCCACCTGAGGAGGAGGAGGAGGAGGGAAGGAGGGGAAGTACTTCATGCTACTGGATAACAGCACCCAGAATGACAAGCAGGGGCTTTCAGATCAGCACTGGTTTATATTAATCTGACATTATCTACTGGTTTATATTAATCTGACTACTGGTTTATATTAATCTGACATTATCTACTGGTTCATATTAATCTGACATTATCTACTGGTTTATATTAATCTGACATTATCTACTGGTTTATATTAATCTGACATTATCTACTGGTTTATATTAATCTGACATTATCTACTGGTTTATATTAATCTGACATTATCTACTGGTTTTATATTACTCTGACATTTATCTACTGGTTTATATTAATCTGACATTATCTACTGGTTTATATTACTCTGACATTTGTCGACTGGTTTATATTACTCTGACATTTATCTACTGGTTTATATTAATCTGTCATTATCTACTGGTTTATATTAATCTGACATTATCTACTGGTTTATATTAATCTGACATTATCTACTGGTTTATATTAATCTGACATTATCTACTGGTTTATATTAATCTGACATTATCTACTGGTTTATATGGCTGTGTAATCTGGGTTATCTACTGGTTTATATTAATCTGTCATTATCTACTGGTTTATATTAATCTGTCATTATCTACTGGTTTATTACTCTGACATTTATCTACTGGTTTATATTAATCTGACATTATCTACTGGTTTATGGGTTTATTAATCTGTCATTATGTTTACTGGTTTTATATGGCTGTGTGATGGTAATCTGTGTTTTATCTACTGGTTTATATTAATATTCAATTATCTACTGGTGCAGCACTGGTTTATATGGCTGTGTAAGTTGATGGTGTTTGTGTTTTTAATTTAGTGATCATTTAAATATATGTTTTATTATTACTGGTGCATGGGGCACATATTTATAGTAAGGTGATGGTGTGTGTGTTTTTATTTAATGATAATTTAAATATATGTTAAATTATTTACTGGTGCAGCACATATTTATATTAAGGTGATGCGGTGTGTGTTTTAATGTGCTGTAAATGATTCTAATATAGGTTACATTAGTTGCTGGTGCAAGTTTCTTTCACCTTGTAAAGAATATATTCAGGTGGTAACAGAGTAACAGGCCTCTTCACCATGGCATGGCAGAGCATGGATTTACAGAATGAATGTACAACTTGCAGTGTACTATTAAATCCCATAGAGGGCACCACAAAATACATTTACTGAGGGAGGAAGGAGCAAGATCCTGTATAATTATACAATCACCTGGAAGGTCTTAATGCTGCAGTACTTTACAAACAGGAGCCAGGATACAGGTGTTGAATTGCTTATCAAGAGGACAGGGCTAAAGTAGATGGCAGATGAAGGACAGTTCTTTTTCACATGATCCTCCAGTGCAATGACATGGGCAGCTAGCCTGGGTCACTCTGAGCCTCTGTCTGGTAAGTGAGAGGTTGTCCTAGTGCAGCTCAGCAAGCTGGTCTCTTCAGTCAAATCTGCGTTCCAACCATGGCTGCGTTTCTACCTGGAGGAAAAGCCCTCCAGGACTGGAGCCTGTCATGCATTATGCATATTTATCAAGTGAATTGTTACTGCAGCATATACTAGCACTGTGGCGCCCCCTATGGTCTTTAAATCGGTCTGCATTATCACACAGAAATATGTGCAGTCTGCAGGGTGCAATGCAACATGGGGTGAAGTCATTAAGGCTATGAGTAGGGGTGGTTTGCTACAGTTTATGATTTAAATGGAAATGTCGTTTTTCTGATGATATTTAATTTACATTACTGTAAAAACATAAAATAACAGGGTCACTGATGTCTTATTTTCAGTTTTATTTCTCATTATAGTGTATGGGGAGCAGAGGGAGGGGGTGATCCATGCATTCATGAAACATGTTCCTCTCATGCAAACACATAGAAATCACACGAGCTGTACCAAAGAAAATATGTGATTCATGTCATTGTATTGTATGAAGGGTTGTGCATGATAATGATACTCTACTACTCTGTATTTCTGAATGTATTTTTGCTGATTTATTTCAATAAAGTTTCAATCTCAATCTATGGCATCTTTTTTATTATTATTACTATTTTCACTGAGACTGCGGTCCTGGGTGATGACAGGCTGAACAGACTGCTCTATAGAGATGGATCCTTTCTATACAGTGTGGTTCAGGGAGACTGGGTGATGGGCAACACAGGGGCTGAACAGACTGGGTGCTGGACTGCTCTATAGCGAGGGATCCTTTCTATACAGTGTGGTTCAGGAGACTGGGTGCTGGTTGAATGGATCTGGGCAGCACATATCAGCTGTTTGTTGTCTACACTCCTAAATTAATCTATTTGCTGTTCATTTTGTAACAGGTCCCAAGTCAGTGTGGTTCAGGAGCTGATCACCAGCTCACCAGCAGTTTTGACATTGTCTGCAGGTTTAAATAAATAATCTGGTCTTGAAACTGGGTTACAGCATGATGACTTTATTCAATGGGCGAACCTCTGTCATGAACCAGACTATGCCACTTTAGGTCACATATCTGGTACTGTTATGGTCATTTCTTTATTGCCTCCTGTTCATTTTGAGTTTTTCTCTACTCTGTAGATATGACCTCTCTCTCTTAGCCTAGTGGGGCCCCAGGGTCAAACAATGGGTCACCATTCCCATCATGACCACTAGGGGAGCACTGGGGTGCAATGTCGACCCAGGGGACTTTTGACCTGAAAAAAAACAAAGGACCAGGGGTCACAAATGGAGATAAAGGCTTTGAACAATAAATTGCAGGTCCAACAATAGGCACATTGGAACTGCAGTTTAATATACATTTAATAGAATCACTTTTAAGTTTCTAACTTTAGGGGAATAATGAGCAATATGTTAAATTCTTGCTCTCAATTGTAATAACAATTATATACATTTTATGTTTCATGGTCATGATGATTATTATTATTTTTACTGTTAATGAAGATTGCATTATAAATGGGGCTTCTGATTTTCGTTTTTAACTAATAAAAACCAATAAAACACCCTGTGGCAATGTACACTCTACCCCTATGTGCATTTCTATTTGTGTTGTATGTTGCGATCGCGTGTGTTAATGTTGGTGTATAGTCATTTGGTACATACTGGGATATAACAGATTCTGTGTTTCAAGTGTGATTTAAATTGTATATTTGTATTTTTGGCACGGGATTGCACATCACTGCACATTGCATTTAAAATTATAGTATGTGAGCCTGGGGGTTGCACAGGGAATTAATTCACGTGCTGGGATTCAAGTGAATAATTAATTAGTAATTGAATCCCAGCACAACGGTATCTCTCAGATGCACATTTCTTTCACTCGGGGTTGGGTGTTCGGTGAGTGGGAAGCAGGTGTGGAGAAGGAGAAACTAAATAGCAAAACGAAAGTAAGAACGCCAAATATAGTGTTTCACTCACCGTGTTTGTTTTGTTTGTCTCTTTTTATTTTTTATGGCGTGAAGTGTCGTGTCCTGTGTTTTGTATGTTTACAACCTTTTTTATTTTCTGTTTAATTATTAAATGCTGAGCACAAGTGCTGCTCAGCTTCTTTCTCTGTCTGTTACTTCCTGCTTCTGGTCTGGCGTCACCCTGCAGGCGTCTTTGCTAATACCCCATCAAGTATATATATATATATATATATATATATATATATATATATATATATATATATATATATATATATATATATAGTGACGTGTGGGTGCACAACAGCGCCAGACAGTTGTTTCAATATAATCCAAGTTTGTTTATTAAACTTCACAAAGGGAAAAAAAACAAAACTTGCTTGCTTATGACAACAAAAGAAAATACAATCCTGGTTGCGAGATAAGATATAAAGAAAATAAAGAGTTCAAACAGGTTTGTAGAACCAAAAAACAACAACAAGTAAACTAACTGGACAGTTAACAACGTCCAGTTGAGTAATTAGTTTCTGGGTTTACCAGGTCATTTTGCTGGCTTCAGCCTGTCCCCCAACATGTGAAAACCAGCGTCTCTTTCCACTTTGCTGTTCCCCTTCCAACGTCGGCCAGGAAAGAAGATTTCAGTCACCAATGAACAGTTTAGCCTCTTTTTGCTATTCCCATTTCAGTCCTGGTTGTAGATAAGCTCCGCTGCTCACTGGTTTGAGCCACCCTTGACTGACTGTGAAGGTTTCTTTTAAGGTGCTGGATTATCTTGGAATTGGGCGGTTACAGGCTTCTAAGGTGCGGGCCAATTAAGGTAATGAAATTGTCGCGGTCCAGCCGAGATCCCTACCCTAACCACACCTGCAGCTGTTTACACGTTAACTCCTTGACGTTACTGGCAGGGCAAGTCGCATGATAAGGTCTACCATTGTGTTTATCTTCGCACCTGTTGGCTCGTTCCTAGCCCGCCATGATCGTTCCTGGGATAAAGGGTCATGTTTCAAACAGATGGAACACTTTGATATTCAGGGCAGCCTGATTGAAAGCCGTTCCCATCTCCACCGCCTTTTTTTAAACCAGCGGAACCACTTTAGATGAAAATACTCACTCCGACCCGTCAACCCTTTTGAGTATTTGCAGGGGATATGTTAATGGGGTGCCCCTTCATTTTGCATAATTTCCCCTCATTCCTGTCGGATTGGGGTTCCTTTTCAATTCGAGAGACAACCACCAAAAGACATTACATATGGGATGTACCTGCTCATTAAGATGGGTATCAGCTGAGCTCTCTATATCAGAGCTGCTGATAGGCTCCTTCCTGGATGATGCACTCAGTCCCGCACCAAGAAGGATAAAACTCTCATTCAAAGGCCATTTCTCTTTTTCCTTCTCAAGGCAGGGGCACAGTAAGACCTCTGTGTGTTGAGCTAGACATATTGATTGAAAAGATCTTCTCGAGTTGAATCAGGTCGATTGTATTTCACTTGCATTCGTGCTGAAAGCTGGCTGCCTTTTCCCAGACCAAATCTTTTTTTGCCTTTCTGTCTTTCAGCAGACCTCCTCGCGCTGTTAGGCCGCTCTATCTGTCTGTCTGTCATGGCTGGCGACTGCCTGTGCAGTCTCCGTGATGGTTGTCTATTCTTCTGGTACACACAGTTCCTCCCACGGGGCTAGCCCTTGCCATATCCCCCACTGGTGAGGTGACTCTTCCGGCGCTCCCTCCCCGGGGCTAGCCCTTTGCCTGCCATCCCAGCCAGTAAATGAACCCTGCAGGCTGTGTGGGGCCTGCCCGCCCAGTGAATCGGGCCTTGTAAACAAATAGTGTTTGCTGTCTGCTGTGCTTGCGCCACTGACCGTCTTGTGTCACCCTGGTGCAAACTACTTTCTGATCCAGGTGTGTTGACCATGCGGACAGGGGACAGGCATTGTGTAGCGGCCTCCGGTGCTTATTTTACCAAAGTAGCCGCACCAGCCCTTGATACTCAGGTATCTCGGTTGCGCACAACTGCTCAGTGCATCACATAGCGCCAGTACCCAGTGCGTCAGCGTCGGTGCATCCTGGCTGCGCGGTCCTCGGTCGCGTCGCGGTGCTTGGTGCCTGCGGTGCTTGGAACACTGCCAGCACGCTGGTGCGAGCATGCGGTGCTGCCACCGGTTTTCGGTGAACACGGGCTCTGCGCGGTGCCACGATGCTACGGTGCTTGGTACTACACTACTGCACGGACACGGTCTGGTGTGGCGGTGTGGTGCACAAGGTAACCATGGTACTCAGGTGCGCAGTACTGGGTGTGAGGGTACCCTCTGCTACAGCCTAATTGGGTGGCGCCGCGACATTCCACCTGCACGGCCTGCAATGCCAATATCCCGCAAGAGGACAAGATACCCTCTGCGTGCGATGCTTTGGGCATTCAACATGCCACCTTGGCCCTCGAGAGGACATGGCCTGTAACATCTGTGGGGCTTTCCAGCCCGGATAAGAAAGAAAGCTCGTTTGGGGAGGCCATGAGGTTGAGCTCATGTCCTCTGTGGCTGGACCGTCAGCAGCTCTTGGAGCCCCAGAGCTCCTCCTCCATGACCTGTCCCAGGACCCCCTGCTGAACATCCCAGTGTGCAGGCTGCCATGGTCATCCCCATGCATCCCCGCGGTGAGAGAAGGGGTGGGCGTTTAAACGAGCAAGGGACATTGTGGTTTTCAAGGCCCAGATGCCCCAGGTCTTGAAGCTCTTGGCTAAACAGGCGCCATGCCCAGGCCCCGTTGCAGCCCCAACTGCCACACCCCCCCCACCCCTAGGGGGGTTCAGGGGGATGGGAAAAGTGTCTCAGCCAGTGCAAAGAGGAGGGACATGCTCTTCTGGCGGCCTCTGGGGGGAGGGGCCTCCTTCTCCTCTGACATACAGGTGGTGGAGATTTCGTGCTGAGGGAAGAACCTTGCTTGAGGGTGGCCTCGGGAGGCCAGTGCACCCATTGTCCAGCTCAGTTTAGGCTCTTATGGGATGTGGCTGCAGCTTTCTTGCAGGGGTCCCTGGACGCCACCTGTGAGCCAGCTGGTCCTGGTGTTCTGGGCGGCCTTGGCGGTGGCTCCTCGCCCCTCCAGCAGTTCCCAACCTTCCAGACTACATGGGAGGTGCACTTTCTCCTGGGATCATCGGCCTGGTCCCTGGTGTGAGCTTATGCACCGCTTGCCTCATGTTGCCGGATAAGCTTGGCCTGGGCAGGGTTCCCCAGTGAACTCCACCATCGTGGCCGTGGTTGAGCCCGTCGGGTAGGTGGATTGGCGGGGACTCGATGTGCCAGAGCACTCAGGTGTGGGGTGTGAACCCCCATATACAGCAGGGGCACAGGCAACTCAGCTGTCCCCAACACAGTGGGTGTTGCCACACTTACTTGGATGGTGTACTTTCACGCGGGGCCCGCTCCCCGAGCTGGTGGCCATGGGTTAACGTCTCTGTCAGCACACTGCTGCAGATCTCCGGTCTCAAGGGCAAACTCTTGGCGGACCTGGCTAACGATGCATTGTGGCTCAGAGTGAATGGCTGTGTGTCACAAATAGGGGTTCTGATGTGGATAAGACCACGCTGCTTGATGCACCCTACCTCCCCCAGTACACACATATATTTGGGGAGACCGTGGAGATCTACAGAAATCCCCCACGGGTACACAAGGCGTCCCAGCAGATGGCTGCGTTTGCTCCCCTCCCGCGCCTCTGCCTGGGCAGGTCTCAGCTAGCTTCTCAAGGCGGGACTGTCACCAGAACAGTTCCAGATTTATAAGCTCTGCTGGGTGAACAAGACATAAGCCTACAGGCCTGCATCAGCAACAACAACCGGGACCAACCCGGCAGGCAGAGGAGCACTTAAGGGCATTTAAGCCAGCCCACACACCAAGAAAGCGTCTGGGGGGCGTTTTCAGAGCCGGCGCCCTAAACAGCCACCCCAAACGCCTCGGCCTAAAAAAAATAATAATAATAATAGCCTAACATACTGAAATTCAAGCTGGCTGCATAAAATATACACTCAAACCCTATTAAAAAATAAAAAAAAGTTACTGATAACAAACCCTTCTGAAACAAGGTATGAACAGCTGCATGTCAGTGGATATTTAAATTAAATACAGTGCTGTATGAAGATGCTATTTTACATCACAACTTCGGTAGACCACAGGGTCCCTTGGATTAAACTGAAAGAACCTGAATCAGGATAAAAAACAATTTATTTTTCATTTTTTTTAACAGATCCATATTCATGAAAAACATGGGGTTCAAAATGCTTAAATAAGTTTAACATTTTGTACTCAATTATATTTATACTATAGGCTGCATTTATGTCTCCATGTTCATCACACTGTATATACGGTATGCTGTATGGAGTATTATATATGTTTTCACTAATAGATGATACTGCATGTTTTGCAAGAAAAATTTTGCACACAAAAACGGCTGGTCTCATTACTGGATTGCTGTGGTGTATAAAGTCATGTGCATAATGACGAATGTTTTTCATAAATAAGCCAGTTGACACATTTCAGTAGCTGATCTCACATTTTTTATGTCCCTGACCCTGGGTGAAAAACAAAAGAAATATTTGGGATGCAGTGTGTTACTCGGATCTCCCAAAAAAACCAAGTCCCTGGTTTCCACTAAGTTTATACCAGGCTGGCTGCCTTTTTCTATGTGGTCTCCCTTCATGGGTTGCTGTACTACATATTTCCTTCGATATTGTAGGACTTTAGAAGTGATAATTCAGTAAAACAAACAAACAAAAAAAATAAAACTATGGAAATTCATTTTACAAAAGCGTTGTTAAAATAACGTTAAGGTTGCAGTTCAGTGTCAAATGGGACGTTGTTTTGGAACCTTAACTCACTAATGTGCAGTGCATCGCATCAGATGATATGAAACGCTCATACATGACATCGATAATGACATCAGCAATGACTAATCACACATGACAAATGCTCCACCAAGACCCATAGAAGGACATATATACGCAGGATGCCAGCTGGACAGAGGGCCACACAATACTAAAAATTTTTTGTTTTATAGCCAAGGTAATTGCATTTGTTCATTTAGTGTTTTATTGTTTTGTTTAATTATTAATTATCACCTGCACCTGATGGTTATTGTAAATTGAGGTCAGGTGCAGGTATAAAAAGGGAAGCAGTCAGTTGCTCAGGGCTGCTGCTGTTGAGGTGAAAGAGCCTGATGGAAAGTTGTAAAGGTCTGTTTAAAACTAATTTGGTTTATAAAATTTGTGTTCTAAGTGTTTGTTTTTGGTGTTCTGTCTCGGGTACACAGCTTAGCTGTCCTGCATGTTAGACAGAGACCTGCATGTGTGTAGTGAGAGGAGCTCAATGAGGCAGGGTTTGTTTGTTTGTTTTGTGTTTGAATAAATGTTTTATCTCATAGGTCACGGGCAAAAGAATGCAATAACTGGTCACTATATATAGAACTAATATATAATTGGTACAGAAAGTGCTCTCACAGTAATGTATGCTGATGCTGCTGAAGCCCTTTGAACTGGTCTGAACTGTAGCTACAGCAGCTCACTGACACTTCCTGTTGACAAGTGTTAACTGGGCACAGGGAGAGAGCACACGAGCGATTGATTTATTTATCAACTGGCAACATGTGTCACATTCTATTTAAAAATATATATTAATTTGATATTTGCTTCTGGGCCCACAAACAATGTGGGAGGGTGTTAAACATTCAGCACTGCTAGGAGGTGAAATACAAACTGCATTAGTAATGATTTCGTTCACATTTAGCTCTGCTAGGAGGTGAAATACAAAACTTTACGTTAGTAATGGCTCGTTCCACAAGAGGAAAGCACCGTTTTCTATGATTAAAGTATTTATTTCATTACCCAGTGATTGTGGGTCTCCTCAAAACAATTTGTTGTAGTTTCCTGACAGCTGAATGTAAAAATCCTACTAGCCTTTAATATTATAGTTAATAATGTTGATTGCAACATCTGCCCTCATGAATGTTTTATGGAGTAAGGTGTTCCTGACCCTTT
>CM072681.1:22235238-22261617 GCA_036884735.1 Huso huso | reverse complement strand
TGGCCCAGGCATTGGTGCCGGTATGCATGGTGATGTCGAGGGCTCCCCCAGGCTGGTGCGGTTCAGTAGCTGCAGGGGTCTCCAATAGCCTTTTCACGAGCACACCAGGCGAGCCGAGCCGAGCCCTGACGGCACAACTAGTTCCACACAGGTCAGTTTGTCAAGCCGAGCCGGAACCGTGAAACTCTGGCCTCGCGAGAGATATCTGGTACTGGCTCGGTGCTGAGCAAAGGCTGGGGGGGTTAACTCGTACTGTCTGAAACGATAGAGTCACCAAAGATTTCACAGGGGATTGAGAAATATGAGACTAAACCGCAGCGCGAAACAGTGTTTGTGAAAAATAAAAATAATAAAACAGGATTAAAAAAAAAAAACGATCATAATAATAAAAGCGTCAGACCGCAAAAAAAAGTAAATCTGATGTCTTAATGGACGCAGTTCTTGGTCACAGACCTGCAGCGACCGGCGCCGATGTGTTGAATTCAGAGACTTGTCTTCTGGAAAGGATTTCTCCTTTAAATTGTTTAACGCTGACAGGGATCATTTCAAACAGAGAAAAATCAAACCATAGTGTGTGAACTGCAAGGTCTGCTGCTGCTTCATGAATTGGGTTCCATGTATTTATCAGCAACGCTTTATATTGCGTGGCATAAATAATATTAAATAGATATGCAATTGATATTAAATGAATGTTAAATTATTATTTAATAAATGCACTAGCTGGTTTCTTGCTAAATGTTCATCAAATATCGATTGAAAATGTAATGGCACGTCACGCCCATTTATATTACGTTTTGTTACCGTTGAAAATGCCATGAAACATTTCCTCTTATTGAAAATACAGTTAATCTGACTTGAATGTCAATGGAAAGTAACAAGTGAATAATTGAACGTAAATTTAATATGCAATTTAACATTCATTTAATATCAGTTTAATATTAATTTATGCCAACGTAATATAAAGCATTACCATTTTTTCTAATGAATAAAGTGATCAGTAATCGCGCATATTATTTTTGTGGTTACTTTATAAACCAGTCCTTAACAGAAAAATAAATAAATAAAGAAATAAGCTCTGTATATTGAAATGTGCAAAGTATCTGAAAATCACATTCATCTGGTCATTTTAAAAATCCCATCTATTAACATTGCATGTGTAAAAACAAGCTGTACAAAAAATCTCTTTAATGTTTTCGTTTAGATTTTGTTTTAATAGGCCTGCTTTTAAATCTATTTTTTCGACGTGTTTACTGACATTTTAAATACTATCTGTAACTTTTTAAAGTTATTATTAGTAGTAGTTAATCTGACTTTAATAATATGAAATGAAATTATTCGGTTTGTATTTGCAGTCGGGGTAGCATGTAAACACAAACCCATATTTGTGTATTCGTGTGAAATCTTTTTGGTACTTTTATCGTTTCTTGGACGAGGTATGACACAGGCCCGGTTTCTGGGATGGAACCGCATAACAGTCTCGTGTTTTGATTGGTCCATGTCTGTCACATGAATATGTCGTCTCTGCCACGAGGAAAGCGTGCAGGCATTTTTAACATTGTGATCAGATAGAGAGTGATCTGCTTTCCACAACCTTACCATTAAAATATAATGTGGTATTACACTGCACTGATATAACAAACTATGAGGAATTACTTTATATGAATTATCATGTTATGCACGAATGTAAGAATTGGCTTTCTGTGGTGGTGTACTTTTTTCTTCAAGTAGCATATATTCATAATCGTTTTGCGATATATTTAATATAAAATGTATACTTATTGCAGTTTTGTTACAGGATACATTAGTTTATCTCTAATGTAATCAACAGTTTTACATATAGACTGCCCTCTGTTTCTTTTACGCCGAAATTCTCTGGGTCCTTTATTTTTTCAGATAATGTCCCAAATTCTGGGCTTGGTTTTTAGATAATGTCCCAAATTCTGGGTGTTTTGCATTTTCAAATTCAGCTCCAGTTTTGGGGACACAGCTGACAGTCGAGTTTTAAGTCATCCATGCACAGTTTACTATAAACTGATCATGAATTCATTTGAGAGTAACCCTTAGTACATGAATCAAAGTATTTTTTTACTCTCCCCTGAAATCTTTTTTTTAATTTTTATGAAAAACAAATAAATGTAAATGTTAAAAACATATTTTTATTACGTGAAGAAACTACATTGCACTGAAATAGATACATGAAAATTAATTAAAGCAGCCGCTTTCCTTTATTGAAGACTAATAAACACATTTTTGGGAAGGAACATGGTATTCTAAAAAGACATCTAATTTTCATGTAACGCCCATCAATATATTGTAGCAAGTTTCAAGTTCTTTTTGGACAGAAATGAGATTGCAACTTGAGTAGATGAAGACTGTTTATTTTGACAATAAATAATCACAAAATAAAATCATAAAGTGAGGGAAGGAGACTGGGAGCTCAAAGTGAAAATAAATTATTGTAGTAATTTTTCTTTACCCCACCCCTTCCCCCCTTTGCGCAAAACCTGAACTCAATTCCTCCACAATGCACCACCATGCAACCCCTGCACGCACACACCACCATGCAACCCCTGCACGCACACACCACCATGCAACCCCTGCACGCACACACCACCATGCAACCCCTGCACGCACACACCACCATGCAACCCTGCACGCACACCACCATGCAACCCCTGCACGCATACACCCACCATGCAACCCTGCACGCACACACCACCATGCAACCCTGCACGCACACACCACCATGCAACCCCTGCACGACACACCACCATGCAACCCCTGCACGCATACACCCACCATGCAACCCTGCACGCACACCCACCATGCAAACCCCTGCACGCACACACCACCATGCAACCCCTGCACGCACACACCACCATGCAACCCCTGCACGCACACACCAATTATGCAACCCCTGCACACACACCACCATGCAAACCCTGCACGCACACCACCATGCAACCCCTGCAACGACACACCCACCATGCAACCCCTGCACGCACACACCAATTACGCAACCCCTGCACGCACACACCACCATGCAACCCCCTGCACGCACACACACCACCATGCAACCCTGCACGATACACCCACCATGCAACCCCTGCATGCACACACCACCATGCAACCCTGCACGCACACACCAACCATGCAAACCCCTGCACGCATTAACACCACCATGCAACCCCTGCACGCACACACCATTATGCAAACCCTGCACGCACACACCACCATGCAACCCCTGCACCACACACACCAATTGTAAACCCCTGCACGCACACACCACCATGCAACCCCTGCACGCACACACCACCATGCAACCCCTGCACGCACACACCACCATGCAACCCTGCACACACACACCACCATGCAACCCCTGCACGATACACCCACCAGAAATTCTTTTTTGCAAAATATATTTCGGGTATTCCCCCATTCATGTCTATGGCAGGGTTGAAAAACATTTCAGGCATATCTTTCAACCCGAAAGCACATAGAAACACCATTCAAAGTGATAGACTCAGGGGCACTCCAAACCAACCCTAAAATGGTGTGGTGGTTCACCCAAAAAACTCATGTCATGAAAAAAAAATTCACTTTGCTAGCCGCCCTGGCATCTGGAACCATGAAAAATGGTGACTCTCAGCGGGCCCATGTAGGGCCCCCACAAAAAAATTCAAGTTCCTAACCCCACAGAACCCGAGATATCGCCCTCTGTCAAAAATGTCCAAAAACTACCATTTTCAGGGTCATATCTCCATGACCACGGGCCTAGAAACCGGGTTGAACTTCCTGGGGTCATGTCTGGGGCCCTCTTTCACAGGGAGCCACCGTTTTCAAATGTTACATTTTCAACAAATTTACACTTTCAGCATGATGGCATGTCATGTGCATTCCAATAGCTTTTGAGCTCCAGGTTGGCAAAAAGTCTAAACTGGTGTCCTTTCTAGCTGGGGACCGCCACTTGAGGGATCGACAGGGCCCCAGGATCTCCTCCCGATTTTGCCAAGTCTCGGGGACCCCTGGAACCCGAGATACAGCACTTGAAAAATGTCTATGGAAATCCCATTATAAAACCCTTTGGGGCAATGCCCACCATCTGTGGGTGGGGTGGCGTTTGAACCCGTGGCGATGTCTTTTTAGACTCTTGTGCACACAAAGAGTGCCCTTCTGAGTTCAAGGTCCAGGGTCGTGGAGATACGGGATGCGATAAGAGACCACCCCCTTCCCTATGGCAAATCCCATTATAAAAAACACCACCTGAAATGTGCACATTTTTAGTGTATTTATGCAAACAGAAGCACCAATTTAAGTCCATTCCAAGTGTTTTGTGATCACAGTATCAGCTTGAGGTATCGAGCACAGTTTTGCACCAAAAGCGAGCAGAGGCGAAAAAAGCTCTATATACCCTATGCTTTTAAGATATCACTTTGCAGTGCAAATTTGAGGAACGCAACCACTTAGCAACTTGCAAATTGGTACTGCAATTTAAAGGCCTCAGTGTCAGACTGGTAGTCCCTAACTGATTCAAGTGTTTTTGGAATGATTCCTGCAAAGACTGATTTATAAAAAAAAAAGAGATTGACAAACAGCATTTTGCTTTATATGCAGAAACGGGCAACTACAAGAGGGTGTCAAACAAGCTGTGAATGTCCTAGGAGGCTACAGAGTACCTCTGGGTATGAATCCAGCTGCTCGCAGTACTGTTCTTAGATGTCCAAAACCACTGTATCGCTGTATAACTGTATACCCTATAAATATCACTTTATTGTGTATTTGAGGAACACAACCAATTACAAACTTCATTTGAATTGCTGTCCTATCAGAATATCAGTGTATAACTTTGCTGGGTATTGCAGTGTATGCTGGGTATCAAAAGACCTTAACACTTTTACAAAAGGTCAGAATCTAAAAAGGCCGTCAAAGTTAAAAAAAATAGGTGTGCTCCTAACCCAATACTTGTCTTTTAATTCTGTGCATCCAAATACTTGTTGTTAAAAGATTTAAGAATTGTTTACTGTTTGTTGTTCTGTCCTAAACCAGCAGTTTGTCACCCAGATTTATTAAATAAACACAGGAGGGGGGGGGGCGGGGGGGGCGGTCATCAGATTATTCTCCATCTTATTGTAACTGAGGTACTGGACGTTATCTAAAAAACCAACGGCCCAGAATTTGGGACGTTATCTGCAAACCAAATCGCCCAGAATTTGGGACGTTATCTAAAAACCAAAGCGCCCAGAATTTGGGACGTTATCTAAAAACCAAAGCGGCCCAGAATTTGGGACGTTATCTGAAAGCAAAGCGCCCAGAATTTGGGACGTGAATGAAAAACAGGGCAGTCTATATGTACAACTGTGATTACATTGGATCTAAACTAATACATCCTCTATCAAAACTGTAATAGTGTGGAAGACATAAATTTTATATTAAATATATCACGTAAACGATTTAGATATATGCTAAAATGTACTTAATACAGAAAGCCAATTCTTACATGCCGATGCATAACATGATAATTCATATAAAGTAATCTCCCATAGTTTGTTTTTTAATGGTATACTTTTTAATGCTAGGTGGTGGGAAAGCAGATCTCTCTTCTCTCTCTCTCTCTCTCTCTCTCTCTCTGATCACAATGTTAAAAAAATGTCTGCACGCTTTTCCACTGTGTGTGACGACATATTCATGTGCAGACATGAACCAACTAAAACGCCGAGACTGTTGCGCGCTTCCATCCCAAAACCGGCCTGTCATAACTCTTCAGACAGTCTGACCTCGATCCATTCTCAAACAAATCCACAGCACTCCGCGTGCGCGTCCGTCTGAATCTGATCGTCACGTTCCACAGGCAGCTTCTTCCTTGAGCTGCAGTGTGAAGGTGCGCGTGGACACAGTCCCGGTGGGCCGGGGGAGGCGGGACGCTTGCGTGTTTTTTTTATTAACAGTGAAAGGCCTTGGGCGGCGGCAGCTGAAACTGTAGAAAAACAAAGTGTGAGGCAGTGTTGTCGGACTGTCAATCAAGCAGAAATTCACAAATCAGAACTTTCCAGATTGCCGCCGTGTCGCGGATGTTAAGGTCATGATCGCTCTGCTTCAGATGTAAACAGTGTGTTCAGTGTTAATAAAATTACAATATGTCGAGTCCCTTCCAAAGAATACGTTTGCAAAGTATAAAGAACACAAACAGGCAGCTGCAGGAGTTTGAATGCGCTTGTACCGCTGGGCTCAGCTTTTGAGGAGCTGGAATGGTTTGTACCGCTGGCTCAGCTTTGGAGGAGCTGGAATGGGTTTGTACATGGGGCTCAGCTTTGAGGAGCTGGAATGGTTTGTACTGCTGGGCTCAGCTTTGAGGAGCTGGAATGGGTTTGTACCGCGGGCTCAGCTTTGAGGAGCTGGAATGGGTTTTGTACCGCCGGGCCAGCTTTGAGGAGCTGAATGGGTTTTACTGCTGGGCTCAGCTTGAGGAGCTGGAATGGGCTCAGGCCCGGCTCAACTTTTTGAGGAGCTGGAATGGGTTTATGCTGCTGGGCTCAGCTTTTTTGGGGCTGGAATGGGTTGTACTGCCGGGCTCAGCTTTGAGGAGCTGGAATGGGGTTTGTACTGCTGGGCTCAGCTTTGAGGAGCTGGAATGGGTTTGGGCAGGCTCAGCTTTGAGGAGTTGGAATGGTTTATGCTGGGCTCAACGAGGAGCTGGAAATGGGTTTTTATGGGCTCAACTTTGAGGAGTTGAATGGTTTGTACTGCTGGCTCAGCTTTGAGGAGTTGGAATGGGTTTGTACCGCTGGGCTCAGCTTTGAGGAGCTGGAATGGGTTTGTACTGCTGGCTCAGCTTTTGAGGAGCTGGAATGGTTGTACCGGCTCAGCTTTGAGGAGCTGGAATGGGTTTGTACCGGCTCAGCTTTGAGGAGCTGGAATGGGTTTGTTCTTTGTAGAAAGTTTTCATACTAACTCCATACTTGATAACATTCATTTAAAATCAATTGTCCTCTGACACGTTTTGTGACTAATTAGCTATTAACATTTAAAACATTGAGTACTCTGATGTGTGTTTCAATATTAACTAAACATTCAAAAATCGTTATTAATCAAACTGTGACATCTCGTTACTAACAACCGGTAACTGATTTATTAAAATGTTTGGATATGCTGCTATTTTATTGATTACTGGCTAGTTCACAGTTTTTCAGATTTCGCTGCAGATGGATTTCTTCGGATTTCAGTTTTATTTTTGTTATGGGCGCTCGCCCACAGGTATGGGATGTTGCAAGTTGTATTTTTTTAGTAACTGTAGTAACTGGAAGGGCTCCTTCCTCTCTGTCTGTTGGCTCAAGCTTCCCTCTCTGTTGTGTGTGGCCTGCTTTCCTCTGTCATGCGGCTCTGCTTTCCTCTCTGTTGTCCCTCTGTTGTGTTGCTTTTTCCCCCTCTCTGTTGCGCGCCTGCTTCCTCTCTGAGCCAGGCTGGTTCATGCCTCCTCCTCTTATTAGGCTGTCACGTGCTTTCCCTTCCAGGTCAGGCTGGCTCTGCTTTTCCCTCCTCTGAGCCATACACCTTGCCTCTCCTGAGCTGCTGTCTGACTTTCTTCCTCTCTCTGAGCCAGGCTGGTTCTCCCTGAGCCAGGGCGCTGGTCTCGAGCTTTCCTCTGAGCCAGGGCAGGCTCATTTCCTCTCCTGAGCCATATCTGCTTCCCCTTCCTGAGCCAGGGCTGTCTCTGTTTTCCCCCCCATGCTGGTCTTCATTTCCCTCCTGAGACTAGGCTGTCTTCATTTCCTCCTCTGTTTATGTAGATCATGGCTTTTCCTCTCCCCATTAGGCTGGGTTCCTGCTTCCTTATAGTTATTCTGATAAGGGTTGGCTCATTTCCTCTATTAGGCTCATTCCCCTCCTCTTGAGCCAGGGTTGCCTTGTTTTCCCTCCTCTACAGGAGCCCTCATGCCTCCTCTCTTTAGCGAGAGGGTTCCCTTGTTTTCCTCTCTGAGCCAGGGAGCCCCTTCCTCCCTCTGAGGCTGGCTCCCTGTCTCCTGACAGGCGGTTCATCTCCTCTCTCATTACAGACCACATGCCTCCTCCATTAGGCGGTTCGCTCTGAGCTATACACCTTGCTTTCCCCATTAGGCGGCTGTCTGCTTCCTCCTGAGCCAGGTTGCCTTGCTTTTCCCTGAGCTGGCTCATTTCCTCTGAGCCAGGGCTGGTTCTGTTTCCCCTCTTATTATATTGCCTGCTTTCTCCTCTCTGATTATATTGAGTTCTCATTTCCTCTCAGACAAGAGCCTTATTTCCTCTGAGCCAGGCTGGTTCATATTTCCTGAGTTAGGCGTTGTCTGCTTTTCCTTCCTCTATTAGGTTGGTTCTCATCTCTTATCATACACCTTCATTATTTCCCTCTATTAGGGTTGGTTCTGCTTTCCTCCTGACAGGCTGGTTCGCTTCCTCCTGTTAAGGCTGGCCTGAGCCTCCCTCTGAGCAGGCTGCTCATGCTTCCTCTCTGAGTCATGGCTGGTTCATTCTCCTCTGAGCAGGTTGGCCTTGCTTCCCTCTCCTCTGTTATAGCTGGTTCTTGAGCCTCTGTTAGGTTGCCTGCTTCCTCTGTTAGGCACACCATATTTCCTGATTATTAGGCTGGTTCTCGAGCCCTCTGTTGAGGTTGCCTTGTTTTCCTCCTTATTAGGCTGAGCCCTCATGCCTCTCTGAGTCAGGCGCTTTATTCCTGAGCCCTCTGTTATGGTTCTCGAGCTTCCCTTCCTCTCTGTTATATTGGTTCTGCTTCTCCTGAGTTATACTGAGCCCCTTGCTTTCCTCTGAGTTAGGGTGCTGGTTCTGCTTCCTTCCTCTGAGCAAGGCTGGCTCTGCTTTCCTTCCTCTGGTCTTCGAGCTTCCTCCTCCATTAGGCCCTTCCCTCTGACAGGCTGGTCCTGCTTTCCTCTCTCTTAGGGCTGGTTCTGTTTCCCTCCTCCTCTGGCTCTCTGAGCTTTTCCCTTCCTCTGAGCTATATTGGTTCTCGAGCTTCCTTCCCTGAGCCATTGCTTTCTCCCTCCTCTGAGCCATACTGGTTCGCTTTCCCTCCTATTAGGTGAGCTCATTCCCCTTCCCACAGGGAGCCTTTTCCTCTCTCTGAGCAGGCTGGTTCTCGAGCTCTCCCATTATATTGGTCTTTGCTTCCTCCTCTGAGCTATTTTCTCTGAGAGGCTGGCTCATTTCCTCTGTTATATTGTTCTGAGCTTCCCTCTCTGAGCCAGGGTGATTGTTTTCCCTCTCTCTGAGTTTGCCATTCATTTCTCCTCTGATTAGGCGGGTTCTCTGTTTTCCTCTGAGTCATAGCTGGTTCTCCCTCATTAGGGGTAGGCTCCCTGCTTCTCCCTCTGTTCATTTTCCTCCTTCATTATACTGGTTCATTTCCTCCTCTGAGCTAGGGGCGGGAGCCTCATTTCCTCCTCTGTTTAGGCTGGTCTGCCTCCTCTGAGCCAGGCTGGTTCATTTCCTCTATTGTCTTCCCTCCTCCTCTGACAAGGGTTCATTTCCTCTGAAAGACCAGGGAGTTCTCGAGCCTCCTCTGTTATATTGGTTCTGCTTTCCTCTGAGTTGTGCTGGCTCAAGTTTCCTCTACAGGCTGGCTCTTGCTTCTCCTCCAGCCAGGCATGGCCTGCTTCCCTCTCTGTTGAGGCTGCTCCTCGCTTTCCCTCCATTATGGGGCTGGTTCCTTGCTTCCTCCTGTTGTAAAGTGCCCCGCTTCCCTCTCTGTTAGCGCGGCCTCGCTCTCCTCTGTTGCTGCCTCGCTTCCCTCTGTTGCGGCGCCGCTTCTCTCTGTTGTGCGGCCTTTCCCCTCTGTTGCGCCGCCTCGCTTTCCTCTTTGAGCCATTCCTCTTTTCAGCAAGCAGTTCAGCATGAGAGGTAACGGCTGCACGGTTTAGTTGCTACAGTGTTCAGAAATTGGATTTCAGAGTCATGTTTTTGTGGTTTTACCAAAGTGATTCCGCTCTGGTATTTATGAATGGGAATAATAAAGACATGCACCCTTTTGTTTGATGACCAAAAAAATAACTGCATTTCTAGAATGTTCAATTATACAAAGGTACCTAAGTTAAATGTTTGAGTAAAAAAAAGTCTGTTTAGTTTTAGCATTTTATTTTATTTACTAAAATGAATTTCCCTCAGTGCATATTCTATGTGATTTCCATCTTTCACAATATGTATTCAGATGAGTAAAGGACAGTTTAGATTGGGTTTATTTATAGTGTTACAGGTTTAAACATATCAAATGTTTTTAATTTGACATTTTTCAAGGAGTGCGGAACCCCTGGTGTATCTCACGGCTCATTGCGTTCACTCTGGTTTTCCATGACAACAGAACACTGCTACAGTTCGAAATTCAAACACCGGCATTCCAACTGCGATTCCAAACTGCAGCTTGAGTTCAGCCTGTCGATTTAAGAGACTTTACTCAATGAGGCGATCTCGGGGTTTATTTATATTAATATTTTATATCTAGAAAATATTATTATTTTATGTTCATTTAATAGATCTTCTTTCTTCTCTTTCTTCCTTCCTTATTTTATACTAATAATAATATGAATACTACTACTAATACTTACTACTACTACCTAAACCCTTTTGTGTACTAATAATAATAACACACACACACACACACACACACACATGATGATGTCTCCTCTCTGCTCCACAGTTGATGTGACTCTGGACCCTGATACAGCATCCCCTATCTCATCCTGTTCATGGAGGGGAAACGAGTGAGATGGGAAGACACAGCAGCCTCCTGACAATCCAGAGAGATTTGATGGCAGGGAGTGCTGGGCAGGGAGGAGCTTCATCTCGGGAGACACTACTGGCAGGGCAGGTGGGGGGGAATACAAACTGGGAGATTAGAGTCAGCAGAGAGTCTGTCGAGGAAGGGGGTTCAGCATTACCCCCAGCGGGTTACTGACTGTGGATGGTGTGGAGGTGGGTTCACTGCCTCACTGACCCCCGACCCCCCCCACTGAGCCTGAAGCCCCAGAAGCTGGGGTGTATCTGGATTATGAGGAAAGGCAGCTCTCCTTTTACAATGTGGAGACCAGATCTCACATCTACACTTTCACTGACATGGAGTTCAATCCCAATGAGAAAACTCTATCCATTCTTTCTGGGCTGGGGATGAGGATATAGACCTTGTGCTGGAGTCCCCGACCCTGTCAGGCGCTGCAGATTAAATACACATGTTGTCTGAACCAGGAAACTATTCAAACAGCTCAGACAATCCTCTTCACTTTCACTGACACTCTCTCTGCACCTTCTGGGCTGATGAGAAGAAATCCTCGACCCTCTTCCACCCTCTTACCCTGAGCCCCCCTCTCTTTATTTCTCACACCCCTTCCTACTCTCCTTCCTGTCTGCCTCTCTCCACCCCTCTCTTCCCCCTCCACCTCCCATCCCCTCCTCCACCCTCCCTCTCTCTCCTGCCTTCTCTGCTCTCCTCTCTCCCACCCTGACTTCTCTACTCTCCCTCTCCTCCCACCCTTATATCTCTCACCATCCTCTCTACTCTCCCTCTCTCCTCCACCCCCTCTCTTATATAATCTCTCACCTGCCTTCTCTTTTCCTCTCTCCACCCTCTTATATAATCTCTCCCCAGCCTCTCTTTTCCCTCTTCCCTCTATCCTCTCTAATCCTCCCTCCCACCCCTACTTCTTTTTCTCTCCTCTCTCATAACTCTACTCTCCCTCTCTCCACCCCCTCTTTTCTCCCTCTCTCCTCCATATAACTCTCCCTCTCTCCACCTGCCTTCTTACTCTCCCTTTCCTCCCTGCCTTCTCTACTCTCATTCTCTCCATTTTTCTCTCTCTACTCTTTATCTAATAACCTGCCTCTCTTTTCTCTCTCTCCTCCACCCTCTTATATAATAATCCTCCTCTTTTTCTCCTCCTCTTACCTCCACCCTCTCAATCCTCCCTCTCCTCCTCTTATACTCTCTAATAATCCCCTCCTCCCTTGCCTGATCACAGGCCTCTCTCACCAAGACTAATATTTTGACTTTTGAGTCCTTAAATGTCTTTCAGCACATCAGTCAAATGATCATGGCGTCTGCAAGGCCATGTTATGCCCAGACAAAACCAGAAAGCTTCAGCTCTGCAGTTTTAACAGCAGTTTCTAAATTTACGTTTTCAGTACTCACATGCATGCACTGTGTGATTGACATCTGATTCGAGAGCCAAACATTCCCACTCTCCCTCCCTCCTCCCTGCCTTCTCTCTCCTCCTCCTCCTCCTCCATCCTCTCCCTCCCTCTCCTCCATCCCCACCTCCCTCTCCTCCCTGCCTTCCCCACTCCCCTCTCCTCCATCCCTCTACCTCCCTCTCCTCCCTGCCTTCTACTCCCCTCCACCCTGCCTTCTACTCTCCTCCTCCTCCATCCTCCTGCCTCCCTCTCCTCCCTCTTCCTCCATCCTCTCACTCCTCCCTCCTCCATCCTCTCTACTCTCCCCTCTCCACCCTGCCTCTACTCTCCTCTCTCCACCCCTGCCCTCTCTCCACCTCCCTCCCTCCTCCATCCTGTCTACTCTCCCTCTCTCCTCCATCCTCCCCACCTCCCTCTCCCATCCTCCCCTCTCTCCCTCTCCTCCCATCCTCTCTACTGTCTCCCTCTCCTCCCTCCACCTCCCTCTATCCACCCCTCCCCTCTACCCTCCCTTCTCTACTCTCCCTCTCCTCCATCCCTCTATTTCCTCCCTCTCTCCCCTCCCTGCCATTCTCTACTCTCCTCTCCTCCCTGCTCTTCCTTCTCTACTCCTCCCTCTCTCCTCCATGCCCGCTATAATTTTATATTGGATATTTTGTAACAGCTGTAAGTCTCCTGGATATGCATGTCTGCTAATAAATGAATAATGATAATAGACTTTCTAGACAATAGATGAATGCATTATTTTCCATGTAATCAATATTTACACTGAAGCTGAGATGCCCCCTGAATATTATTCATTGCTAAACCCAGTGAACTGATTTCTGCTATTTTGATATGAATCTTCTGGTTGTTTTTTCCTCCATCTATTTTCTATCTTCCTTGATAAATGTATAAAAAGATATAACCCTGTTGTGTGATTTACTGCTCAATTGTTTACCTCGGCAATTGAACTCATAAAAGAAAGACATTCATGACAGCAGAGTGCTGATTAAATGAGACCATTACACATATGAATGAATTGTATCCTTAAACTGGACATTTGAATTGTGATTCTTCACACATAACTCTCAACAATAACAAGCCTGTTCCCTCCCATGAGCAATTTTCTTCACGTGACATTTTGGGGCTGCACCACAGATCCACACTGCTGAGGAGAGGGGATAAATAAATAGGGGGGGAGGCAGCTAGGGGAGATGAATGCATTATTTTCCATGTAATCAATATTTACACTGAAGGAGAGAGGGAAGGGGAGGAGGGGGGAGTGAAGGAGGGGAGCTATTTTGATATGAACTACAGATCCACACCATCTATTGGGGATCTTCTTGGGGAGAGGTAGGGGAGGGGAGACAGTTGTGGGATTTACTGCTCAGATGTTTACCTGGAATCTTGAAGGGGAAAAGAAAGGATTCATGACAGCAGAGGGCTGTAAATGAGAGATCCACACCGCTGGGAATGAAGGTATGGGGAGAGGACAGGGAGAATTGTGGATTCTTCACACAGATCCAACAATGGGGAGCCTGGGGAGGTCCATGAGGGAGGGGGGGGAGACAGCTGGGGCTGTACTACAGATCCACACCGCTGAGGGAGAGAGGGGAGGGGAGAGGAGGGAGGGGGAGACAGCTGGGGCTGTACTACAGATCCACACCGCTTGGTGAGGAGGGGAGAGAGGAGGGAGGGGAGAGAGCTGGGGGCTGTACTACAGATCCACACCAGTCTGATGAGAGAGGGACTGAGGGAAAGGGAGGGAGATTCAGACAGATGGGTTTAACTGTCATTTTTATTCAGCATGATGGTAAAGAGAGGGAGGGGGTATTTAAAACAGGGGGAGAATTTTGGGCTCAAAATATAGATCCATTTGTGCCAGTTGGGGAGGATTTTATTTAGTCTCTGTGGGGGGGGAGACAGACCACTGAAACCACATTTCAGTTCTTATTAAGGATGATTCTAGGGGCAGCTCATAAAAGGGGGGGACAGTGTGGGGCTGTCCATCAGATCCATTCGCCCACAGCTCCCACATGTGCAGGAGGAAAGATGTTGCAGCAAAACATGGATTCTCATTTGAACAGGTGAGAGAGGGGAGGGGTAAGGGAGGGCAGAAGCCAGGCTTTCAAAAGCTTACTAGATCCAAACCTTCATTTGACAAGGGGATGTGGGACAGGGCTAGACCTGGTTAAAGAAATTCTGTTTGCAAGCCATGGTTTCAGTTAGGTTGCACTTCCTTGTTGAGGAGAGAGGATTTTTAGTTATCCCTAAGATTGATGGCTTTTTCCTGTCATTAATGAATCAGTTTGTGCTCCCCTGCAGACTGGCATGCCATCAGCCAGTAACATGACCCAGAAGACACTGCAGAGGTGAAGTTTACATAGTCCAGCAGCCTCCCAAAGAGTTAGGCACAGAAACAGAACTAGAAATAATCCAGTGATCATGTCAAATCCAGGTCTGCAAGAACATCTTTCAAAAATTGGACATCTTAGAGCAGCAACTTCCAAGCATAAATATTTATCAAATTATTTTTAAAACTATCTGGGACTTAAAAAAAAAAAAACTCAAAATATAATCCATTAATTCCAACAGTTTAGATTTTATTTAAAGCTATTTAATGACGTCTTTATATATATATACCATAAATATATATATATATATTATTAAATATATATATATATAATTTGTAAAATCATCTTTGGAATGTAAAATTCAGATTGCATCACTTCCATTGGCTCCACAGAGGTTTACTGGTCCCAGTTTAATGATGTTGGTCTAAAACATGAATTCTCATTTGAAGAGAGACTGGGAGGCGGCCTTGGGTGTCCGCTTTGCACAAGATCCAGGTTTCAAAACCGTTAATCTGAAGAAAAAATAATAAACCAAAATCAGTAACACACAGAAAGACTAGACCCAGTTACAGGGTGAAGAACCCTCCTTGTAAAGAAGGGTTTATTTTTGTTGCACTTTTGTTCACCAGGACTTGAAATTGTCCTGGTGTCACTGAAATCTTTCCAGTTTTAACCAATATTTGTTTCCCTTATTTTTTGTAACAGGTCTCAGCCAAAACATGAATAAGAAGACACTGCAGACCTTGTGCGGAGGCGGGAGACAAGGACCTCGAGGGTTGGAGGCACAGAACTCTTTTATCTGGGAGAAACCAAGCAATCACACACCAGATTTTAAAAAAATCTCAAACACATTAACAATAATGTAAACCATCTGACAATGCCACCTTCAGCTCACAGTTTATAACAATTGTCTAGTATATATAGGATGATACATTTAAAACAAACTCTAAATCTATCAGTTTCTTATAGTGAAGTTAATTAAACTAGTTACCACAGATTATATTATTGCAGTTTATATAAAATACTTGGATCTATCAGTTTCATAAAGTCTCTCCGCGTTCCAGCCCAGTAGATGATTCCTTCACAAGTGGGGTCTCCCTCCACAATATTCCTCCACATTTATAAAGGCAGTAGATGATTGGAACGGGAGACGCGGTTGCTAAGCAACAGGACGGGGGTTGCTAGCAACAGGGGGGCGTGCATTGGGCAGACAGTCCTTCAGCCAATCGGAGTTTCGCTCGTATAGTTCCATAGAGGAAAGAGAAAGTAGTTTAGGGGGGTCCAGTGAAGCAAATCCATCAAACCACACTCGAGATGAGAAATAATAATAAAGAGCTGAACAACAAAACACACATTTATATAAATAAATCAACACACACACACACACACAATACACATTTATCAAATAATAATATGAGAAACACAATCCACACGTGAATAATAATAATAATAATAATAATAATAATAATAATAATAATAATAATAATAATAAGACCCTACTACAATCGCACAGTTTCGTTTTTCAAAGCTGGTAAAGGATTTCCTCGTGAGTCAGGGCAGTACACGTGCTTATTAGAGTGACTGTATCCTGCTTACAGCGCGTCCACTCAAACAACACGGGGTAAAAACAAAACACACGTAGTCATTTTAAACACGTAGTTACGTGATATTTTCTAACACGTATACGTTTTTTTATTGATATTATTTTATTTATTTTTCATGGTAGCAATGCGCTTCCTTAATATCTGTAATTACAGAACCGCTTCTGACTTAACTGCGCTGAACCGGGCAGCTGTGAAAGGAGACATTAAGGGCGCGTTCACGGAGATCATTATGCGGATTCTGTGCAGAATCTGACCAGTTCATAGAAGATCATTGGATAAACTGGTCACATTCTGCACAGAATGATCACCGTGAACGCACCCTGAGTCTGTCTTTATTCACGTCAATGCGCAGGCGCAGCTTTAAAAAAGAGAGAGGGACGCTGGGAAATGCAGTCTTTCTTTATTCTCTTCAGTGCGCAGGCGCAGCTGAAAAGGGGGAGAGTGATATATAAAATAGTCCTGTAGGTCTGTGTTCATGAATATATCACCACTTCATGGGCAGGAAGGACTCCACTTCATTTAAAAAGAGAGAGCGACGCTGAAAAATCCAGCAGGTTTTATTCTTTAATCATCAATTTCTTAACACCAAGAACAGCTTTAAAATTGTGATCGACGCAGGTGATTTAAATTAAGTCATTTCGAGATCATTTGGCTGAAAAATGCGCACCCTTTTCAGCTTTCAATGGAGAGATGGATGCTGGGAAAATGCATGACTTATCTGTTCTACTGTATTGACTTATTTGTGGTAAGGCTGAATTATAATTTTAGATAATTTTGGTTTGAGAGCGAATTCCTGCTTTGAAAATGTTGTATTTGATTTTTATAATGTATTACATTTGTATTCAAACATAAACCAAACATAAACCAAACTAAGTACAATTGTAATCCAGGTGGGGGTAAATAAGTCATGACAGTAAACAAGTCATGACATTTCCTGTAAGGCCCAATGACCAGAGCTCCCTTTAATTGAACAAGTTATTTGCTTAATTGATCAATAACTTCCATGTGGCGGATTTAGGTGACCTACAAACTTACTGGATAGGGCTCCAGGACGTGTTTGGGCAGCACTGATCTAGAGCCTCACAACGCACCCAAGGCGTGGCGATACACACACACACACACACACACACACACACACACACACACACACACACCCTGTCCTACGACATGAAACAAACATACATGTGGCTATGTTTTTAATCCAAAATCCATGCATCCATAATTTGATTATTTATCTAAATAACCTCACAGCTAATTCTTTACAAATGAATCGTCTCTACATTTCTCGGAGTGCTACGTAGTGTGGTGTTATAGTTTAACATATGAATTATCAGTGCTATTTGAGTATTTAAAATATGGTTATCTTCAAAATTAAAATATCAGCAACGGTGTGTTAATTAAACGAGCGCCTGACGCCGCTCGGAACTTTCGCATTTTTAAATCCCTAACGGTCTCTGCTCAGCGGAGTGGAATGTTCAGGAGCCGGTTGCCTAGCAGCGTCTCCGCCTCCTTCTCTGCCCCGCCCCCTCTCTCCCTCTCACGTGTTAAATCAGCTCTAATCGTGTTAAATTGAACACTCAGAAAGTGTCTATACTGTCCCACTCTACACAGTGTTAATCTTTACACTTTTGAAAGTGTTAGCTTTTAACACTTTAGCAGAGTTACTGTAACTCTGTAAATTGTTAAAATGAACACTGGCCAACCCTGGTTATTGTTGCATTAACTCTACACTAGTGTAAAGTGTTAACAATCAACTCCATCAGAGTACATTTTTACTCTGCCAGTTTTCTACCTTTCAACCCTGTGGGGGTGTAAATATAAAATCAACTCTCACACTGTAACTTTACTCTAATAGAGTTCACACTATAGGATGTAAACTTGAATTATAACCATTCCAGCCATATAATACCCCCTGTACCCCCAATGTGTTTGTGCCTTTAACCTTATTGTACTTATAACTAAAATAAAACACAGCACAGAATCTGCTGTGATTTCTTTAATCTCAACATGTACACCACATTCAACACGTGACATTACCCTGACTCACATTGAACAGGTAAACATGACACAACTTAGACAATGTGTTCTCTATCAGTATGATACAAAAACAGTCTGATGTACGGCCGATGGTAAAGCAGCACTTCTACACACATCAAAAACAAATGCAAGTCATACAATGTGACAGTATGGGACAATGCATGTTCTCTCATCATCCGTGTCATACTAAAACTGTCTGTCATGAGGTCTATGGTAAACCAGGTCTTCTACACATATCACAGTAAAATCACTTATTTCTTCAATGCTGAATGCATTTAAGTGATCATCAAAACACAATGTAGCAACATTCGAGGTCAAAGAAAAGCTTGGTCATCTTTACAATCACATTAATGATCTTCTTGAATACAGGCATTTCACTTTCTGTACCTGAGCAAACAAACATACCAATGTGATACTCGCTTCCATAGTTCTTCACCCAACTAGTTGTGGAAACATCAGAATATAAACTTAAACGCAATATTTCAGTTAAAATATCACTATCCTCCAAACTGTTGATCATTTCATTTTAATGGGACCAAACTGAAACCGCTGAAAATAAAAATTCTCCCAATGAAAAGCCAAATGATGCTGATGTTTCTTTGCTAAAGTCTTAGTGATGTTCTTAAAATTCTTAACAGACCTTTTGAAGAAGTTGTGTTTCCTTCAAATCTCATGCACCATGTGTGTAGAAGTGGACCGATTCTGCAAACACCCCGGATAATGTATCATGAAGTGGTGTTTGGAAATCAAGTTTCTATCTGAAACAGAGACTTAAACAGTTTGTGGTGATCACAAATCAAATGCTTCAAATAATATGTCATACCATTTGTTACAATTGGTGAGAACACAATATTCACTGTGTCTGAAAAGGAGATTTGAATTCCTTCGGTTTCCAAAACTTTTAAATCATTTACAAGTGGCTTTAGGATTTCATCAAATCCATATTTCTTTAAGTCCTCTGAGTGAAAGAGAGCAACAAGATGAATATTCATCAACACAGAGTTCAATTTTGGTGGTAGGTTTCTTAAAATAAAATAAACACAGCCATGTTTATGTATTCTCTTTTTTGAGCCTAAAGGATTGGCAGTTTCAAAATCGTCATAGTAAAGCTGAATCTGTAGAGCATATTCTTGTTGTGAAAATAGGCAATGATTTCTGAAGTATGAACCATCATTAATGTCTTTGTAAGAACCTTCTTGATGTTCTCTTACCTGCTGGAAACTTTTACACACTTCACTGTTCTTAAACATAGACTTCAGAGTTCCTAAGATAGGTACATCAATAAACGTATCATTTACTGGAGCTTGACTGAACACACCAGGTGTTCCATCTCAGCGTACATCAAACCGCACTCCAAGAACATGCTCTACAGGCTCAACTATTTCCCATTTTTCCTCAAAATACCTCTACCGCTTGGCTCCTGTGTTCAAGACTGAGAAAGGATTTTCAAGCTGATCAAAACAATCCCCAATTTTTTCACCTAGGTCTTGACCTTGAGTCTCTGATGAAATACTTTTAGTACAGCTTCCTTGTTTGAGCATGGATGTCATTCACAAGTTCTTCCATTGAACCAACCATAGATTGAACAGTACTTTCAGCAACCCCCGATGCCTGTAACTGAGCTACAACAGACCCACACATGTCCAGCAATTGCCTCCTCTCAATAGGAACCTGAGTAGTAGGAGAGTCTGTACCGACCGACTGACTGACAACATGAAGGTTCAACATCATTATTGCTCAAAGTCTCAACATTGTCAACGGTATTTGGAGTAACACAGTCACCATGTACACAAACCAAGTGCTTCTTAAAGCCAGAATAGGTGCCAAAAACGGAGGAACACTCAGGATCTCCACATTTCAAACGCAATGTCCTTCCTGATGGAACTTAAAATGTTGACAAAGCAATGCACAACTTCTGTGGTGTACTTTACAAATGAAACAAGTAAACATCTTTAAGCCCAAAGATGTGTATCAATTCAAGTGTCTCTGTTAAGCAGCCTTGCTCTAATCTCCTTGACCCTTGGGCTCTCCTTTGCATTCCCTACATCAATATTATACACTGTGGTTTGAATGAACGTAGAAACTACCCAAAGCTTCTTCACAGGACACGCCGAAGACGTAGTGTGCCTTGAAGAGCTCATTGAAAGCTGCCTCTGATGTTTGCATCTTGCACGGAATGGCCTTCTGGTCAACGATGATGTAGAATTTCTGGATGATGTTCTTTTGTTCGCCGACACAGAGGAGGAAGGGCTGTTCACGCCCAACTTGGCGCAAGGAAGGTCACCATGCTCGTCCCCACCTGAAAGAAAGAACAGAAGGGGAAACCACAGCCATTCATTTCTGTCACACAACGCAAAGACAAAGCAGCCTGAGGTACAAAGTAGCTCCATTATTGCACTCAGATTGAGCAAACATGCTGATTGGTTACGACACAGCTGCTGTCTGCAATGCACCTCCAATCACCTTGGTGAAACTGTCAGAAAGCAAGGGAGAGGGGCTTGCAGGGGCTGTGTGTATGGCAAGGAGGCACTGTGCTAGATAAAAGGAGAGTGGCACAGAAAAGCACAACCAAAATAAGAGAACATACCTTCATATATTTCATCAGATGGTCAGCAGTTTGAGAGACAGCGATCTTTGCAGCCCTCTTCCCTTTTGAGGTCGGGGGTAGCAGATGCAGCAGCAACAGAATGGCTGCCAAGTCCCATCCTAGTCTTAGTGAAGTATAAACACAGTAGAGCAAACGCTAATAACAGTAAACGCTATCCAGGGTAAAAACCATTATTTTTGAATCTACCCATTTATACATGACATGTTAGTAAGACCTTTCAAAACTATTTGGTGGTCAACCCTCCAGTCAAATGATGTACTACTACACACTGCAGTAAACCCAAATCATCATGACAGTTCGTAAGACTTAAACTATTTGGTGGAAGAAATGATGGGCTTCCAAATGGGCACAGAAGGGTAGGGTTCCAAATTGGGGTAGGTTCTTGCAATCTGCGATGACCCTGGTCTGAACAAAGTTGGCCATTTCGCCAGGAATTTGCCAGATGAATCCTTCCAAACAGCATTGTGAAGTCTTGGTCGATCTGAAAAACATTGAACCAACATTGCTTCACAAAACTCTTATCTTTAAATCTACAAAGTATGGCAAAAAGCTTGCTTCTAATCATAACTACCAAGCCTGGTATGTCAAGGAATCGGGGGAAGACGCCCAAGATGGTTGAGGACTTCTCTGGATCCTGCACAATGTTCTGTCTGTGTTTGAATGTTGCCCTCATCTTCCTTGACCAGTGACTCGTCAGTTGAATGCTGAAGCACAGATATCGCCTCTGCATTCATCGCCTGTCAGTTGCTCAACAGTTGAATGTGAAGCCCGCTTAGCCTTTGGACCATCTTGGTATGTGGACATGGATCTCTTCTTGGTCCCATGTGATGTGTTGCGTTGGACAGTCTTAATCCTCCAGGCCAGGTAACCCGATCCACTTTCGGCATCGCAGTAGTGTTCCTTTCAAAAGGAAAACACAGTAAGAACTTGACAAAACAGAGTTCCCCTTACCATTGTGTATGCAGGGCAGCCCTGTCTGCCTAGGTCTCGTGCTCCCCCACCAGAAAGACTTAGGCTTCTACTGGTTTCTATTGACGGTTTCGGATAAAGAGGGTCTGGATGAGAGATGGAGCCTTTCCACCCTGTCTGGACTATAATCTAGGGGAAACACTGACAAATACATAAGGTCACTATTTAGGACCATAGTACTCTTGGCCAGGTGTCCCCAGTACAAGATGAGTCCTGAGCTGATAATTTAAGCAATTTGGCCCCACCAATTTAATTAAGAAAGGTTAAAAATGTGCATGCATTGTTACCTACAATAATCCAAACTTACATATCCATTACTTGAATCTGGATCCTTCAAATAGGGGAATAAAGTCACGATTCCCAGGGCATGCTTGGTGCGCACACTTGATGATAAGATAAATTGCAACAGAACACCATAACATGAATATATGAAAATTAATGACTAAGACTAAGTCTGACTAAAATCGTGCCAGACAAAATGTTGGTTTGTGATTATGTGATCAGTAATGAAAGGTAATTCTAGCATTGTTATCATACAGACCCAGCACATTGAATCATTCACTTACCCATGCTTCTCAATCATATCTGCCACAAGCATGTTCACTAATAGCCTACGGGTGCTATCAGAGAGACTCTTGGTTTTGGCAAACTCAAGGAATATCTTTTCACCTCCTGCCTTCGAGTCAAGGATGGCACTGATCATCTGGAAGAACAAGATAAAAACCTAACAGCCACAGCAGTGCATCTTCAAGGGTGCTGGAAATGGCAGAAACCACAAAATGTGTTCTAAAACATTCACAAATACACAAGCAGTGCATATAATACAAAATATATATTTTTAAACTCACATCTCCTGCTGCATTACTGTCTATGGGACTATCAGTCCGATTTCTTCTCCTTGCTATGGTTTCTTCAAGAATCACAGTTGAACCTGATGATGAATCAGACTCCACTGAGCAGAACGAGGCCTCGGATAGATCTGAAGACACACACAATGGGAGCAGAAGCAGACATGACAAACTGGCTCATCACTGAATTTATTCAGTGTTTTAAAGCCTTATTGACTGTGTTTGCACTGGCCAAAGTAAGCAATCAGTTGAAAGGAGGTTGTGATTTTGCCATTGCCATGACAATTCTGTCAAATTAGATGAGTCATCCCCATCGTCCGCTGTCATAAAAAAACGGATGATAGGATGACTAATGACATCTAATTTGACAGAAAATTGTCATGACAATGCCAAAATCACAAGTCTCCTTTCAATAAATTCCTTACATTAGCCAATGCAAAACACGGTCAATGGGTTTTAAAGCACAGCTAGCTTGAGTACTTAGCCAGGACGCCCTGTCCGCTTCGTCCGGATGATATCATTTTGAGAATTTAAAGGGTTTTAAGCAGAATGTGCAACAGGATAAACTTTGTTTAGCCTATAACTCAAAAGTCTTTACCAGATTGTTCTCCAGTGAAGACTTTGAAGGATACTTCACTTGACGTCATAAGCTCATCAAAGATGTCTGCATCATCTTCAATTCCTGAAGAGTCCTTTAAGTCCACATGGATCTCTGGTGGCAGATTGAATTTTTTGAAACTGAGAAAAAATGGTCACGTTAGCTACCATTGGACTGACCTGGAGACACTCACAAGAGCGCAAGATTGAATTCCACTGTAAGACATTGCTTCTACTAAATGTAGCCCATCTGATTACAAATGAACTATCCACAACAAAAGAAATGAAATAGTCCTGAGATTCTGTCTTAACTGAGCTGCTTGGATGAATTCAGTGTAATCATACTTGGGGTCTGTCTTAGGAACCCTCACATATCACCTCACTCCCTTACATTCCACTGGAACCAGCATCTCCTTAAGCACATGTGACATGTCAAAAAGAAAACCAGCTAGCTATCCAACTTTATATGAAATAAGGACAGATCATCAATAAACATTTTGAAAAATACATTTCTTTAATGTGTGATATCAGGATTCCAATATTAATCTTCATACGATATCTTTGATATTAATCGCCTGCGCCAATGTCTTTTGATTTAACTCTAGCTGGTGTTAAAATAGGGCTATACGAAAAATGTAAATTTGGGATTTTTTAAGGACTCGTGATCTCTTAACTAAATATCAAAACCAAACTAATAGTTTATATGAATGAGAATGCATTGTACTGTCAAGAAAATAAGATATAACTGTGCTTAATTTTAAAATATATTTTCGGTGTTAGAAAGCCACAATGACAGTAAAGCGTGTAACCGTTAGCCCCGCCCATTTTGTGACATCATCGCCCTGTCCTCCTTCATAGGATTCAATGCAGGAATGTTAATTTCCGAAGCATTTACAACATGAACGCCCTCATCTAAAAAAAAAGCGCCACCCCGATTGGCTAAATATTTCATGACGATGTTACAGACACCTTCAACAACAAATCATGTAAATCTTACAAAGTGTCTGATTGGTTTAGGTCAAAAAAATACGAGTGAATTTTGGAATTGGATTTTTCACATTTCTAAATGTCCCACAAAAGACAAATTACAGGAAGAAAGTTTATTCACTCTACTTTTCATTGAACACGTAAATATAAATCAAATCAAAAACAGGACTAGCGCAGTGAAGATTCAAAATATTTCGACACGGTGCCTCAGCGCAGACACTGACGTCATTTTGAGCTGTCATCACAGCCGTTTCAGCTGATGCGGTAATATTGAAATTAATACCAGTTTAAAAATAATAATCTGGTTTATGAAAATGGACTTCTTGAATGTATTTAAAATACCATGTATTGATGGGCTTTTATAATAACAAGAAAGAAAGAAAAAAAGGAAAAACGATGGGTTTCCTCTTCAATTCTGACTAGTGTATCGTTATTGTGTAACTACAGGCTAGGATGAAGGATACGAGCACCGCCCTACAGGTCCAGTGTGCCGAATAACAGAACATTAACAGAACATAAACAACAATAACAGAACACACACACACACACACACACACACGACGCACACACACACACACACACACACAGCACACACACACACACACACACACACACACACACACACACACACACACAGAGACACACACACACACACACACACACACACACACACACACACACACAGAGCACACACACAGAGACACACGCACACACACACACACAGAGCACAGTGATATTCCATTGAGAAGAAACACACACACACACACACACACACACACACACACTCCACACACACACACACACACACACACACACACACACACACACACACACACACACACACACACACACAGAGCGCGAGCACACACACACACACACACACACACACACACACACACACACACACACACACACACAGCTGGTTGAGACACACACAAACACACACACACATACATACATACACATACACACACACACACATATCCACACGCACATAAATACATATATATATACACACACACACACACACACACACACAGACACACGCATATTCCATTGAGACACACACACACACACACACACACACACACACACACACACACACACAGAGCACAGTGATATTCCATTGAGAAGAAACACACACACACGCGCACACACACACACACACACAGTGATATTCCATTGAGATGAAACACACACACACACACACACGCACACGCACACGCACACGCACAGCACAGTGATATTCCATTGAGAAGAAAACACACACACACACACACACACACACACACACACACACACACACGCACACACACACGCACGCACACGCACACACACACGCACACGCAGTCCACCGGCCACGCCCCCCCTGCTCGCGCCGCAGTTCTGAGAGCTCTCAGCTGTCAGTCTCGCGCAGCTACACAACACAGACCCCGTTCAAATATCTCGACTTTAACCGACTTTTCTGCTCTCCTTTAATAATTAAATCGATATTGTTGAGTTATTGTGTATATTCAATCACAACTGAGAAACGAGTTAATAGTAAAATTGATTTGATTTACGTGTTTTTTTTTCTGTGAAACAACCAAATTAAGCTTTAATTTTTGATTAACAAGCAGAAGCGAGATCGCAACGTGTTAATAACGACACATCTTTATCAAAGCTACAATTAAAAATAAAGTATTTGATGCTGGAGTCACAATCGTTGTGCGTGACTGTATTTACATAAGAAGAGTCGCTTCTGCTTTGAAATGAAAAAGTCAGACTTACGATTTAAAAGCCCATTTAGTTGTTTCACAGAAAAAAAAAATTAAATCAATGTTACTATTGACGCGTTTCTCAGGATGTGATCGAGATACACGAATGGCTTAACGCAGGGCTCTTCAACTAGTTTATTTCGGGGGCCAGATTGTAAAAAAGTTAAGAGTAGGCGGGCCAGAAACATTTTATTCGGCACATTTTTAAGCAACATAATACGTATTATATGAACTAATGTTCGTATATTTACATAATTTCACCATCTGAATAGTGCTTTAACAGAACACTTTAACATTACCGCTGTATCATCAAAAGACAGCGCACGAGTATTATTAATGACTATTTTAATAGTGTTAAGCACTTGTATTGCTCTGACGGCATAATGACCTTCATAGATTTTAAAGCTAATAGTACTGCATAGCCTAAACATCATATACTCACAGCTGTTGAGTTGTGACTGCCCTTCTTTC
>CM072681.1:22222792-22234738 GCA_036884735.1 Huso huso | reverse complement strand
TCAACACACGAAATGTAGGAAGCTATAAAAAGACCAGCGGATGCTCGGATATTGTGAGAAGTGTTGAATTTAAATCAAAGGAAATGATAGCGAAGAAACTAAGAATTATCCGGGTTTTAAAGGCATATAAATGCAGACGGGCTCAAAGAATTGAATCTATTCAGTCTTGAACCGAGAAGACCTACTGGCGATCTGATTCAAGACATTCCAAAAAATCCTAAAAAGTATAGACAATGTTGTTGAGGGACTTTCAACCTGAAAAAAAAACCGAGACCAAAGGTCCCGATAGATAGATAAAGGGGCATTCAGAACAGAAAATAGGAGAGACACTCTTTACACAGAGAATTGTGAGGGTCTGAAACCAACTCCCCCAGTAATGTTGTTGAAGCTGACACCCTGGGATCCTTTCAAGAAGCTGCTTTGATGAGATTCTGGGATCAATAAGCTAATAACAACCAAACGAGCAAGATGGGCTGAAAATGGGGAAACCTCTCATTTGGAAACTTTCTTATGTTCTGCCTCTGTTATGCTGTTATTTAAAATTGATAGGAACAGGTCACATGTGAGGTATGTTGTCCTGTCCTCCTTTGTAAAAACCTGTGTAAAGTAATCATTTATACTCGCCATTTTTTTTCTTCGGCCTGTGATTTTGCCGCTTGTGCCCTAGACATTTAACTCCTCTACTGTTATAATATTGGAAAAACGTTTTGGAATTGGTTTAGCCCCCTTAGCAATGTTCATTTGTCTCTCTTGGCCTTCTAACTTCCCTTTTTGACTTGTGTTTGCAGCTCTAAACAGGAGGAGGGCAAACACTGTTGCAGCAGCAAAGGTCATTCAAATGATCTCGACAGCATTCAGAACTGGGCAGACACATGGCAAATGACATTTAATAGAGAAAGTGGAGGTACTGCACGCAGGCAATACATTTCTCCCCCTTCCTTTCTATATTAATTGTGGTTTAATTTAGTTTTTATTTTAACATCACTGAGTCCCTTGTCCTCTGGATTGCAACCACAATGTAGAAACATCTAGAGAATGGATGGGAATGGTTAATAAACACTGCTGTTTCTCTTAAAGCTTGTTTATTTATTTCACATTGGACCGTCTTAATACTGTATCACATTCTGAATATGAATATAGCTGAGTTATTAATTGTAGGTAACACTTAGAATACCAGATATTTTAGCATTAAAAAGCAACTCCATGGATTTTTACCAGTCGCTCATTATTTTGTGTCAGCCTCCCACATTGTGCCGAGCGAAAAGGCATACTGTAATGATGCTGCAGCCGTCTGCCCTGACCTGAACCATTCTTAAAAACACGAAGCCCAATAAGCCTCCATTTGTAAAAGTTAGTAAAAGAATGGCTATACAATCAAGGAAGTTGAATGTGAACCCTAGCTGGAGCAACGAGAGGGAGAGGGCGGGCAGAAAGGAGGCGAGACGCCAGGCAACCTGCCCTGAACATTCCACTCGCTGAGCAGAGACCGTTAGGATTTAAAATGCGAAAGTTCCGCGCCAAGCTAGTATGGGCTGCCCAGAAATGAGGAGAAAATAACTTTTTATAAATGTGTGTATTCACATAATACACGAAATCTAGTTACAAGATTTAACAGTTAGCTAAATAGTTTAAAATAAATTTAAATTCTAGCTAGGGTTTACCATTTAGTTAAATATTTAATTGGCCGCTAAATCTGAATATTTAACAATTAGCATAACATAATTGTACCTGTGTGTGTGTGTGTGTCCCAGTGGCGTGTGTGTGTCTCAGTGTGTGTCCCAGTGTATGTGTGTGTCTCAGTGTGTTTGTCTCAGTGTGTGTGCTTGTCTCAGTGTGTGCGCTTTGTCCCCAGTGTGTGCGCTTGTGTCTCAGTGTATGTAGGTCCCAGTGTGTCGGTGTCCCAGTGTGTTTGTGTCTCCAGTGTGTGTGTGTCCCGCGTGTGTGTGTGTCCCAGTGTGTGTCCCAGTGTGTCCTAATGTCACTATCTGTGTGTATGTGTCAGTACCTGTGTGTGTCAGTACCTGTATTATGCGTGTCACTATCTGGCCAATAAGTGTCAGTGGCTGTCTGTGTGTGTCACTATCTGTGTGTGTCTCAGTGTGTGTGTGTCTCGGTGTGTGTGTGTGTGTGTGTATGTGTGTATGTTTGTCAATGCAATGCAGTATGTGTAGGTCCCACTCGTGTATGTGTAGGTGTAGGTCAGTGCCTGTATGTGTGTGTCTCAGTACCTGTGTGTATGTATCAGTACCACCATGTGTATGTATGTATATGTAGAGTGTAGGTCAGTGCCTGTGTGTGTGTGTGTGTGTGTTTCAGTACCTGTGTCTATGTGTCAGAACCTGTGTGTATGTGGGTCACTGCCTGTGTCTGGTGTGTGTGTCAGTACCTGTGTGTGAGTCAGTACCTGTAATATTATGTGTATGGGTACCTGTGTCTCAGTGTGTGTCGCTGTGTGTGTGTGTGTGTGTGTGTGTGTCAGCACCTGTGTGTGTGTGTGTGTGTGTGTGAGTGTACGCGCCTGTGTGTGTGTGTGTGCTCAGCACCTGTGTCTGTGTGTCAGCACCTGTGTGTCAGCACCGTGTGTGTGTGTGTGTGAGTGTGTTTCAGCACCTGTGTCTGTGTGTGTCAGCAATTGTGTGTGTCAGTGTGTGTGTGTCACACCTGTGTGTGCGTTGCAGTGCCCAGGGGTGTGTGTCAGTACCTGTGAGTGTGTCAGTGTCAGTACCAAAAGCGTGGCTGCACGTGTGTGTGTGTGTGACAGTACCTGTGTGTGTGTGTCACTATCTGTGTGTGTGTCTCAGTGTGTGTGTGTGTGTGTGTGTGTGTTTGTCAGTACGTACGTATGTGTGTGGGTCACTGTGTGTGTGTGTGGGTGTGGGTCAGCCTGTGTGTGTGTGTGTCAGAAACCTGTGTGTGTGTCAGCATCTGTGTGTGTGTGTGCGGTCACCACCTGTGTGTCAGTGTGTGTGTCAGTGTCTGTGTGTGTGTGTGTGGTCAGCACCTGTGTGTGTGTGTGTGTGTCAGTACGCCTGTGTGTCTCAGTGTGTGTCAGCACCTGTGTGTGTGTGTGCGGTCACTACCTGTGTGTGTGTGTACCTGTGTGTGTGTGTGTGTGTGTGTGTGAGCACCAGTGGGTCAGTACCTGTGTGTGTATGTGTGTGTGTGTCAGTGCCTGTGTGTGTGTGTGCTCTGCACCTGTGTCTGTGTGTCAGAACCTGTGTGTGTGTGTGGGTCACTACCTGTGTGTGTGTGCGCAGGTCAGCACCCGTGTGTGTGTGTGTGCAGGTCATCACCTGTGTGTCCTCAGTGTGTGTGTCAGCACCTGTGTGTGTCTGCACAGGCACCTGTGTGTGTGTGTGTCAAACCCGTAGTGTGTGTGTGTGCACCAGTACCTGTGTGTGTGTGTCAGCACTGTGTGTGTGTGACAGTACCTGTGTGTGTGTGTCATCATCTGTGTGTGTGTCCTAGTCCTCAGTGTGTTTGTGTGTGTGTATCAGTGTGTGTGTGTGTGTCAGTACCTGTGTGTGTCAGTTCCTGTGTGTGTGTCAGTGTGTATCAAAAGCGTGTGTGTGTGTCAGCACCAGTGTCAACCCTCCTGTGTGTGTGTCAGTGTGTCACTATCTGTGGTTGTCACTATCTGTGTGTGTGCTCATCTGTGTGTGTGTGTCTCATCATCTGTGTGTGTGTCCAGTATCTGTGTGTTTGTGTCTCAGTGTGTCTGTGTTTGTCAGTTTGTCAGCACCGTGTCAGTATCTGTGTGTGTGTTTGTCAGGCACCTGTGTTTGTGTGTGTCAGTACCCGTGTGTGTGTGTGTATCTCAGTGTGTGTGTGTGTCACCATCTGTGTGTGTGTGTGTCACCATCTGTGTGTGTGTGTGTGTGTGTGTGTCAGTTCCTGTGTGTTTGCAGTTCCTGTGTGTGTGTGTCAGGGGCACCTGTGTGTGTGGGTTAACCACGTGTGTGTGTGTGTGTGAGTGTGGGTCACTACCTCGTGTGTGTGTGTCAGTGTGTATGTATCAGCACCTGTGTGTGTCTTGATGTCAGTACCTCTATGTGTGTCAATCACGTGTGTGTGCATGTCAATCATTTGTGTGTGTGTCTCAGTACCTGTGTGTGTGTGTCTCAGTATGTATCTAGGTACCTGTGTGTTTTATGCGTGTCAATCGTGTGTGTGCGATATTGTGTCACTATATGTATGTCTCTGTGTGTATGTCAGTACTATATATCAATTCCTTTGTATGTCAGTGGCAACATCAGTGTATGTCACTATCTATGCGTATCAGTGACCTGCCTATGTATGTGTATATGTGTCACTATCTGTATGTCTCAGTTGTGTGTGTATGTCTCAGTGTGTGTGTGTTTGCTGCACGTGTGTGCTGCAAGGCGTGTCAGGCATCCTGTGTGTGTGTCAGGCACTCTGTGTGTTTGTCACCTGTGTGTGTGTGTGCAGGTCAGCACCTGTGTGTGTGCGGGTTACCACGTGTGTGTGTGCTGCACCTGTGTGTGTGTGTGTTTAGGTCAGCACCTGTGTGTGTGTGTGTGGTGTGTGTGTGTGTGGGTCAGCAATTGTGTGTGTGTGTCAGCACCTGTGTGTGTGTGTGTTTGTCAGCACCTCCAGTGTGTGTGTGGTGTGTGTGTGTGTGTATGGTCATCACCTGTGTGTGTGTTTGTGTCATGTGTGTGTTTGTGTGTGTGTGTGTGTGTGTGTGTGCGCCGCGAAGCATGCGTGAGTCAGCACCTGTGTGTCTCTAGGAGACATATTTTGTCTCAAGTCCCTCCCGTCATCCGCTCATAAATGATGTAAACTAAAACAACCCTCAGAACTATTCATGACGAGGGACATGTTAATAAAAAACATAAACCATATGCTTAAAGGATAAAGATATCGCAGGAATAAGTCCAGGCAGCAGAACGCCAGGGAAAGGACGCTGTTGTGTTTAAACCCGTCAGCGAGCCCGGTCAAAGAACAAAAAACAAAACAAGAGACGCACATACCGAGGGCCTGTCAAATTTGAAAATTCATTTATTACATTTCTTCATAGAACCTCCTGTAAGGTTAACATACAACCAGTCATGTACAGAACAATAGAGATTTGATAATTTACTCTGTTATTGATTATTATTATTATTTATTTTAGCTAACGCCCTTATCCAGGGCTTACTTACAATTGTTACAAGATACCATTATTTTTACATACACCACCCATTTATACAGTTGGGTTTTTTACTGGAGCAATTCCAGGTAAAGTACCTGCTCAAGGGTACAGCAGCAGTGTCCCCACCTGGGATTGATCCCACGACTCCGCTCAAGAGTCCAGAGCCCCAACCACTACTCCACACTGATTTAAAAAAAAAAAAAAAAAAATTGTAATATTTGTAAAACTTCCATCCTTTCCATAAGTCTCAAACACCTGAACCGCGTCGCCTGAAGATATCCCTGTGTCTCTATCATGAATCTATAACAGCACAGCAGCTCAAATTAAATGTGCATCGCTGCCTGAACCCAGAGACTGTCTATCACATGTCTGCAAACCTCAAGCCTAGAGGTCCGCCCCAAACTGCACAGAACCGCGGAAATCTGAAGAGAATCTGTAACCTGCAGAGGGAGCATCTTACCTGTTTAGTATTTCAATGATAAAATGGAAATCAAGTAAACATACTATCAAACTTTACAGGCGAAGCACTTCCAATGTAACATATCAGGCCTTTTGTCAGTAAAATCTTTATACGCTGTCAAACAAAAACAAGACTTCATTGGCTCACGTTTTCAAACCCTCAACTCCAGCCTTTATGAACTCCCTGCACTTCTGTAAAAGAGACACAACGCCTGTCGATTTCACAAAACTAGAACCGAGCAGCTGAGTTCATGTATTCCAGGTCACTTTAGCGGTCCGCTTGTGATAATTCCGGCGACGGATGTCGCTGAGGAAGATGATGGCTCCCTGAGGAGTGCGAATTCCCAGGAATCTACCTCCACAGATTCGACCGTCTCTACTCCAGACCGATTGGTTAATTGCAACCCAAAACACCACTCGAGAGACTTCCTTAAAAAACAAAGTGCTTGATTACTTTCCCATAAACTGATTTCCGTCAATTTCAAAGATCGAGGTTAACCAGGAACTTAATACCTATCACATTCTGAATATGAATATAGCTGAGTTATTAATTGTAGGTACACTTTGAATACCAGAGACATATTTAGCATTAAAAGCAATCCATGTGATTTCTTTACCAGTCGCTCATTATTTTGTGTATCAGCCCACACAAAAGCCGAGCGCAAAAGCGGTATACTGTAATGATGCTCCAGTCAGTCTGCCCGACTGCACCTGAACCATCTTAAAAAACACGAAGCCCAATAAGCTCATTTGTAAAAGTTAGTAAAGAATGGCGCTACATAATCTAAGGAAGTTGAATGTGAACCCTAGCTGGAGCAACGAGAGAGGGAGAGAGGGCGGGCAGAAGGAGGCGGAGACGCTGCTAGGCAACCGCTCCTGAACATTCCACCGCTGAGCAGAGACCGTTAGGATTTAAAATGCGAAAGTTCCGAGCGCCGTTAGTATGGGCTGCCAGAAATGAGGAGAAAAATAAATACAGCTTTTTATAAATGTGTGCATTCAGATATCATTTAGAAATCTAGTTACAGATTTAACAGTTAAATATTTAAATAAATCTTAATTTTTAGCTAGATTTTAACATTTAGTTAAATATTTAAATAAATCTTAATTTTTGAATAGATTTAACATTTAGTTAAATATTTAAATAAATCTTAAATCTCTTAGCTAGATTTAACATTTAGTTAAATATTTAACTGGCCGCTAAATCTGAATATTTAACAATTAGCATAACATAATTGTACCTGTGTGTGTGTGTGTGTCTCAGTGTGTGTGTGTGTCTCGGTGTGTGTGTCTCAGTGTGTGTGTGTGTGTGTCTCAGTGTGTGTCTCAGTGTTGTCTCAGTGTGTGTGTGTTTGTGTCTCAGTCCGTGAGTGTGTGTGTCTCAGTGTGTGTGTCTCAGTGTCTCAGTGTGTTTGTCTCAGTGTGTGTGTGTGTCTCAATGTTTGTCTCACTGTGTGAGTGTTTCAGTGTGTGTGTCTCAGTGTGTGTGTGTGTGTGTGTGTGTGTGACACACAAGGATCACAGAGAAGTTTGGTGCCAAACCAATTATTTTTATTTAAGAACAATAATAAACAAAAAGCTAATTGAACAAAATATCAAACAATTTGAGGAAATTATAACTAAAAATAACTATTTATAGTCACCTAATCACAGGTACTGACTCCAATAACTGAGTCCAACCACAGAGCTGCAAAACTGCCCTCTGATCTGCACAAAAAGACGATCCTGACTGAACAAAACTAACAGCCTTTATACCCTTCCAGACCTCCCCCTCCCCCAGAATAAACCATTCTGCAGGTGGGTATATAGAAACAAACCAGCAAACAGTTATCAATAATAAATAAAGTATTCAAAAAGAAACAAATCAATGAATATATATATAAACATTAATCTAACACGCATTAAAACTATGCTTTAACAAGCAGAGGGAAACATACTTAATCAGCTGTCCCCCTTTCAATATCTTCTACGGGTACCGCCCTGACTACAGGAAGTCAGTACTCAGGGAACTCGATAAAAGCTTCCCTCACCAACATGGCTGCTTCCCCTTCCTGTCAAGATGGAGGACCACCACCACACCCAACTCAGGTTACCTGAACCATTGCATATCAGTTTATCTCAACAATAGTACTGCAATACATTGTTCTGGAAGTGTGCTCCTTCCAAACCAGCCTCTAAACCGTACTCTTTCATTAACCTTTCTTTTGGTTTTCAGGACACTCCCAATCACAGGCCTCCAGTCCCCTGTAGAACAGGGAAGTGAATTTTGTTTTATTATTTTCCTTACTAGACACAAGGATCAGCAACACCATAAAAAACAGTTTAAAACATTTGCAGTAAATGTCCAGATACATTGAGACAATGTGAGGGTCTCCTCCTCACACTCATCATCATCCTTATCTTCCTCATCAGGTCAATCAGGCTTGGCTGTTTCCAGACTTGACCCTTGACTGTTGTGACTTGAGACTTGACATAAAATATATATTAGAACAAACAGTTCTAGTAAATGTCCACACGGTGGCAGCATTGTATAAGGAATAAGAACATAAGAACATAAGAAAGTTTACAAAGAGAGGAGGCCATTCAGCCCATCTTGCTCGTTTGGTTGTTAGTAACTTATTGATCCCAGAATCTCATCAAGCAGCTTCTTTGAAGGATCCCTGGTGTCAGCTTCAACAACATTACTGGGAGTTGGTTCCAGACCTCACCCTCTGTAAAAAGTGCCTCCTATTTTCTGTTCTGAATGCCCTTTATCTAATCTCTTTTGTGACCCTGACCCTTGTTAATTTTTTTCAGGTTGAAAAGTCCCCTGGGTCGACATTGTCTATACTTTTAGATTTTGAATGCTTGAATCAGATCGCCGCGTAGTCTTTTTGTTCAAGACTGAACGATTCAATTCTTTTGAGCCTGTCTGCACATATGCCTTTAAACCCGGGATAATTTGGTTGCTCTTCTTTGCACTCTTTCTAGAGCAGCAATATACTTTTGTAACGGGTGACTAGAACTGAACACAATATTCTAGGTGAGGTCTTACTAATGCATTGTAAAGGTTTAACATTACTTCCCTTAATTTTAATTCAACACTTCTCACAATATATCCGGAGCATCTTGTTGGCCTTTTATGTAGCTTCCCACATTGTCTAGATGAAGACATTTCTGAGTCAACATAAACCCTAGGTCTTTTTCATAGATTCCTTCTTCAATTTCAGTAGCCTCATATGATATTTATAATGCACATTTTTATTGCCTGCGTGCAGTACTTTACACTTTCCTCTATTAGATGTCATTTGCCATGTGTCTGCCCAGTTCTGAATGCTGTCGAGATCATTTTGAATGACCTTTGCTGCTTCAACAGTGTTTTCCACCTCCTATTTTTGTGTCGCCCAAATTTAACAGTTTGCTTACTATACCAGAATTCAAATTATTAATGTAGATTAGGAATAGCAGAGGACCTAATACTGATCTCTGTGGTACACCACTGGTTACCTCGCCCATTTTGAGGTTTCTCCTCTAATCAGTACTTTACCTGTTTTCACATGTTAACCACCCCTAATCCATGTGCATGCATTTCCTTGAATCCCTACGCTCAGTTTGAGAATTAATTTTTATGGACTTTGTCAAAAGCTTTCTGAAATAAATAAACCATGTCGTATGCTTTGCATTTATCCATTTCAATGTTGCATCCTCAAAAAATCAAGCAGGTTAGTTACACGATCTCCCTTTCCTAAAACAATGCTGACTGTCTCCCAGGATATTGTTAACATATAGGTCATTTTCCATTTTTGATCTTATTATAGTTTCCATAAGTTTACATATATAATAGAAGTCAGGCTTATTGGTCTGTAATTACCTGGTTCTGTTTTGTCTCCCTTTTGTGGATCGGTATTACGCTTTTGCAAATTTCCAGTCTGGCAGTACAACCCCTGTGTCAAGAGACTGTTGCATGATTTTGGTTAGCGGTTTGTAAATAACTTCTTTCATTTCTTTGAGTACTATTGGGAGGATCTCATCCGGCCCAGGGGGATTTGTTTATTTTAAGAGCTCCTAGTCCCTTTACACTTCTGTCTCTGTTATGCTAAAGTTATTTAAAATTGATAGAACAGGTCGACATGTGGGGCATGTTGTCCGTGTCCTCCTTTGTAAAAAACCTGTGAAAAGTAATCATTTAATATACTCGCTATTTTTTTTTTTCCTTCGTCTGTGATTTTGCCGCTTGTGTCTCTTAGACATTTAACCTCCTCTTGCTGTTATAATATTGGAAAACGTTTTGGAATTGGTTTTAGCCCCTTAGCAATGTTCATTTCTGTCTCTGTTGGCCTTTCTAACTTCCTTTTGACTTGTGTTTGCAGTTCCAAACAGGAGGAGTGGCAAACACTGTTGCAGCAGCAAAGGTCATTCAAAATGATCTCGACAGCATTCAGAACTGGGCAGACACATGGCAAATGACATTTAATAGAGGAAAGTGGAAGGTGCTGCACGCAGGCAATACATTTCTCCCCTCCTTTCTATATTGGTTAATTGTTTGCTCTAGTTTTTTTTATTTAACATCACTGAGTCCCTTGTCCCTGTGGATTGCAAACCACAATGTAGAAACATCTAGAGAATGGATGGGAATGGGCACAAACATCACTGCTGTTTCTCTTAAAGCGTGTTTATTTATTTCTAATACTGACCCTGTCTTAATACTGTATCACATTCTGAATATGAATATAGCTGAGTTATTAATTGTAGATAATACTTAGAATACCAGACACATTTACCATTAAAAAGCAATCCATGTGATTTCTTTACCAGTCGCTCATTATTTTGTATCAGCCCACACAAAGCCGAAAGCAGTGCGGTATACTGTAATGATGCTCCAGTCAGTCTGCCCGGACTGCACCTGAACCATCTTAAAAAACACGAAGCCTCCAATAAGCTCATTTAAAAGTTAGTAAAGAATGGCGCCATATAATCTAAGGAAGCTGAATGTGAACCCTAGCTGGAGCAACGAGAGGGAGAGGGGGGGGCAGAGAAGGAGGCGGAGACGCTGCTAGGCAACCGCCCCTGAACATTCCACCCGCTGAGCAGAGACCGTTAGGATTTAAAATGCGAAAGTCTCAAAGCGCGTTAGTATGGGCTGCCAGAAATGAGGAGAAAATAAATACAGCTTTTATAAATGTGTTCAGATATCATTTAGAAATCTAGTTACAAGATTTAACAGTTAGCTAAATATTTAAATAAATCTTAAATCTCTTAGCTAGATTTAACAGTTAGCTAAATATTTAAAAAAATCTTAAATCTCTTAGCTAGATTTAACAGTTAGCTAAATATTTAAATAAATCTTAAATCTCTTAGCTAGATTTAACAGTTAGCTAAATATTTAAATAAATCTTAAATCTCTTAGCTAGATTTAACAGCTAAATATTTAAATAAATCTTAAATCTCTTAGCTAGATTTAACAGTTAGCTAAATATTTAAATAAATCTTAAATCTCTTAGCTAGATTTAACATTTACCTAAATATTTAAATAAATCTTAAATCACTTAACTAGATTTAACAGTTAGCTAAATATTTAAATACATCTTAAATCTCTTAGCTAGATTTAACAGTTAGCTAAATATTTAAATAAATCTTTAAATCACTTAACTAAATTTAACATTTAGCTAAATATTTAAATAAATCTTAAATCACTTAACTAGATTTAACAGTTAGCTAAATATTTAAATACATCTTAAATCTTTAGCTAGATTTAACAGTTAGCTAAATATTTAAATAAATCTTAAACTTTAGCTAGATTTAACAGTTAGCTAAATATTTAAATAAATCTTAAATCTTTAGCTAGATTTAACAGCTAAATATTTAAATAAATCTTAAATTTTAGCTAGATTTAACAGTTAGCTAAATATTTAAATAAATCTTAAATCTTTTAGCTAGATTTAACATTTACCTAAATATTTAAATAAATCTTAAATCACTTAACTAGATTTAATAGTTATTAAATATTTAAATAAATCTTAAATTTTAACTAGATTTAACATTTAGTTAAATATTTAACTGGCAGCCAAAGTGCATAGCATAAGTGTACCAGTGCGTGTGTGTATCTGTGTGTGTGTCTGTGTCAGTACCTGTGTGTGTGTGTGTGTGTGTCACTATCTGTGTGTGTGTGTGTCAGTACCTGTGAGTGTGTGTGTCTGTGTCAGTACCTTTGTGTGTGTGCATGTGTGACAGTACCTGTGTGTGTCACTATCTGTGTGTGTGTGTGTCTCAGTGTCTCAGTGTGTGTGTCAGTACCTGTGTGTGTATCAGTGTGTGTGTGCGTGTCAGTACCTCTGTGTGTGTCACTATCTGTG
>CM072681.1:22105292-22220292 GCA_036884735.1 Huso huso | reverse complement strand
GTGTCAGTACCTGTGTGTGTATCAGTGTGTGTGTGCGTGTCAGTACCTCTGTGTGTGTCACTATCTCTGTGTGTGTGTGTCTCAGTGTGTGTCTCAGTGTGTGTGTGTGTCTTAGTGTGTGTGTGTGTCTGTTTGTCAGTACATGTGTGCGCGTGCGTGTCAGTATCTGTGTGTGTGTGTGTGTTTGTCAGTATCTGTGTGTTTGTCAGTACCTGTGTGTGTGTGGGTCACTACCTGTGTGTGTGTGTGTGTGTGGGGTCAGTGTGTGTGTGTGTGTGTGTGTGTGTGTTTCAGTACCTGTGTGTGTGTGTGTGTGTGTGTGTGTTTCAGTACCTGTGTGTGTGTGTGTGCTTCAGTACCTGTGTGTGTGTGTGTGTTTCACCTGTGTGTGTGTGTCACTACCTGTGTGTGTGTGGGTCACTACCTGTGTGTGTGTGTGTGTGTGTGTGTGTGTGTGTGTGTCAGTACCTGTGTGTGTGTGTGTGTGTCTGTACCTGTGTGTGTCAGTACCTGTGTGTGTGTGTGTGTGTGTGTGTGTGTGTCCGGTGTGTGTGTGCAGTGCGCGTCAGTACCTGTGTGTGTGTGTGTGTCTATCTGTGTGTGTGTGTGTGTGTGTGTGTGTGTGTTTTGTGTCTGTACCTGTGTGTGTGGCGCACGCGCAGCCAGTACCTGTGTGTCTCTGGGAGATATATTTTTGTCTCAAGTCCCCTCCCGTGCTCCGTTCATAACTGATGTAAAACTAAAACAACTCTCAGAACTATTCATGACGAGGGACATGTTAATAAAAACATAAACCATGGCGATTGTGTTGATAAAGATATCGCAGGAATAAGTCCAGGCAGCCGAACGCCAGGGAAAGCGACGCCGCTGTGTTTTAAACCTGTCAGCGAGCCCGGCCTGAAGAACAACAAAAACACAAAACAAGAGACGACATCGAGGGCCTGTCAAATTTGAAAATTCATTTATTACATTTCTTCATAGAATCCTCTGTAAGGTTAACATACAACCAGTCAGATACAGAACAACGGATTTTGATAATTTACTCTAGTTATTGATTAAAAAAAAAAAAAAATAGTAATATTTGTAAAACTTCCATCCTTTCCACAAGTCTCAAAACACCTGAACCGTGCGGGCCTGAAGATATCCCTGTGTCTCTATCAGATGAATCTATAACAGCACAGCAACTCAAATTAAAATGTGCATCGCTGCCCGGAACCCAGCGACTGTCTATCACATGTCTGCAAACCTCAAGCCTAGAGGCCGGCCCAAACTGCACAGAACCGCGAAATCTGAAGAGAATCTGTAATCTGCAGAGGGAGCATCTTACCTGTTTAGTATTTGAATGATAAAAATAGAAATCAAGTAAACATACTATCAAACTCTTTTACAGGCTAAGCACTTCCAATGTAACATATCAGGCCTTTTTTGTCAGTAAAATCTTTATACGCTGTCAAACAAAAAAAAGACTTCTCATTGGGTCACGTTTTCAAACCCTCAACCCAGCCTTTATGAACTCCTACATTTAAAAGGAGACACAACGTCTGTGGATTTCACAAAACTAGAACCGAGCAGCTGAGTTCATGTATTCCAGGTCACTTTAGCGGTCCGTTTGTGATAATTCCGATGACGATGTCGAGGAGGAAGATGAGGGTTCCGTGGAGGAGTGCAATTCCCAGGAATCTACCTCCTCCACAGATTCGGACCGTTCTTACCCAGACCAACTGGTTAATTGCAATCCCAAAACACCACTTCCGAGAGACTTCCTTAAAAACAAAGTGCTTGATTACTTTCCCATAAACTGATTTCCTCACAATTTCAAAGATCGCAGGTTAACCAGGAACTTAATACTCTATCACATTCTGAATATGAATATACCTGAGTTGTTAATTGTAGATAATACTTAGAATACCAGATACACACATTTAGCCTTTAAAAGCAATCCATGTGATTTCTTTAGCAGTCGTTCATTATTTTGTGTATCAGCCTCCACACAAAGCCGAGCGCAGCGCGGTATACTGTAATGATGCAGTCAGTCTGCCCGACTGCACCTGAACCATCTTAAAAACACGAAGCCTCCAATAAGCTCATTTGTAAAAAAGTTAAGAAATGGCGCTATATAATCTAAGGAAGTTGAATGTGAACTCCTAGCTGAGCAACGAGAGAGGGAGAGAGGGGCGGGGCAGAGAAGGAGGAGACGTTGCTAGGCAAACCGTGAGGCGCCGCTCAGGAGGAAAAAAATCATTCATTGTATCCACAACTATATTGAAATGATGGCGCATATATTGAATTTTGTTTGCACATGTATTGGTTTGCTGGCGTATGTATTGGTTTTGGGTATCTATTGGTTTGTTGGCGTATGTATTGGTTTGTTTTTTGTTGGCATATCTATTGGTTTGGTCACGATCTATTGGTTTACTGACACGTATTGGTTTGCTGGCGATGTATTGGTTCGCTGGCGCATACATCGGTTTGCTGGCGTATGTATTGGTTCGCTGGCGCATACATCGGTTTGAAATTTAAAGCAGGCATGATTTGACAGCCACTGCCCTGCAATTTATAAGCATAATTTAATAAAATCTTTTTTTTTCCTCAGTAAAATTCAATGTAATATTATTTCTCGTAAATTCATAAAAAGTATCAGGATCTTTACTCTAATGACCAGAGGAAGCATATAAATGGATCTCCCCTTAAGGACCCTTATGTTTTTTTTTTCGTGTTGCATTGTAGCAGGAGAAAAAAGCCGCATATTTAATTTTCATTTGGGAAAGATATTAGATAAGGCTAACATAAAACAAAGGGATACCATATTTCATATCTGGGAGAGCTAAATGACATGTGAAGAAATTCGTGATTTTTTTAGAGTTGGATGATGTATTTCTCGGGTACTGTGCAATTCTGGACTTGGCACAATTAGAAGTTACATCGAGACAACTAGAGAGCCATAAACATATAATTTTATCATTTATTATTTTGCTGAGTGATTCTCAGCAAACTCCAAACATAATTACTTTAAACGGGCTACTAAACACCTTGTATATTGAAATTAATTCCCTTTGCAGAAAGCCTTTTTGAACAGATTTATCACTTCAGTCAAGAATTGAGGTTTCTGGTTGTTCACATTTTTTCAAATGTCGTCAGAGCTGGGAGGTTGGTCGACCAAGGTACAGGATATAGTTACTGTATCTGTTTCTGTTTAGACATAAGACTTAATCTTTATTATGTATTGTACTATTAATTTAAATGGTTTAGTTTAGTAAAAAAAAAAATGTAGTGTTTGTTTTACAGTTTACCTGAAAAGGACACATTTTCATTATGGAATAAGAAAATACATCTGAAAGAAAATATAGTACATATATTTCCAGTATTTACAGCACTTGATAACTTCTGCACAAGGCTGCTGCTGACTATCACTCATGCAAACAGCTCATCTCTGTTGTTTTAAAAACATGTTTTTATTGTTTCTTCTTAGGTTATTCTATTGCCGCTTTTTGTATTGTATTGTATGTTCATCGTCATGGGGGGTTTAATGAAAGGTGCTCTATACATAAATGTATTATTACTATATGTATTTAATGGCCCATGCCTCCCCTCACACTGCTTTGTATAGTATGATACTGAGAGAATCCCTGTGCCTCTTTAAAAAACATTTCAAATATTTGAACACCACACTGCATTCTCCTCATGTCACAGTGTTGCATGCTGCTGTAAATGGTTCATGTGACATCAGAAAGTATCTTGAGTTTTTATAAGCAAAGTTTCAAACACCAGTAAGACCACTTTTAATGGGTAGAATATATTAATGTAGATTACAGCTGCTTGCCTAACAACAACTTCAATAGATATTTAATGACAATTACCATTTAATTTATTTTTAATGTAAAAAGTAAACTATTGGTGCATACATTTTATGTTTATCCTTAGGTACAACTTAACATCATCTCAAATTTATTGCCTTCAAGAACTTGATATAGATGGACCTCAATTGCCAGCATCTTAAACATCAGTGTTCGTACTTTGTTTAACCACAGGGCACAGCTTGGTCTCTTGGCAAATGAGTCATTTAGTAATATTTGATGAAGAGCTTGACTCCCCTTATTCAACAAGTGGTTTCTTCGACGCCAAATGTTGGTGAAACCTATGTTTCTGGAAGCATTCAAAGTCGCGGGTCTAAGAGTTCAGAGAAGAAGAAAAACGCGAACGCCTCCGTGTCATAGATCCAGTTGGGAGAGCAATTAGATGAAGACAAGCCATTCGAAGGAGAATTTACAACATCCGCAGACCCAATCAACTCTGGTGAGAGCTGTTTTCTTAACAGACATTCTGCTTAGGCCTGGATTTTTATCAAAATTAGTATTGCCCAATATAAAACTTAGGGAAAAGTAGCACATTTTGCTAAAATATTCAAATACATATTTTAAATAATAAAAATGTTTTTAAATGTGCACATATTACTGTTATTATAAAACAAGGTAACAATGTAATTTTTTCCCATTGTTCCTGTGTAATGGTTTGGCGCCAGGGACGGCATGATTCAGTGCAGTGGTTCTCAGTCTTGGTCATGGGGCCCCCCTCCACTGCTGGTTTATCTTCCAACTGAGCTCTCAGTTACTTCATTGAACACTCAATTGAACTAAAAATTTGCTTCATTAGACTTTTTAAATTGTTAAGCTTTTAAAAAAGTTGTAGATTTCACGTTTCTTATACAATTTTATACACAATTTCAAATCTCCAACTGTTTAAAATAATTAAAGCTCTGATTAGGCTAATTGAAAGTTCAATTGAGGATTTAACTTAGTAATTGAGAGCTCAGTTGGAAGAAAAAACAGCAGTAAAGGGGGGGCTCCAGGACCAGGGTTGAGAACCACTGATTTTGTCACTTACAGCTGGTTTCACAAACCCCTATTACTAGCGCTTCCCTTAAGTGCCATTAAGTAGTCCAAGATTAGTGCTAATCGAGGTCTGTGAAACCAGCCATTAAGCATGAATGCACACACAACCAGTGACCTTCAGGATCTTTAAGTGGTACACTTTCTTATTTATGTTTTGCATAGATTCCTTTTCTAGTTAAATAGGATACATATTACAAATATTCAGAACTTTACAATCAAATAACAATGATATTTTTCCCTTTAGGCACATTGACGAAACCATAAACTAGCAAGCTGGAGTTTTTTTTACCATGGATGTGTAGACGGTTTCAGTCGCTGCATAATATATTTAGTGCTGTAACAACAACAGAGCACACACTGTTCTCAACTTGTTTCAGGAAGGTACGCCAGTTTGACTACCCTGTCGTGTCCGTGGAGATGCAGGTCTTGAAAATATAGATGTTGCACAATTTATGGTGCATCAACGAGGCTTCGGCGGGGGCAGTTTCATTGTAGGGAGAAGTGTGCACAGTCAGCGCATTGAAAGACTCTGGGCTGAGCTGAATAGGGTTTTAACTTTCTACTATAAAGACTTGTTTCTGTTTTTAGAGGCCAATCATTTCTTGGATATTATGTCAGCAACTGACATGCGTGCTTTGCATTCTGTTTATTTACCCAGAATCAATACTGCTGTCACAGAGTTTGTACAGCAGAGGAACAATCACTGCCTCAGTACAGAGCATTCCATGACACAGCTGCAGTGTGGACTTCTGGTGTCCTTCAGCATAAGGATTGCTCATGCTATGAATTGCTGGACGACACTCACAATGGTGGGATACATTACCATGAATGTAGTGCTGTGAATAGTGTTTCAGCAAGTACTTTGTCACAAGAGCAAGAAGCTTATTTGAATGAAACTGTTAATCCCATGTTTAGATGATGGCAATCATGGCATTGTGCACTACCTCCAAGTACGAACATATTTACAAATTCAGATATAGTCACCTGAGAGCTGGGGGTGGGGGCCTATAATTCCAACCCACCTTTAAATTCCACTTTATTATTTGATTACAATAATCATTTCACCAGTACCGATTCACTTCCTAATTAAATACTAATTTAAAAAAAAAAAAAAAAAAGACATAGCGTTCAGACAGCGGTCTAGGAAATGTTTTGTTTTTACATCAGAGCTGTTTAAAAAAAACAAAAACAATGCAGTATTTACATATAAATGAGCAAAAGGTGAACACAATTTTGAAGGAACATCTTTATTGTATTTTTTATTATAAAAATGTTCTATATCTTGGATATGTATGAAGTTGTATATGAGAGTTGCTACTGTTCATACCAAGGTATTTTGTGACAGCCCTTGTCTTTAGTATTTCTCCTCTACACATTAAAAAGGTCTTTGCTTTTTATGAGACCTATCTCACTTACTCCAAACCAAATCAGATGAAAGAAGAGAAAGATTACATTCCAAAAGTGTTTCTGGTTGTTTTCAAGCATACAAGTTCAGAATGTAATGGTCACATAGAACCCAAAGCTGAGGATGAAAGGGTCGATCAGAAGAGAAAAAATATTTAGACACAAAGAGCTGCAAGTTTTCCAGGACTCCTTCACCGCCTCTGTGAGAGAAGAGACCCTGACACAATGGAAAACATTTACCAGAGTTGGCAATACATTTACAATTCAAGAAAAAAACTAAAGAAGATAAATTAAACTTTATCTTGGCGAACATTGTCCTTAACTGCATCAACCCAGAGTCTGGGAATATTACAGAGCCCACAGTCCTGGAAGGTATCCTGACAGATGTACTGCAAGATGAAGATGAAGATAAACCTCAAACCTCAGCAGAGATGTATTTCCTAGCTTTGCTGCTGTTGTGGCCACAAGAAGGTACCGAGTCATAATGAAACAAATCTGGAAATGCTTTGGAAACCAGTATGAAAACTATCTTCGTTCAAGATTTATTGTACCTCATTTCTTCCTTGGACAGTCCTCAGGACTAAACAGAGTTGTCCACAAATCCAAAATCGATACCTGCTTAGTTCATTTTTCTGAGACAATAAACCAACTTTGGCAGAGTGGAGGAGTGGGAAAAACAACAAGGTCAAAAACTTACTGCGTCCGTAGAAGGCAGAACCGAGGGTCACAAGGTATTTGCTCAGTGCGGCAATGTAAAAATCAGAGTGCAACCTGCTAACAGAGAAGACATAAGAAGAGACGACAAAGTCTTTTTTTTTTTTGGTTTACCATTAAAGGGCCAGTAGCATACGATATTCAATACTAATGGGGAAGCCCTGTAGAGAGTAAGTGAAATTGTTCATGACAGAAAAAGCTTCAGTTGTTAGCTTCACTCAGTGCTGGCATTAAATTTAGCCTTGAGATCAATTATTTTTTGTTGTTGAGCTATTTACAAAGAAGACATTTATTATTATTTGTTTTATGAATTTCAGTTTGTAAACAAAATGAAATAAGTTCTAGCAATGTTCAAAATGGTTGTGCTGAATAACTGAAGCAAACTTATTGTGGGCACTTTATGTATCAATAGTTACCTCATTCCTGAATAGCTTTTGGGATATTGATTTGACGTGTGTTCATATAATGTTGTTTTTCGCTTGTATTGAATGCATTTGTACTATGGGCTAAGTCTTGAAATGCAGACATGTGTTTGTTTTTTATAGAAATGTTTTTTTTGTACTTGATAACCTAACATTAATTTTAAAACTCGAAAAAATTGATGCCTCTGATTAATTGGTTTGTGTGAATAATTTCAATCTATAAACTTTTACATATTGAGCAATCTTATATATGTTCCCATACAAACTAAATTGAGGTATTAATTAAATTGATCAGTCTTGTTACATAGTTGATTTATTAAATGTTTTGGATATCCTGTTTGATTAAACTTGTTCAGTCATCATAAAATATTTTTAGAATATGTTTTGTTGGATAATTTTTAAAAAATCGTTTTTTGACTAATTCAGAATCAGCTACAGCGCAGGGTTTATTTGGAGGGGGGGGGGGGGCTAAATCTTCTTTATAGAAATGTTTTCATACTAACTTTTGTACTTGATAATCTTGAATCTATTAACAATAAGTATTGAACAATCTGATATATGTTTCAATATGAACTAAATTGAGTTATGAATTAAATTGATAAGTCTTGTTACTTAATTGATTTATTAAAATGTGTGGATATCCTCATGTTTGATTAAACTGTCATCATAAAATATTGTTAGAAAATGTTTTGTTGGATAATAAAAAATGAAATGTTTTTGACTAATCTAAATTCAGCTCCACTTCACAGACTAGCACCAGTGCCCAGTAAATCCTAGTGGTTGTTAAGCCATTTTAATTTTAATTGTGGTTTTAAACTTTTTCAAATGTTATAAATACACAAACAAGTAAATCTTAGTTAAGGCACTGGTGTCACAAAGGATGCCTATTGCCTGTGCTTCTCCCATCGGCGCTGCTGTGTAGTACTGGTGTAACATCAGAAGTGGTAGATCATCGAATGCGGTACATTTACCAAAACGTGACCTTCGTCACGCCAGAAAATGGTAGGTTGTCAGGTTTTGCATGTACAATGAATTACAATGAATCTCGCTGCTAATTTGTAAATAAAAGTGATAGAATTAGAAAGAGCGACAAACTACACCATTATAATTACCTAAACAGACTTTAAAAAGTATATACAATTTCATATAGAACGGTAAGGGTGTTTATAATATAATCGGTGCTGTTAATGAACAGAAGCCCCTTACCAGATGTCTTCTATGGCATTGTAGAGGTTTCAGCGGCTATCAAATTAGCTTGGGAGCATGGTGCGTCCAGGAGAATATGGGTTCCCCTCCTTACTTATCCAGCTTTTATATAGAGAGGTTTTTTTTTTGCAGCAACACAAGATATGTTTCCATTAAGATATCGAAGCGAATAGCGTCTTATGGGCATTTGAAATTCGGCAAAAGTAATGCGCATAATCAACCTAAAATTGGTTTCATTCAAATCAATTTCTAGCGGACAAACTGGCCGACGTGATGACGTTGTAGGCGGAGCTAAATTATTCGCATCGAAAACTGAAATACGCTAGAAAAAATAGTCTCGACAGACCATTTCCACTCTTTAACCTGATTTTACTTTACAAATGTATGCAATTTTAAATATACGATGACGTATCACATCTAGCGAATAACCCCAGTTTACTAAACAGCAGTCCACTGTCCATCACTTCCCACCAGTTTATTATTCACAAAAAATAATTATTCTGGTTATAGCCTACTATAAGGATAGTTTACTGTTTTCTCATAAATTACAGGAGCAGTTTCACCTTTTCTTGTCATTTATGAGAAATGTTAAATATTTAATAAGCACACTTTTCATATTATGTTTTTCTTTTTCCCTTTTTTCTCTTTTAATAAACAGGAATAAACACGAAGTTAAGCATCTGACTGATTTTTATATACAGTCGTATATAGAGCAGTTGTTTCAGTTTGTGTAAAATCAAGAGAGGACGTTACGAAGGGGGTTTCAGACTGTTTTATGAAGGCTAATGTTTGATGTCACTATACTTCTAAAGAAAAAGGGGGAAAGGCAGAATGCTATACATGGTAAATGTACTGAATTTTCCTTGTAATTAATTACATTTATTACTGAATTTTATTTATATATTTACAAATAAAATATTAATTAAAATGTATGAGTTAATCAGAGTCATTTTTATATTAATGAAATTCATGCCATAAAAGCAAGGAATTTATTTGTACAGGAAAGATTAGTGTTCACGACGTGTAGATAGGCTACATTATTCTTTTCAAACTGGAGAATTAAAACCATTGCGCACGTGTTCTCTGCAGCGGTTAACTTTTCAGCAGCAAAATGGTTTTAGCAGAAAAAACTCAATTTCAGGATGTTCTTGAACAAGGCCAAATAATACTGATGCTGTTACTGCAGCTTGCTTCAGCAGTTATCAAAATTGTTAGGAGACGGAGAAGATCTAGAAGGCAGCTGTATCAAGTAAGGAACTTCCTTAGGAGCTGCACTGCACTTTGGGGGATTCGCTTATTTTATGCAAATAAAATTGTTTCCATTTAAAGTTATGAGCATTAAGGCACATTAATTCGCATTTTCTGAAAATATCGACTTTCCTAAAACCCTAAGGTCTAGGGTTTCTAAAAGTTCGAATGAATGCGAATTATACTCATTTCCATTGAGCTTGTCACATATTTTTTCAATCCGTAAACTTTTAGCGAATAAATCCACTGCAATGGAAACACAGGCACAGTAAATAGTTCACCTTTTAATATAAACTAAACTAAAATAATAATGTCACACGGGGTGACAAATGGGGCTGCAGCAATTATTATTTAGTGGTTTGATTTGATGTATTCACGTGTGCACTTAAATATGTGTTGTATTTCTTTTTTATGTTTTCATGCACGTTTGTTCTGTTGTGTGCTGCAGCTTTAGATTCATTTAATAACCCTGAACTGATGTAATTAACATCGAATTGTGGAACCTGTGAGCTGGCTATCAGCGTATTTGGCCTTGATTAGTGGCATTATGTGCACCTGGTACTGTTTCGGATTTCTTCCTATTTAAAAGGTAGGAACCTGAACAGAAAGACCGGACCGGACACGACACTGAGTAGAGAGAGGAAACGGGTAGAGGAAGAAGAAACCTGAAATAGCGAGGCAAGGCGAAGAGGAGTTTGAAATGGGACGATTGCAGCGACCAGCCAAGGAAGGAGGGACGGCGAATCGGGATGACAATCTAGACTGAGTTCTGAACTATATCACTTGTAGCTGCTGCTACATACCTGAGAAGTGCTACTTTAATCTAGCTTCGTTGGGTTTTTAACAAGGAAGAAAGATACTGTATTTTTACCTTTGTCTTGTTTGTTGTTGTTTGTGTATTTTACTGCTTTCAGCATTGTGTTTTTTTATCTTGTATGTTCTACTGTTTTGTGCAATAAACCCATTGTTGTAATAACTTTTTAAAAGCTGTCTCCTGCGCTCTTGCTTGGTTTGGTTAGGCAATGCAACCGTTCTAAGCTAGTTAGAATTTGAACCTGTGGTCGGAAGAGGATATAGTTTTAATATTTTTATTTAATCTTATCTAGGGTCCTAGTGCCCTGTAAACCACTGGGTGGCGTAGATCCGCAGACTACATTAGTTATAGTGAGTGACGTTAGCCATTTTTTGTTAGGGTTGGGGCTGGTGAGGCGTCTCACCCCTCCCTTGTCTCACAATAACCTTTTAGCAATAGTTCAATAAAAGTATGTATAAAGCTACACAGGTAAATATTACTAGAATAGTATTACTAATACGGTTACACACATTGTACTATCTATGTAAATAACATGACAAACAGTGTTTTACTATAATAATGATTGGATTTATTATAGTAACATAGAAGTAAGATGCCAATAAATGAAACAGTTTTCACTTTCAAACGATCAATACACAGTTGCTTTATATTGCTATTCAGACCATATCCCTCTCGCATTTATCTCTTGTGTTGTGTTAATTTGTTTTTCGTTGGAGTACTCTTATTTTCTAGGAATGTATATTGTATACAGCCGTATTTTCTTTTAAATCGGGTTAATGATAACTCCAGACTAAGCTGAGATCTGTTTTTCTACTGCGAGCTTGGGCCCCGCGTCTGGGAATGCTGCTTCTGATACTTCAACGTGACTGTCCTCCTGTGTCTGCGGGCAGGCAACGTGAGCAATTGTGGTTGTATTGCGCTGTACTTTTTGTTGAATCCAGCGATCTGGGATATTTACAGATTTAGGAAACCTGTTAAAGAGTATTTGGAGTGACTAGCGTTCCTCCAGCGCCTGATCTGATTTCTTTCTTTATTTTTGTCTTCTGGGAGCTCTGATACACGTGTAATGCCGTCTTGCGTCTCCCTTCTCATTTTTGTTAGGCTCTCACCACAAAACCTAAGACGCACACCCTATGCGTGCTATGCATCAATTACGTAGGTGGAAACGCGGATTCCGCAACGGTCCTAGAGAGCTCATTCTAAATCAGCTGTACCAATAACCCAGTTTGTGTCAAAGGGGGTTACACGCCTATTGTTTTGACCTCGTTAGTACAGCCGGCCCCCTTTGCTAATGACCTCTTCAGTCCCGGTATAAATCAACACATTACTGTAAAATGACTTTACACTTACTTCAAAAAGATGCAACGTGTTTCAGTAAATTCAAACGATAAACTTCTCATCCCACGCAGAGGGAGAACACAAGCCTAAAACGTCATTAAGTGGGTTTGACATTGCATGGGCGATGAAGGGAGGTTTCAGTTCCGAGTGACTGTTTTCTAAGCATTATTTGTGAATGCTTATTCACCACTGCTACACCCCGTTAGAAAATTGACTTTCCTGCATTTTTTAAATGCAAGACTGAACGTGAGACTGTATGTGTACATTTGTTTTAAGTATGTCTGAGACACAGACATCAACTAGTCCTCATCAGATCTAATTCACCTCGGGCGAGCGGGAGTTTCTAACCCTGCTTGCAGGCTGTTCTCATGTATTATTGCAGGGGAGACTGGACCTGTCCGAGGGGACTGGGGGTACAAGTTTAGGGTTAGGGTTTAGTTGAAAGGGCAGCGATATAGACTTCTATGCAAAGAAGGATGGCTGTTAGAAAAAAATAAGGAGGGAACAAATATTTGAAAGGCGAAATATTGGTTCCTGGGGAACAGATATAATGTGACACCGGTACAAAACAAGTCATGGACACAAAATACATCACAAAAATAAACACTTCTTTACAGAGGAGGGTTTTTCACCCTGTCAGTGTCTGTCTGTCTCTCTGTGTGTCTTACTGATTGGTTTATTATTTTTTTCTTCAGATTAACGGATTGGCGTCGACTGGATCTTACGTTCACAGCGGACAGAAAGACAAGGCTGCCTCCCAGTCTCGCTTCACTGCCAGTTACGTCTACTAGACCAGTGCGCTCATTAAACTGGAACCAGTAAACCTCACACACTGAGCCACTGCTTTTGCAATCTGAATTTTACATTCAAAAGGTGCTTTTACAAATTAAAAAAAACAAAAACGTGAAGACGTCTTTAAATAGCTTTAAATAAAAAATCTACACTGTTGGAAAATTAAAGTGTGTGAAATTCATGATTTTTATTTAAGTGATTTATAGCTTAACAAATTAATGTCATAAATATGACCTGCTTGGAAGTTGCATTGTCTCTCAGATGTCCAGTTTTTTGAAAGATGTTCTCGCAGACCTGGATTTGACATGATCACTGGATTAAAGAAGTTCTGTTTCTGTGCCTACGCACTTTCGGAAGGCTGCTGGACTCCCCTCCACTTCACCTCTGCAGTGTCTTCTGGGTCATGTTACTGGCTGATGGCATGCCAGTCAGCAGGGGAGCAGCAGCTGATTGGTTAATGACAGGAAAGCAGCCAGCGAAGGGGCAGGTCAATTTCACCCTCCAGTTGAACAAGGAAGTGCAACACTAACTGAAACCATGGCTTGCAAATGGAGATTTCTTTAACCAGGTGTAGCACTGTAGCACATATCACATTGTTAAATGAAAAGTTTCCGTTCTAGTAAGCTTTTGAAAGCCTGGCTTGTGCAGACAGAGATTACCCCAGGGTAGCACCAGAGGTGTTCAAATGAGAATCCATGTTTTGCTGCAACATCTTTCAAAAGCTGCACATGTGAGAGCTGTGTAGTGAATGGAAGTGATGGACCGGTAACACTGAGGGAATTCTGTTTTGAGCTGCAGTATAATTATTTTAATAAGAACTGAAATTGGTTTCAGTGGTCTGTGTAACCTTCATCATAGAAACTAAAATAAAACCAAAAACAACGGGCACAATGGATTATATTTTGAGGTTTTTTTTGTAAAATCTCCCGGATGTTTTAAATACAAGGTGAACATATTTACCATGTATGCTGAATAAAAATGGCAATTTAAACACATCTGAACTGAATCTGTTATGTTTCTTTCAGTATTTCTAAATCAGACTGGAGGTAACTCTGTGCTTTTGTTATTGTTTAGAGTTATGTGTGAAGAATCACAATTAAAATGTCCAGTTTAAGGATACAATTCATCCATATGTGTAATGGTCTCATTTAATCAGCACTCTGCTGTCATGAATGTCTTTCTTTTTACGAGTTCAAGATTGCCGAGGTAAACAATTGAGCAGTAAATCACACAACACCGTTATATCTTTTATACATTTTATCAAGAAAGATAGAAAATAGATGCGCTACAAAAACAGAACAGAAGATTCATATCAAAATAGCAGAAATCAGTTCACTAAGTTTAGCAATGAATAATATTCAGGGAACATCTCAGCTTCAGTGTAAATATTGATTACATTGAAAATAATGCATTCATCTATTGTCTAGAAAGTATTTTACCATTATTTATTTATTAGCAGATGCCCTTATCCAGGAGACTTACAGTTGTTACAAAATATCACAGTACAAAATTAGAGGGGCATGGAGGAGATAGGAAGAGTACAGGGCATGGAGGAGAGGAGAGAGGGAGGGAGGAGAGAGGGAGAGTAGAGAGGATGGAGGAGAGAGGAGAGTAGAGAGGGGGAGGGGGAAAGGAGGGGATTAACAAGGAGAGAGAAAGAGAGGGGAGCTATAGGGAGGCAGAGGAGAGCAGAAGAGGAGAGAAAGAGGGATATGGAGATGGAGAGGTGGAGGGGAAAAAGGGAGACAGGAAGGAGAGTAGGAAAGGAGGTGTAGAAATAAAGAGGAGGGGCTCAGGGTAAAGAGGGTGGAAGAAAGAGGATTTCTTCTCATCAGCCCAGAAGAGTGCAGAGAGAGTGTCAGTGAAAGTGAAGAGATTGTCTGAGCTGTTTGAATAGTTTCCTGGTTCAGACAGCAATGTGTGTTTAATCTGCAGCGCTGACAAGGTCAGGGTCAGGGGACTCCAGCACAAGGTCTGTACTCCAGTCCTCAGTATAGAAAAATGGATAGAGTTTCTCATTGGGATTGAACTCCATGTCAGTGAAAGTGTAGATGTGAGATCTGGTCTCCACATTGTAAAAGGAGAGCTGCCTTTCCTCATAATCCAGATACACCCCCAGCTTCGGGGGCTTCAGGCTCGGGGGAGGGGGTCCGGGAGTCAGTGAGAGCAGTGAACTTATCTTCATCTCCATCCCAATCCACAGTCCAGTAACCCTGCTGGGGGGTTGTGCTGAACTCCCCCTTCCTCGGGGCAGACTCTCTGCTGACACCTAATCTCCACCATGTATTCCCCCCCACCTGCACCTGCCAGTAGCGTCTCCCCGAGGTGAAGCCATCCCTGCCCAGCACACAGGACCTGCCATCAGATCTCTCTGGATTGTCAGTGAGACGCTGCCATGCCACTCCCCATCTCACTCGTTTCCCATTCGCAGACAGGATGAACGAGGGGTTTGCTGTATCAGGGTCCAGTGTCACATCAACTGTGGAGCAAAGAGGAGACATTATTATTATTATTATTATTATTATTATTATTATTATTATTATTATATGAAGGACATATGAAGGTACCTCCTTCAAACCTTCACTGTTAAGATGAGCTCTAATTAAAATATAATTTATATTGTTTTCTAATTAAACAAAATGCTGAAAACATGACATCAGTAAATTAGAATATATACTGAACTAAACCAGAGGGAAAAAAACTACTAATGCAAATATTAAATACATAACAAGCAAAGAAACGACAAATCCAACTGAGGATTACAAGAGAACCAAAGAACCAGGAATACGGAAGAAAAGAAGAAAGAAAGAAAGAAAGAAAGAAAGAAAGAAAGAAAGGGAAAGGTGACAAAGGCAGAAGGTGAGCCTCTTACGTCAATTAAAATTAATCTTGAAATAATATTTACTAGATATAAATATTAACTAAAACCCAAGATTGCCACGTTTGTGTAAAGTCTCTTAAATCGACAGAGGCTGAACTCAAGTGGCAGTTTGAAATTTAAACTGAATTTCGAACTGTAGCAGTTTTCAGTTGTCATGGAAACCCATGAGTGAACACAATGAGCCGTGAGATACACGATCCTCAAGAGGGCAGAAAAACAACACAAACTGAAAGTGTGAGAGAAAACCCTGACGGAGGCTCTTCCATGACCGGCGAGTGAACAAGATCTGGTGCCCAAACATCTTAGCCTTTTCAGACTAGCACACCCGAGCCAAGCCGAGCTGAGCCAAGCCAAGCCAGAACCAAGCCGAGTCCACCCAGCGCGGCTCGGGCGTGTTCACACTGCTGTTCAAAGTAGAAGCTGCCCTGTGGAACGTGACGTCAAATTCAGTGGACACAGGCGCACAGAGGAGTGGTGTGGATTTGTTTTGAGAATGGATCCTGAGGTCGTACTGTCTAAAACGATAAAGTCTACCAAAAGATTTCACAGGAATACAGAAATATGGGTTTGTGTTTCACATGCTGCTGACTGCAAATACAAACCGAATAATTTCATTTAATATTATTAAAGTTAGATTAACTACTACTAATAATAACTTTAAAAAGTAACAGATAGTATTTAAAAAATGTCAGCAAACACATCAGAAAAATAGATTTAACCCTTTGCGGTCCATTGTCGGACTGGGTCCGACATTGCAATTATTCCTGTCAGGTCCTTTGTCTCAGCGCACAGAGACTATCACGGACATTTGCAGAGGTTTTTTGAGATGTTATAGTAATAAAATAATTACTCGGATCGCATTATTGAGGAGTTTGGTGATAAAACGAGTGAGCAGGAGATGATCGATCGGTATGTACGACTATTATTATTATTATTATTATTATTATTTATTTCTTACATAGGTGAACGCTATAGCGAACGAAAGGGTGGGGCGGGGCTGGAGATGCCTAGTGAGTGCTTTGTTGATATGCAGGGCCATTTAAACCCGTTTGACTGTGAAAAAAAAACTTTTTAAAACAGCGCCTAAAATTAACTGCGCGTGTGAAAATTAATTGTCCTGACGCACGCATTTAATAAATGGACTGCAAAGGGTTAAAGCAGGCCTATTAAAAACAAAATCTAAACGTAACATTAAAGAGATTTTTTCTTTACAACTTGTTTTTATACATGCAATGTTAATAGATGGGATTTTTTAAATGACCGAATTGAATGTGATTTTCAGATACTTTGCACATTTCAATATACAGAGCTTATTTTATTTTTCTGTTAAGGACTGGTTTATAAAGTAACCACAAAATAATCTCGCGATTACTGATCTCTTTATTCATTAGATAAAATGATAATGCTTTTATATTACGTGGCATAAATTAATATTAAACTGATATTAAATGAATGTTAAATTGCATATTAAATTTACGTTCAATTATTCCTTGTTACTTTCCATTGACATTTAAGTCAGATTAACTGTATTTTCAATAAGGGGAAATTATTACATATTTTCAACGGTAACAAAACGTAATATAAATGGACGTGACGTGCCATTACATTTTCAATCGATATTTGATTAACATTTAGCAAGAAACCAGCTAGTGCACATTTATTAAATATTAATTTAACATTCATTTAATATCCATTGCATATCTATTTAATATTAACTTATGCCACTGCTAAAACAGTACTGTCAGACCTGGGCCCTGACAGTAAACTTGAAAAAAGACCAGAATTATGATCTTAAAAAGTCCAGATCTCAAAGAAGCAGGTCCCACTTCACTCTACACAACACCACCCTAGAACACACCACACAATATACATACCTAGGCCTGACCATCAGTGCGTCAGGGAGCTTTAACCTGGCAGTGAATGCACTAAAAGAAAAAGCCTGCAGAGCTTTTTATACCATCAAAAGGAGCCTTTATAAAATAAATCTACCTGTCCGAATCTGCATGCTGAATTCTGCAAAAACATATTACAGGTAGAGCAGAAAACACCAAACCATGCATGCAGGGCTGAATTAGGCTGCTACCCACTGCTCACCAGCAAGCAAAAAAGAGCACTACAATTCTGGATGCATCTAAACAGAAGTGAGCCAGACTCCCTCCAGTACAAGGCCCTTCTAACCCAAGAGCTCAGCCCAGAAAAGAGTCTCCTCATCCAGCTGGGCCTGAAGCTCACTACACTAACCCACACTAACACTAACCAGCTTCAGGACAGCTCTGCTACAGCACTGCCAATCAGAGTCAACCAAACTGTAACACAAATCAAAAACTCCTATCTGGAACATTGGGACAAAGAAAAAAAAACCCCAAATAAACTGGATTGCTATCGAGCCCTAAAAAAGAGACTTTACTCTGGAGGATCTCTTCACTGTCAGAGATACAAAGCAGAGGCAGATCCTGACCAAGTACAGGCTCAGTGACCACAGCCTGGCCATTGAAAAAGGCCGACACAGACAGACCTGGCTACCCAGAGAGAACAGGCTCTGTGGTCACTGTGAGACAGGAGTCGAGACAGAGATGCACTTTCTCCTACACTGCGATAAATACTCCCAAACAAGGGACAAATTCCTTAAAATTTCCCTCCCACACTTCCCACAATTGGCTGATCCAGATAAACTGGCAGTCCTCCTGGGAGCGGGACACACAGCCCCACTGGCTGCCCAGTATGTGCGCCTGTCACAGCCTGAGGGACACACAGTGAGCACTCTGCACATGGGGAGGCACTGCTGAGGAGGGAGGGGTTATTCAGTATTTAGTGTTTCAATGTTTAATTCAGTGTCTTTGTCTTGTTCTATTTACTATTTGCATCTTAATATATGTTCATGTTTATAAATGCTGTACTTTCATGTTTATTATAATTATTATTATTATTATTATTATTATTATTATTATTATTATTATTAACTGTTATTGTACTGTGTAAATACTTTGGCAATACTGCCGATGTTAGTCATGCCAATAAAGCACCTTTGTATTTGAATTTGAGTGGAGGGAGGGAGGGAGAGGAGAGGGATGCGAGGATGGGAGAGGGAGGAGGTGAGAGGAGAGGGAAGGTATGAGGGAGGGAGAGATTTTGGTTTCTGTTTCTTCACCCCGACTTCTCATCTTCTTTAAGAATTTAAGCAATTCGTGCTTCTCAATCACAACTGTACAACTGATTTAATTTACGTTTTTTTTCTACTAAATGGGCTTTTAAATCGTAAGTCTTACTTTTTCATTGCAAAAGCAGAAGCGACTCCTCTTTATTAATGGCAATACAGTCACGCTGGCGATTGTAATAAAGTGTGTCCAGCATAAAATACTTTATTGTTCATTCTATCTTTAATAAAGAGGAGTCTCTTATTAACATGTCGCGATCTCGCTTGCACGTCCTGCTTGTAATGAAAATGAAGGCTTGGCTGATTGAAAAGCCCATTTAGTTGTTTCTAGAATGAATCAAGTTTACTATGAACACGTTTCTCAGTTGTGATTGAGACACAAACTGCTTCACAGGGATCAGATGAATTCTTAAAACAGAGTAAAAAGTCGGGTAAAACACTGACAATCAGAAGCCCAGCCTCGAGTATACACTGGGATATGCATCCCACTGAGGAGAAGAGGAGAGGAGAGGAGAGAAGGATAGAGGGAGGGGTACACTAATGAGAGGAGAGGTGCAGACAGGCTCCAGATTGTGACACTCTTAATAATGTGTAGAAGGAATGTCTGTACCAAGTTTCATCACAATCAGATCAGCAGTTCTCTAGATGCATGTCAAAGTGTAAATATATGGACCGCTGCAGTGTCTACATGTGATCTTCACTCCTTTTCAGTGTTACTTTTGGGAGGCACGCGGGCTGGCGTTAGCTGAGCTGGGAGTGCACAGAGGTTTAAATGGGGCACAATGTAAATATAGATGTAAACACAGGGAGTGAGACGGGGCTCCTCGCTGCTTTTTTACCCTCCACTGTGAAAGGAATCCATTGAAGAGACACATACCTGCTGAGCTGAGGATCCACTTCCATTCTAGAACACAGAAATAAAGAGAGCATTATTTTACAATCACTCCTCCTGTACTCTCTACAGTTCAGAAGATGTGTAGCACACACTAACCGGCAGGGCTGTGCTGGGGTGAGTCAGACTGTGATTTCCACACACTCTACATACCTGATTTAAGGGTGCGGCTCACAGACTCTGTGAAAGAAGAGAGCTGGATTACTTTCTGAACACTGAGGTGTAAATTCATCTATTGAATAACACTGAATAGATCAAACTGTGTATTAAGCAGCTAGTCTAACTGTGACTGACATGAGATATCCTTGAGCAGGTCCAGCAGAGAAATGGTCTGCGTGCACACATGGAATAGTGCACTGGACTCGCCTGGGGCGTGGAAGGATAGAAAAGCCAACACAGACACACAGACAGATAGAAGGATAGAAAGCTTTCTGGTAATTCTAAATAGTTATAAAAACAATTCTTACCAAGTTCCTTACGGCGCTGAGCAGCTAAAAAATGAATCAGACAGAACAGTGTGTGGTTATTTCAACTCCAGTACAGATTAAAATGAATCAGACAGAACAGTGTGTGGTTATTTCAGCTCCAGGGCAGATTAAAATGAATCAGATTTCAGAACAGATTAAAATGTGTGGTTATTTCAGCTCCAGGACAGATTAAAATGAATCAGACAGAACAGTGTGTGGTTATTTCAGATCCAGGACAGATTAAAATGAATCAGATCAGACAGAAAAATGAATCAGTGTGTGGTTATTTCAACTCCAGTACAGATTAAAATGAATCAGACAGAACAGTGTGTGGTTATTTCAGCTCCAACACAGATTAAAATGAATCAGACAGAACAGTGTGTGGTTATTTCAGATCCAGTACAGATTAAAAAGATTAAAATGAATCAGACAGAACAGTGTGTGGTTATTTCAGCTCCAGTACAGATTAAAATGAATCAGACAGAACAGTGTGTGGTTATTTCAGCTCCAGTACAGATTAAAAATGAATCAGACAGAACAGTGTGTGGTTATTTCAGCTCAGTGCAGATTAAAATGAATCAGACAGAACAGTGTGTGGTTATTTCAGCTCATAAAATAAAAAGAACAGTGAATCAGACAGAACAGTGTGTGGTTATTTCAGCTCCAGTACATTAAAATTAAAAACAGTGTGTGGTTATTTCAGCTCCAGTAGATTAAAATAAATCAGACAGAACAGTTAAAGCTCAACAGATTAAAATGAATCAGACAGAACAGTGTGTGGTTATTTCAGCTCAGTAGATTAAAATGAATCAGACAGAACAGTGTGTGGTTATTTCAGAGTTTAAAATGAATCAGACAGAACAGTGTGTGGTTATTTCAGCTCCAGTGCAGATTAAAATGAATCAGACAGAACAGTGTGTGGTTATTTCAGCTCCAGTGCAGATTAAAATGAATCAGACAGAACAGTGTGTGGTTATTTCAGCTCCAGTGCAGATTAAAATGAATCAGACAGAACAGTGTGTGGTTATTTCAGCTTCGACAGAATGTGTGGTTATTTCAGTGCATTTCAGCTCCATTAAAATGAATCAGACAGAACAGTGTGGTTATTTCAGCTCCAGAAGCTCAGTGCAGATTAAAATGAATCAGACAGAACAGTGTGTGGTTATTTCAGCTCCAGGACAGATTAAAATGAATTAGACAGAACAGTCATTAAAAAATGAAGACAGAACAGTGTGGTTATTTCAGCTCCAGGACAGATTAAAATGAATTAGACAGAACAGTGTGTGGTTATTTCAGCTCCAGTACAGATTAAAATGAATCAGTGGTTATTTCAACTCAGTTAAAATGAATCAGACAGAACAGTGTGTGGTTATTTCAACCCAGTACATTAAAATGAATTAGACAGAACAGTGTGTGGTTATTTCAGCTCTAGTAGATTAAATTCAGACAGAACAGTGTGTGGTTATTTCAACCAGTTAAAAATGAACAGTGTGTCCATGTGGAAATAAATTGCAGTATGAAAAACACAACCAGTTAAATGAACAGGATGTCTGTGAAAAATGAATTTATCTGTGAAAACATACAAACTAAAATCGTTAATTTTCAACATCCTCCATAAGGAAATATTTATATTCCTAAGCCTTTATGTCAAAAAAAAAATAGATTAATTTATTTAACCAGAAGATTTATTTAATTTATTTAATCAGGTCTCATTTACAAGAGGGTCCTGAAACAATAAAATAACAATTGCAATGTATAAAAACAATTGCAATGTACCAACACACAATAACAACATGTGCGGCTCAAACTGAATCAGCAGCACAGAGATCCAAGAATACAATCAATAAGACAGCTATCAATGTGTTAATGTGGACTGCAGGAGAGGCATTGGCACGAGGTTCTAAGCAATTCCCAAATACGATCCTTAAAACCAGAGGAAGATTCATTTTAACAGACAATGCACGTGTTGTTAAACTTGCAGAACATATATTTATAATAATTTCTAATGAGCTGGATTTCTAGTCCAGGGATGTCTATTTATGGGTGTGGTAGTTTAAGATACTGCTGCAGAAACCTGGAATGGGTTTTCAGCATCTCTTCATTAAGTGCTTTACTTACCCATAAGCTCAAGCTTTCTCTCCATGGCTAGAAGAAAAACAGAACAGTCCATATTATTGTAAACCTGTTTGACATGTTTAAAATGCACAGAGCTATATGAAATGCCTCATGATAATGATGAAGTTCATACCATCCATTCTTCTCCATTGGATCACCAGCAGAGGAATGGCTCCAATACTGAGAGCTAAAGTCAAGAAGAAAGCCACCATCCATCCAGAGACTCCTGGGAAAAAATCCCCTGGAAAACAACACAGCAGCTCAACACACTGGAACACACAAACAGTGAGCATTCCACACACCCCTCCCAACACTGACCACACCCCTCCCAACACTGAGCCACACCCTTTATAGTGAGCATTCCACACACCCCTCCCAACACTGAACCACTGAGACACATCCCTCATTCCACACACCCTTCCTACACCCCAGAGAGTCACAATGGAGGACTGCCCATACAACCCCCCGATCACCACCACCAAATGTGTTTGATTCAGATATTGACTGACTGTGACAGAAATACAATGAATCTTGGTTGTAAATCTCCCTCCCGACTTGTGAGGGTGCGGCAGCGAAACAGAGTTCCTTGGACAGGCTGGTCTGACAGTTCTTTCCCAGGGTCGGGAAGTCAGCCAGTCTGGATGAAGGCGAGACTATCGTTGCAAGAACACAATGACCCGGAAGGGAAACGACATGGCAGCCGCAGATTGGAGAGGCGGTTGCACTCGTACCAAGGGGTCATGTGTGACGGCATAAAGGGGACAGAGAATCGCAATCTGTTCCTTCGCTTTGGTTTGTGTAAGTAAACTGAGAAGGACTGCGAGACACCCGTTCCTAGTCAGAAAAGCACAGTGAGTGTTTTGTCTTGTAATTGTCTTGTCTTGCACATTACCAGACAGCTAGCACATCATGGTGACTAATCTACGGTGAGTGTCAGTCAGGCTCAATCCACAAACATGTGATACTCACTGGATATGTGGAGTTTGGATTCCCAGTCTGGTTTGGGTGTTTTACTTCTAACTAGACAGGAGAACACGTTGGACTGCTGTTTGATTTTGATGTAGCTGCTGACACTGAGGAGCCCCCTGACTGTCCCTCTGCACTGTTGTGTTGGACAGTGATGTCACATTGTTTCCATCCCTGTCTCTCCAGATCACTTCAGGTTCAGGGCTCCACCCCTCTGATCTGCACACCAGCCAGGTCTGCTCTCCTTGTGTAGAGTCCATAGAGATTGAGGGCTGGGTCCCCAGAGCTGTCAGGGAATAGAGACAGTGAGACACACACAGATAGACTGTCAGGGAATAGAGACAGTGAGACACACACAGATAGACTGTCAGGGAATAGAGACAGTGAGACACACACAGATAGACTGTCAGGGAATAGACAGACACACAGATAGACCAGGTGAGACACACAGATAAACACACCAGCCAGGTCCTCTCCTTGTGTAGAGTCCTTAGAGACAGATTACACACAGAGAGATTACACACCAGGGAATTACGCAATTACACACCAGTGTAATTTTAGGCATAAAACTGTAACAGAGCAGCTTTTAGCATTCACCAGTTATAAGGGGTCCCAGATAAACATCCCAAATTACTGTCCTATATTCACAACTAATGAAATATTTTAACAGAAAAGCCGTCTGCCAGCGTGGAACACCAAGGTCACACACACTGATTCTAAACTTTACGAATATGTTTAATGTACACCACGAATGCAGTAACAGCATGAAGAAATGAATAGGACCTGGTTAACCTCAATGAAATTAAACAATTAGGCACAACAACAATTGATTTCAGAGTTTCTTTTGTATTGGTTCTTTAAGGCAGGTCAGTAACCGTTAAAAGTTTAACAGCAGTTCTCTCAATAGTTACTCTCAGCAGCACCTTTTCAATTTAGCATGTGATCACACTTGTACAACCAAATAAAAAAGATACACAGTAATACGAAACTAGACATTTAGAGTAGCTAATAACTCCCAGACGTTGCAAGTTGTAAAACATCAAAACAATGTCCTTTGTATCCAAGTGGAAAAAAAAAACCCTTGGTAAACTCCTTAGGTAGAACGAACAATCCATAAAAATGTCTCGAATATAATGAAATGAAACAAAACCAAAAGAGTCCAGCAAACAAAAAAAAAACAAAAAAATAGTCCAATCAAAAAAACACAACCCATCAAGCGTTACTGAAGCCAGTCACCACAAATAAAAAGAAAAAAACAATGTTGAACTTGAAATGATGAGATGAATCGCTGTATTTTAAACTCTGGCCAGGTCCTGCCGCTGCATCACTATCCAGAACAGGAAGAAAAAATACAGCTCCTGCATCCATTAGCCAGCCCATATGCTTCAGTGTAGCGTCATGATAGTATTCATTTAACAACAAAACACTGGGTACAAAAACCTATCACAATAATCACACGCTCTTACATTGAAAGCAACCCGACTAAAAAAACTATTATAAACTCCCCGCATGGCAACTATTTAAGAACAGAACACCACGCCGAGCAGGAACCTGACGTCTCACCGAACAGCACACAGGTAAGGAAAGTGACGTCTCTCAAACTCCCGCTCCCCGACGAATAAATATGCCCCCCCCAAAAAAAGTGACCAATAGAACAAGCCGGTAATTACAGACCTTCCGCCGCTTCGTTTTTTCCTTCTTATATTATTAGAACAAATGAAAGAACATCAAAGTTGATGCCTGGCCAGGCTTTCTGTCATACAATTAAGGCAGGGGTGACACGCTTATTGTATCACTTCTTTATGTGGGCACGGCCACAAAACGTATCCCACGCATTGTCGCGTAATATTAAATAATATCTCCGTTAACAGAGAAGGACAGGGAAACATGTTGGATCACACTGAGGGTAAAGGAACATGGATCGATTTTGCCAGAAATTGCCACGACAAAGGTCCCACATTGCAAATACATCAGCAAAAGAATTGCTTTGCACACTGCGAAGGTGGCACCGATGCGATCCAGAGCTCTAATTTGAAAACATTCACTTTCAGAAATTGAGATACATCAATGCAGTAACAAATACAGCTGATGCTGAGCACAGCACCTCGCTGTGTAATCTTGTCCTGTCCGATCGGGAGGCGTTCTCTTCGAAGACAAACTGAAAGAGCAGGTGTTCCTTTATGACAATCCTGGAATTTAGAAAGACTTTGTGTTAAGAAACAAATCCATTGTATTCTACTAGTATTTTGATATCCAGTATGATAGAAGAATCCAATACAACTGCACAACGCTTTTCAGTGTTGTAAATCAAACCCTGACTTTGACATCGATTATCATGCAAATTCTAAACGATGATTATCGATCATTAGTGTTCAAATGCTTTAAAAAATAATAAAAAAAACATCCCTCACAGTAAACAGTTTAAAGAGACAATAAGTCCTCTTTTTATAGAGCATGGTATAAAAAACTCATTCAAACAAATCACGATGTTTTAAGACACGTTTGATAAATTCATTGCCATTTAAATATAACACTCTCCAACTGTCATATTCCTGCCGTCACTTCGCCTTGTTTTGTGTAAAATCTGATGAATTCTCTCTCTTTTTATTTTTTTTTTTTAATTTGCTGTTGAGGTTACAATTTATGAATGACGTAGCCCAGCTTCTGGCAAATGCAGCATTCTCCGGCTGATCATTTTCGGTTTGCGTCTCCATACTTGAATATGTAGAATATTTCATACATGTATGTGGATTTATTATTAACTGACTTACTGCCCACATCGCAACCAAGACATGTAGAATCTCTCTTTCATACATGATGTACAGGCCTAATCAATCTACAGCATGATGTAGAGAGCCACGTGCCTGACAAGCAGGTTGTGTTCTGGTATTTAACCAGAAACAAAAACAAACTTTCCAAAACAGCGTAATTTTGATTTTTTTGTGCATAATTCCTGGGGTGTAACAGATAGACACACCAGCCAGGTCTGCAGGATATGGAGGTGTTATTTCAGATGAAAACACACTGCAATTCAGCACTGACCTCTGACTATCAGTTCAGTCTTTCCTTGTCCATCCCAGACTCCATCAGTGGCATAGCAGGAATAGACCCCGCTATCAGAGGGACGGAGGTTTCTCAGGTTCAGAGAGAGAATGCCTTCCTGCAGCCCCAATCTAGAGAGAGAGCAGTGGCCCCGATAGTCACTGTCCTGAACATCTGTCTGATCCTTCGATCTTCATATAAATGAACTGGGATCTTGAAGCTCTCTCTGTACCACCTCACTTCCATGTCCACAGCACTGAGACGGGGGGTGATGTGACAGGGGAGGATGACATCTTCACCAGGAGAGGCGATGAGGGGCTGATCAGAGCCAATAACAGAGCTGCCATCTGAAAAACAAACACTGGCAATTAGAAACAAACAAGCATTTACTCAAACAGTACCCTAGTAGAAGAAGAAGCAGCAAACAGCTATGAGATATGAGCTATAAGCTGTGACCATGAGAGCTCTACACTAAACATCCAGCTATGAGATATGAGCTATAAGCTGTGACCCTGGGAGCTCTACACTAAACATCCAGCTATGAGATATGAGCTATAAGCTGTGACCCTGGGAGCTCTACACTAAACATCCAGCTATGAGATGATATGAGCTATAAGCTGTGACCCTGAGACTTCTACACTAAACATCCAGCTATGAGATGTGACCTATAAGCTGTGACCCTGGGACTTCTACACTAAACATCCAGCTATGAGATATGAGCTATAAGCTGTGACCCTGGGAGCTCTACACTAAACATCCAGCTATGAGACATGAGGTATAAGCTGTGACCCTGAGACTTCTACACTAAACATCCAGCTATGAGATATGACCTATAAGCTGTGACCCTGAGACAACTAAACATCCAGCTATGAGATATGAGCTATAAGCTGTGACCATGAGAGCTCTACACTAAACATCCAGCTATGAGATATGAGCTATAAGCTGTGACCCTGGGAGCTCTCACTAAACATCCAGCTATGAGATATGAGCTATAGCTGTGACCCTGGGAGCTCTACACTAAACATCCAGCTATGAGATATGAGCTATAGCTGTGACCCTGAGACTTTCTACACTAAACATCCAGCTGTGAGATATGACCTATAGCTGTGACCCTGAGACTTCTACACTAAACATCCAGCTATGAGATATGAATGCTGCCCTGGGAGCTCTACACTAAACATCCAGCTATGAGATATGAGCTATAAGCTGTGACCCTGGGAGCTCTACACTAAACATCCAGCTATGAGATATGAGCTATAAGCTGTGACCCTGAGACTTCTACACTAAACATCCAGCTATGAGATATGACCTATAAGCTGTGACCCTGAGACTTCTACACTAAACATCCAGCTATGAGATATGAGCTATAAGCTGTGACCCTGGGAATTCTACACTAAACATCCAGCTATGAGATATGAGCTATAAGCTGTGACCCTGGGAGCTCTACACTAAACATCCAGCTATGAGATATGAGCTATAGCTGTGACCTGAGACTTCTACACTAAACATCCAGCTATGAGATATGAGCTATAAGCTGTGACCCTGGGAGCTCTACACTAAACATCCAGCTATGAGATGTGAGGCTATAAGCTGTGACCCTGGGAGCTCTACACTAAACATCCAGCTATGAGATGTGAGCTATAAGCTGTGACCCTGGGCGCTCTACACTAAACATCCAGCTATGAGATATGAGCTATAAGCTGTGACCCTGGGAGCTCTACACTAAACATCCAGCTGTGAACGCTGGTGCATTAGACCCACTGGTCCAGAACTCAATCAAAGTCCCAGTGCACTGTTAGTAAGTTAGGAGACTGAACAGGCAAATTGAACTACAATTCCCCTTCCCATAAAAACAGGACATCTCTGAACTTGTGATCTTGCATCTCAGTGAATCTGCCTGTTGAAAGATCTTCAGGTTAGCATTAGTGATGTGTCTCTTCATCAGTTTCATTTCTACAGCCCCTCTCATGTCTCTGTGTAGAAACAGCTGGTAGCCAACTCAAGACAATGAGACAGGTCCTCCCCAGGAATCTCATCTTCATTTCCCTGGGAAAACAACACAAGTGTTTGAGAGACAGTGACTGCTTTACGGTAAGGAAAGAAAGGGGGGGTTGGTGCTACACTGGGATAGATGTTATGGTATCCTCATTAAGGAAAGAGAAAGGGGGTTGGTGCTACACTGGGATAGATGTTATGGTATCCTCATTAAGGAAAAGAAAGGGGTTGGTGCTACACTGGGATAGATGTTATGGTATCCTCAGTAAGGAAAGAGAAAGGGGTTGGTGCTACACTGGGATAGATGTTATGGTATCCTCAGTAAGGAAAGAGAAAGGGGGTTGGTGCTACACTGGGATAGATGTTATGGTATCCTCAGTAAGGAAAGAAGAAAGGGGTTGGTGCTACACTGGGATAGATGTAATGGTATCCTCAGTAAGGAAAGAGAAAGGGGTTGGTGCTACACTGGGATAGATGTTATGGTATCCTCAGTAAGGAAAGAGAAAGGGGTTTGTGCTACACTGGGATAGATGTTATGGTATCCTCATTAAGGAAAGAGAAAGGGGTTGGTGCTACACTTGGATAGATGTTATGGTATCCTCAGTAAGGAAAGAGAAAGGGGTTGGTGCTACACTGGGATAGATGTTTTGCTGGTAAACTGCAGATCTTGTTTGATGATTCATCTGTTACTGTTTGTGTTACCAACCTTAACTAAGTGGTTTACTAAATACCATTTAGATATGTGGTCTATAGGATTGCTGTTATATTATATGAGAACTGCCTCGCCAATTAATTGTGAATATTTATATACATGATATTGGTGCTATAGAGGTCTGTGTCTTCTCTATTAATTGAGCCTTTAGCAGCTATTACAAAACTACTGATCTGGGTATTTTAGGGTGTATTCACACTGGGTTCATTTCAAACGTCCTCAGTTCGGTTCATTTGCTTTGAAACAATGTACCACCCTGCTAGCTGTTCACACTTGCCTTGTATACAAACGTACTGAGTTCTTTTGGAAATTAACTGGGTCTCGTTTTTGTGATTCACTTTCGTGTTTTCCCAGGACTCAGTTCACTTGTGTTCATATTGAAATAATCAAGTGAACTCGTTTTTTTATTAATAAAAGACCATCGGATGTTTCCATTTTCTGGCATTGCTTCTTCACACTCTGTAAATATTCAAATACAATAGCAGTACAGTAGCCTTCTGTATATATTGTTTAATGTTTTGCTTTTTTTTCATTTATATAAAATCCTTGTATATTGAAAAAAAAAAAAAAAACGGTATTATTAATAATGACAACAGATATAAAGGAATGTATTTTTTTTAGGGATATAGCTCCTCGTAAAACATTAGCATAGAGTGTGTACAGCGATGAATAAATTTGTGTTTTATTTCATTTATGCAAGACAACAGCGAACACGTAATTCATACCTGGGAACTATTTGGCAAACTCTGAGACTGACATCCTACTGTAGAGCATTGTTTTCTTCCTTTAAGTTTACTAAACCAAAATCAGGAACAGATAATAATTTAGAAAAAAAAAAATAAATCAGGTCCTATACAATATTTTTTTATTTTTTTTTTTTTTTTCCAGCACTGGTAAACATATTTATGTACACACAAGCATAACTTTACCCAAACAGACGTTTGTTAAAAACTGGACAACGAGCCAAAAACGGAATGTTTAACTTAAATACTGTACTATATTGTATAATAAAGTTGGTACTTGCACACTCCCTCGCACAACATCGTATACAGTAATCCACAAGTAGTGGGTGTTTTTAGGTAGGGCTATGTATTTTCACATTCATTAAAATCGCTGTTTTCATATGTATAATTAAGAGGCCAATTGGTATGGTAGGCTTGTGTTTTTTTTTCTTTGCTTCTCTTAGTGTCATTCAGGTGCTGACATTATGGTTTCTGCAACGTTGTCCTGTCTCTAACCCAGCCTTGCAATCTGCTTTCATGCTGCCTGCCTGTGCTTGATTAGTCTGTGTACCTGTTACCTCGACAACCGCTGATGCAGTTCTGCTATTGGCTTAACTTCAGGAAGCCTATACTCACCGTGGCATTTAAAAATGGGGAAGGAAACTAGCAGAGAGAGGGGGACACATTGTGAAAGCTTTGGGCAGAGCTGAGGCTGAGCTGAGAGCTGAGAGCTGAGCTGAGAGCTGAGAGCGAGCATCGTATTTGTTTTTGTCGTTTTCTTATTGATCTTTTTCATACTGAAAGAAAGCTATTCTAACTAAGCCGGTATCCAGCTGAGTAGCGTCCCTGTGAGCTGCAGCACCGCATCTGAGTTTTAAGCTGTTTGGTTCCCGGTAGTGGTAAGCCTTGTCTTCCGGGCGAAAGTGTTGAATGTTTTGTTTATTTGTTATATAGTACTGCTCGCCTCCGCTCTGCAAGCTTACTAGTGATTGCAGGTCTGCACTGCTTTGTACTGCATGCTATGGTTTGCTTTTGAATTGTTTTTTTAGTCTGTATGGTAGACAGTTTAAAAGGTACCACCCCCTTGGTATACTAATACTAATATGTATCTATGCTACTGCCTTTTTGTATTTTAAACTAATAGATTTAGATATTGTGACGCTGTGGAGGTATTGTGGATATTGTGCAATAGATTTATAACGGGTATTAAACTTCCAAAAAGATGTTCCCTAGATAATTGTTGTTTCTAAACTACTGGGTTTTTCTTAAAAATCTATTTAAAATAAAGGTTACCTGCAAAACTGATATACTCCACTGATATTGATATTCTATACTCTATACTAGCTACTTGTAAAGGATTGGGAAAACATGAGTGGTAGTTTGCACGTTTAGAATTTATCTTTTTGATTTGAATACTAATTGGGATTTGGGTAATATTGTTGTATTTGATTTCACTTTGATTTGTGTAATATTATTGTATTGAGTTTCATCTTTTGTTTTGTTGTCGATTTGGATTTGTAGTTGCTGCTTGAAGATTTCTCCTCTCCTCTGCAATGTAATGAAGGTTGTATTGAATACTGTTAATACAATATTGCCTTGACACACCGATTGAGTTAAGACTGAATATTTGTAAATCCATTAAGAGCTCTGTTAATTGGTTGAATCTTGAGTGTTTGATAGCATTGCTGTGTCTGCAATTAGTAAATTTATTCTAAATCTAAAAACTCATTTTTATTAATTTATTGCACAATTTTGCACAATAATATTCCTGTGTTTTACCACTTGCTATTTAAAATAAAACTATTTTTTGAAACTTCAATTGTGTCTCTGCCTCCTTGCATGGTGCACCGTACTAAAATTGCAATTAAAGAACCTCAGTATTTTTGAATTCTAAAGTGAACTTTAAGGTTTACAAGAGGACCTTGCCCTCTTTAAACACAAGGTGACGTAGTCGGTTTTGGTCCTAGGATCGTTCGAACAATTTAACCCCTTTAAGCCGTGTAGTAATGCTACACACATGCAGCTGTATTTTCTGCAAATGTGATTTTTTTCCCAAATGTCAGTGATGAATCATGAAAGCGAATGGAGGCAGTTGGCGTCATTCAACATGAATTCTACAAAAATAAAGAAAACAGCTTTTTTTTTTTTAAAAAAGAGGTAATAACAATCGCACCAACCAACCAGAGCCACGGTAATTTTAATAAATTCCCAGGTATGTTGATATTACAGCGAATACATTGGGTTTTGTCAGTCTGATTTGTATCTTTTCTGATCAAATTTCTAACAATGCTGTTTCCCTCGTTGTCCATATCACTCATCTGGACATTTTGACCACCTGTTTGTGTATGCATTAACTGTGCAGCTACTGTACAGCCAAATCTACCGGTTTGTTTCCTGTTTGCAAAAGAACCGAGACCGTCCAGTGTTCACTTTCACGTTTTTCAAGTGAACCGAACTCAGCTATTTTGCCATACGGTCTGAGACCACCTCTTCTAGTGGTCTCGGTTCGGTTGGTTTCGCTTGCCAATCGAACTCTGATGTTCACACTGCTCTCAAATGAACCGAACCGTACTGAGTAAGAAAAAAGCTCCAGTGTAAACAGGCCCTTAGATTCAGTTCAGTGCATTTGTCTACAATTGTATACTTGTGTGGCAGTGTGGAAATGTGTGTGGGTGGGGGGTGGGGGGTGGGGGGGGGTAGTTAAATTCCTCCCTGCAAAAACATGTGGGAATGTGGCTGGAGCCAGGAATTGAATAAGTGATTAAATGATTCATTAAAGTTCCAGCCACAGGTGTCTAAATAGGGTGATCACAGGTGTTAGTTAGTAAGAATAGGATTGATGTTGGTTGCACTTTGTACTGTACATTGAACCAGCACTGCTAAACATACCCCACTTCATAGTGTAATAGAGCTATAAAGACTGAAACAAATATACAGGCAGTCCTAAAAGATGCACTCTGATTGCTTAGTCACTTTCCATGTTAAACTGTGATAATATCAAGCACAAAGTCACAGTTCTGAACTGCATCTTAAACACAGACTGCCTCATATGGGTTTATATAGAAATCATAGCAGCTTTGCAGCTGAAAAACATCATGAGAATAAAAAGGATCTCATTTACATTTCATCACAATCACTTCAGTGTCACCAGTGTAGCAGCAGCCTGTCTGTGTATCACAGTTAGAACTAGTGATCTGATTATCAGCAGCCTGTCTGTGTATCACAGTTAGAACTAGTGATCTGATTATCAGCAGCCTGTCTGTGTATCACAGTTAGAACTAGTGATCTGATTATCAGCAGCGTGCCTGTGTATCACAGTTAGAACTAGTGATCTGATTATCAGCAGCCTGTCTGTGTATCACAGTTAGAACTAGTGATCTGATTATCAGCAGCGTGTCTGTGTATCACAGTTAGAACTAGTGATCTGATTATCAGCAGCCTGTCTGTGTCACAGTTAGAACTAGTGATCTGATTATCAGCAGCCTGTCTGTGTATCACAGTTAGAACTAGTGATCTGATTATCAGCAGCCTGCCTGTGTGTGTCACAGTTAGAACTAGTGATCTGATTATCAGCAGCCTGTCTGTGTATCACAGTTAGAACTAGTGATCTGATTATCAGCAGCCTGCCTGTGTATCACAGTTAGAACTAGTGATCTGATTATCAGCAGCCTGTCTGTGTATCACAGTTAGAACTAGTGATCTGATTATCAGCAGCCTGCCTGTGTATCACAGTTAGAACTAGTGATCTGATTATCAAGCAGCCTGTCTGTGTATCACAGTTAGAACTAGTGATCTGATTATCAGCAGCGTGCCTGTGTATCACAGTTAGAACTAGTGATCTGATTATCAGCAGCGTGCCTGTGTATCACAGTTAGAACTAGTGATCTGATTATCAGCAGCCTGTCTGTGTATCACAGTTAGAACTAGTGATCTGATTATCAGCAGCCTGCCTGTGTATCACAGTTAGAACTAGTGATCTGATTATCAGCAGCCTGCCTGTGTATCACAGTTAGAACTAGTGATCTGATTATCAGCAGCCTGTCTGTGTATCAGTTAGAACTAGTGATCTGATTATCAGCAGCCTGTCTGTGTCACAGTTAGAACTAGTGATCTGATTATCAGCAGCCTGCCTGTGTATCAGTTAGAACTAGTGATCTGATTATCAGCAGCCTGCCTGTGTATCACAGTTAGAACTAGTGATCTGATTATCAGCAGCCTGCCTGTGTATCACAGTTAGAACTAGTGATCTGATTATCAGCAGCCTGTCTGTGTATCACAGTTAGAACTAGTGATCTGATTATCAGCAGCCTGTCTGTGTATCACAGTTAGAACTAGTGATCTGATTATCAGCAGCCTGCCTGTGTATCACAGTTAGAACTAGTGATCTGATTATCAGCAGCCTGTCTGTGTATCAGTTAGAACTAGTGATCTGATTATCAGCAGCCTGCCTGTGTATCACAGTTAGAACCAGTGATCTGATTATCAGCAGCCTGTCTGTGTATCACAGTTAGAACTAGTGATCTGATTATCAGCAGCCTGCCTGTGTATCACAGTTAGAACTGGTGATCTGATTATCAGCAGCCTGTCTGTGTATCACAGTTAGAACTAGTGATCTGATTATCAGCAGCCTGTCTGTGTATCACAGTTAGAACTAGTGATCTGATTATCAGCAGCCTGCCCGTGTATCACAGTTAGAACTAGTGATCTGATTATCAGCAGCCTGTCTGTGTATCACAGTTAGAACTAGTGATCTGATTATCAGCAGCCTGTCTGTGTATCACAGTTAGAACTAGTGATCTGATTATCAGCAGCCTGCCTGTGTATCACAGTTAGAACTAGTGATCTGATTATCAGCAGCCTGTCTGTGTATCACAGTTAGAACTAGTGATCTGATTATCAGCAGCCTGCCTGTGTATCACAGTTAGAACTAGTGATCTGATTATCAGCAGCCTGCCTGTGTGTCACAGTTAGAACTAGTGATCTGATTATCAGCAGCCTGTCTGTGTATCACAGTTAGAACTAGTGATCTGATTATCAACAGCCTGCCTGTGTATCACAGTTAGAACTAGTGATCTGATTATCAGCAGCCTGTCTGTGTATCACAGTTAGAACTAGTGATCTGATTATCAGCAGCCTGCCTGTGTATCACAGTTAGAACTAGTGATCTGATTATCAGCAGCCTGTCTGTGTATCACAGTTAGAACTAGTGATCTGATTATCAGCAGCCTGTCTGTGTATCACAGTTAGAACTAGTGATCTGATTATCAGCAGCCTGCCTGTGTATCACAGTTAGAACTAGTGATCTGATTATCAGCAGCCTGCCTGTGTATCACAGAACTAGTGATCTGATTATCAGCAGCCTGCCTGTGTATCACAGTTAGAACTAGTGATCTGATTATCAGCAGCCTGCCTGTGTATCACAGTTAGAACTAGTGATCTGATTATCAGCAGCCTGTCTGTGTATCACAGTTAGAACTAGTGATCTGATTATCAGCAGCCTGTCTGTGTATCACAGTTAGAACTAGTGATCTGATTATCAGCAGCCTGTCTGTGTATCACAGTTAGAACTAGTGATCTGATTATCAGCAGCCTGCCTGTGTATCACAGTTAGAACTAGTGATCTGATTATCAGCAGCCTGTCTGTGTATCACAGTTAGAACTAGTGATCTGATTATCAGCAGCCTGTCCTGTGTGTATCACAGTTAGAACTAGTGATCTGATTATCAGCAGCCTGTCTGTGTATCACAGTTAGAACTAGTGATCTGATTATCAGCAGCCTGCCTGTGTATCACAGTTAGAACTAGTGATCTGATTATCAGCAGCCTGCCTGTGTATCACAGTTAGAACTAGTGATCTGATTATCAGCAGCCTGCCTGTGTATCACAGTTAGAACTAGTGATCTGATTATCAGCAGCCTGCCTGTGTATCACAGTTAGAACTAGTGATCTGATTATCAGCAGCCTGCCTGTGTATCACAGTTAGAACTAGTGATCTGATTATCAGCAGCCTGTCTGTGTATCACAGTTAGAACTAGTGATCTGATTATCAGCAGCCTGTCTGTGTTTCACAGTTAGAACTAGTGATCTGATTATCAGCAGCCTGCCTGTGTATCACAGTTAGAACTAGTGATCTGATTATCAGCAGCCTGTCTGTGTATCACAGTTAGAACTAGTGATCTGATTATCAGCAGCCTGCCTGTGTATCACAGTTAGAACTAGTGATCTGATTATCAGCAGCCTGCCTGTGTATCACAGTTAGAACTAGTGATCTGATTATCAGCAGCCTGTCTGTGTATCACAGTTAGAACTAGTGATCTGATTATCAGCAGCCTGTCTGTGTATCACAGTTAGAACTAGTGATCTGATTATCAGCAGCCTGTCTGTGTATCACAGTTAGAACTAGTGATCTGATTATCAGCACCCTGCCTGTGTATCACAGTTAGAACTAGTGATCTGATTATCAGCAGCCTGTCTGTGTATCACAGTTAGAACTAGTGATCTGATTATCAGCAGCCTGCCTGTGTATCACAGTTAGAACTAGTGATCTGATTATCAGCAGCCTGCCTGTGTATCACAGTTAGAACTAGTGATCTGATTATCAGCAGCCTGTCTGTGTATCACAGTTAGAACTAGTGATCTGATTATCAGCAGCCTGCCTGTGTATCACAGTTAGAACTAGTGATCTGATTATCAGCAGCCTGCCTGTGTATCACAGTTAGAACTAGTGATCTGATTATCAGCAGCCTGCCTGTGTATCACAGTTAGAACTAGTGATCTGATTATCAGCACCCTGCCTGTGTATCACAGTTAGAACTAGTGATCTGATTATCAGCAGCCTGTCTGTGTATCACAGTTAGAACTAGTGATCTGATTATCAGCAGCCTGCCTGTGTATCACAGTTAGAACTAGTGATCTGATTATCAGCAGCCTGCCTGTGTATCACAGTTAGAACTAGTGATCTGATTATCAGCAGCCTGTCTGTGTATCACAGTTAGAACTAGTGATCTGATTATCAGCAGCCTGTCTGTGTATCACAGTTAGAACTAGTGATCTGATTATCAGCAGCCTGCCTGTGTGTCACAGTTAGAACTAGTGATCTGATTATCAGCAGCCTGCCTGTGTATCACAGTTAGAACTAGTGATCTGATTATCAGCACCCTGCCTGTGTATCACAGTTAGAACTAGTGATCTGATTATCAGTAGCCTGCCTGTGTATCACAGTTAGAACTAGTGATCTGATTATCAGCAGCCTGCCTGTGTATCACAGTTAGAACTAGTGATCTGATTATCAGCAGCCTGCCTCTGTATCACAGTTAGAACTAGTGATCTGATTATCAGCAGCCTGTCTGTGTATCACAGTTAGAACTAGTGATCTGATTATCAGCAGCCTGTCTGTGTATCACAGTTAGAACTAGTGATCTGATTATCAGCAGCCTGCCTGTGTATCACAGTTAGAACTAGTGATCTGATTATCAGCAGCCTGTCTGTGTATCACAGTTAGAACTAGTGATCTGATTATCAGCAGCCTGCCTGTGTATCACAGTTAGAACTAGTGGTCTGATTATCAGCAGCCTGCCTGTGTATCACAGTTAGAACTAGTGATCTGATTATCAGCAGCCTGTCTGTGTATCACAGTTAGAACTAGTGATCTGATTATCAGCAGCCTGCCTGTGTATCACAGTTAGAACTAGTGATCTGATTATCAGCAGCCTGCCTGTGTATCACAGTTAGAACTAGTGATCTGATTATCAGCAGCCTGTCTGTGTATCACAGTTAGAACTAGTGATCTGATTATCAGCAGCCTGCCTGTGTATCACAGTTAGAACTAGTGATCTGATTATCAGCAGCCTGTCTGTGTATCACAGTTAGAACTAGTGATCTGATTATCAGCAGCCTGTCTGTGTATCACAGTTAGAACTAGTGATCTGATTATCAGCAGCCTGCCTGTGTATCACAGTTAGAACTACTAATCTGATTATCAGCAGCCTGCCTGTGTATCACAGTTAGAACTAGTGATCTGATTATCAGCAGCCAGTCTGTGTATCACAGTTAGAACTAGTGATCTGATTATCAGCAGCCTGTCTGTGTATCACAGTTAGAACTAGTGATCTGATTATCAGCAGCCTGCCTGTGTATCACAGTTAGAACTAGTGATCTGATTATCAGCAGCCTGTCTGTGTATCACAGTTAGAACTAGTGATCTGATTATCAGCAGCCTGCCTGTGTATCACAGTTAGAACTAGTGATCTGATTATCAGCAGCCTGTCTGTGTATCACAGTTAGAACTAGTGATCTGATTATCAGCAGCCTGTCTGTGTATCACAGTTAGAACTAGTGATCTGATTATCAGCAGCCTGCCTGTGTATCACAGTTAGAACTAGTGATCTGATTATCAGCAGCCTGTCTGTGTCACAGTTAGAACTAGTGATCTGATTATCAGCAGCCTGCCTGTGTATCACAGTTAGAACTAGTGATCTGATTATCAGCAGCCTGCCTGTGTATCACAGTTAGAACTAGTGATCTGATTATCAGCAGCCTGTCTGTGTATCACAGTTAGAACTAGTGATCTGATTATCAGCAGCCTGCCTGTGTATCACAGTTAGAACTAGTGATCTGATTATCAGCAGCCTGCCTGTGTATCACAGTTAGAACTAGTGATCTGATTATCAGCAGCCTGCCTGTGTATCACAGTTAGAACTAGTGATCTGATTATCAGCAGCCTGTCTGTGTATCACAGTTAGAACTAGTGATCTGATTATCAGCAGCCTGCCTGTGTATCACAGTTAGAACTAGTGATCTGATTATCAGCAGCCTGCCTGTGTATCACAGTTAGAACTAGTGATCTGATTATCAGCAGCCTGTCTGTGTATCACAGTTAGAACTAGTGATCTGATTATCAGCAGCCTGCCTGTGTATCACAGTTAGAACTAGTGATCTGATTATCAGCAGCCTGCCTGTGTATCACAGTTAGAACTAGTGATCTGATTATCAGCAGCCTGCCTGTGTATCACAGTTAGAACTAGTGATCTGATTATCAGCAGCCTGCCTGTGTATCACAGTTAGAACTAGTGATCTGATTATCAGCAGCCTGTCTGTGTATCACAGTTAGAACTAGTGATCTGATTATCAGCAGCCTGCCTGTGTATCACAGTTAGAACTAGTGATCTGATTATCAGCAGCCTGCCTGTGTATCACAGTTAGAACTAGTGATCTGATTATCAGCAGCCTGCCTGTGTATCACAGTTAGAACTAGTGATCTGATTATCAGCAGCCTGACTGTGTATCACAGTTAGAACTAGTGATCTGATTATCAGCAGCCTGTCTGTGTATCACAGTTAGAACTAGTGATCTGATTATCAGCAGCCTGCCTGTGTATCACAGTTAGAACGAGTGATCTGATTATCAGCAGCCTGTCTGTGTATCAGTTAGAACTAGTGATCTGATTATCAGCAGCCTGTCTGTGTATCACAGTTAGAACTAGTGATCTGATTATCAGCACCCTGCCTGTGTATCACAGTTAGAACTAGTGATCTGATTATCAGCAGCCTGTCTGTGTATCACAGTTAGAACTAGTGATCTGATTATCAGCAGCCTGCCTGTGTATCACGGTTAGAACGAGTGATCTGATTATCAACAGCCTGTCTGTGTATCACAGTTAGAACTAGTGATCTGATTATCAGCAGCCTGTCTGTGTATCACAGTTAGAACTAGTGATCTGATTATCAGCAGCCTGCCTGTGTATCACAGTTAGAACTAGTGATGTGATTATCAGCAGCCTGCCTGTGTATCACAGTTAGAACTAGTGATCTGATTATCAGCAGCCTGTCTGTGTATCACAGTTAGAACTAGTGATCTGATTATCAGCAGCCTGCCTGTGTATCAAAGTTAGAACTAGTGATCTGATTATCAGCAGCCTGTCTGTGTATCACAGTTAGAACTAGTGATCTGATTATCAAAAGCCTGCCTGTATCACAGTTAGAACTAGTGATCTGATTATCAGCAGCCTGCCTGTGGTTCACATGGGTTGTTAGAACTAGTGATCTGATTATCAGCAGCCTGCCTGTGTATCACAGTTAGAACTAGTGATCTGATTATCAGCAACATTGCCTGTGTATCACAGTTAGAACTAGTGATCTGATTATCACCAGCCTGCCTGTGTATCACAGTTAGAACTAGTGATCTGATTATCAGCAGCCTGTCTGTGTATCACAAAATAGAACTAGTGATCTGATTATCAGCAGCCTGTCTGTGTATCACAGTTAGAACTAGTGATCTGATTATCAAGCAGCCTGCCTGTGTCACAGTTAGAACTAGTGATCTGATTATCAGCAGCCTGTCTGTGTCACAGTTAGAACTAGTGATCTGATTATCAGCAGCCTGCCTGTGTATCACAGTTAGAACTAGTGATCTGATTATCAAAGCAGCCTGTCTGTATCACAGTTAGAACTAGTGATCTGATTCTCAGCAGCCTGTCTGTGTTTCACAGTTAGAACTAGTGATCTGATTATCAGCAGCCTGTGTATCACAGTTAGAACTAGTGATCTGATTATCAAAAGCCTGCCTAGGTATCACAGTTAGAAAATGTTTGATCTGATTATCAGCAGCCTGTCTGTGTATCACAGTTAGAACTAGTGATCTGATTATCAATTTAAATCCTGTGTATCACAGTTAGAACTAGTGATCTGATTATCAGCAGCCTGCCTGTGTATTGTGTTAGAACTAGTGATCTGATTATCAAAAGCCTGCCTGTGTATCACAGTTAGAACTAGTGATCTGATTATCAGCAGCCTGCCTGTGTATCACAGTTAGAACTAGTGATCTGATTATCAACAAAGAAGCCTGCCTGTGTATCAAAGTTAGAACTAGTGATCTGATTATCAGCAGCCTGCCTGTGTATCACAAAGAGAACTAGTGATCTGATTATCAGCAGCCTGCCTGTATCACAGTTAGAACTAGTGATCTGATTATCAGCAGCCTGTCTGTGTATCACAGTTAGAACTAGTGATCTGATTATCAGCAGCCTGCCTGTGTATCACAGTTAGAACTAGTGATCTGATTATCAGCAGCCTGTCTGTGTATCACAGTTAGAACTAGTGATCTGATTATCAGCAGCCTGCCTGTGTATCACAGTTAGAACTAGTGATCTGATTATCAGCAGCCTGCCTGTGTATCACAGTTAGAACTAGTGATCTGATTATCAGCAGCCTGCCTGTGTATCACAGTTAGAACTAGTGATCTGATTATCAGCAGCCTGTCTGTGTATCACAGTTAGAACTAGTGGTCTGATTATCAGCAGCCTGCCTGTGTATCACAGTTAGAACTAGTGATCTGATTATCAGCAGCCTGACTGTGTATCACAGTTAGAACTAGTGATCTGATTATCAGCAGCCTGTCTGTGTATCACAGTTAGAACTAGTGATCTGATTATCAGCAGCCTGCCTGTGTATCACAGTTAGAACTAGTGATCTGATTATCAGCAGCCTGCCTGTGTATCACAGTTAGAACTAGTGATCTGATTATCAGCAGCCTGCCTGTGTATCACAGTTAGAACTAGTGATCTGATTATCAGCAGCCTGTCTGTGTATCACAGTTAGAACTAGTGATCTGATTATCAGCAGCCTGCCTGTGTATCACAGTTAGAACTAGTGATCTGATTATCAGCAGCCTGCCTGTGTATCACAGTTAGAACTAGTGATCTGATTATCAGCAGCCTGACTGTGTATCACAGTTATTATTATTTCTTGTTGTTATTGGTTACCAGGTATCTTTGCAGTACCTGTATTTGAGTCACAATGATGACACACGTTCTAAACACTGTAATGAATACAAGCTGAACCTGAACTTGCTTACTGCTCTATTCTGCATTTGGAAACTACAACTAGAAACTACATTTCTCATCACAGAATAGTGGGGTTCCCATAATCAATCCCAGTTAATGGATATTCTGTGTATCTTAACCATAATATTTACACATCATTTAACACTCCTTTAACAGAACACAATTAATCAGGGCTAAGTTAGGTTAGTTGAAACCCTTGGAATTATTGATACAAATACAAGAATAAACCAATGGTTCTCAGTGTGTGGAGCAGTGTATGGGTTAGGGTTAGGGTTATAGAGAGAAGCTGGTTGAAATGGCTCTCAGTGTGTGGAGCAGTGCATGGGTTAGGGTTAGGGTTATAGAGAGAAGCTGGTTGAAATGGCTCTCAGTGTGTGGAGCAGTGCATGGTTTAGGGTTATAGAGAGAAGCTGGTTGAAATGGCTCTCAGTGTGTGGAGCAGTGCATGGGTTAGGGTTAGGGCAATAGAGAGGGGTTTAGTAGTTCCCAAACCGGAGCCGGAAAGTGTAACATTTTCTCATTTAGTTTTGGATTTACATGTTTACATTAACATCATTGTATTTAGGCTGCAAGCTCTATAGCTGCCCAGCCAATAGGAGTGGAGATGAGGGGCGGAGACAGCAGTGATTCCGTCTTTGTTACGTAGAGAGAGGCAAGCAGCTTGACAAGTGTGCTAAGAGTTATTCAGCTCTACTAGTTTAGTAGTGATTGTAACTTTATTAAAGATACTAGTTTGTCATTCATAAATATTAGAGCTGCACAGGGTATTTAGTGTTGGACCTGTGAACAGGCTCGAGTCTTAACCTCAGAAGCTCGATAGCATTCACAAACAGACTCCTCTCCTCAATGATAATCTATGGGGTTTGACTCGATAGCGTTCACAAACAGGCTCCTCAATGATAATCTATGGGGGTTTGAGTTCCAGGTACAAATTAGACAAAAAAGACTTGCACACCTTTCTTCCATTCCAGCTTTCCACACTATGTGGAGTCACATCATTTAATGAATTGATTCCAGAGCCTCTGACTACAAAGCTAATGATTTACCTTTCTCATTGTAAACCACATACCATTGACCAGTATCACTTCTCATCTCAATCACAGACTGTGTCTTCATTGCATTGCTCTCTCACTGTAAACCACATACCATTGACCAGTATCACTTCTCATCTCAATCACAGACTGTTTCTTCCTCATTACATTGCTCAGGCAAACAGAAGTGAATTTAAGTTAGGTTACTTCATTAAAACTTGTATTGATTAACAAACCAAGTCACTTATTATTTACAATTCGTAAGCAATAATAATAATAATAAAAAAGACTTTAAAGAGTTAGAGACATTATTTTAGACACTTTGCTTATCAAACAATAATCTAGTTTAAAAAAAAACATAACAAGTGCTCTGGCTTTTCTTTTCTGTACCACATCATGGATCGTTATTGCACTAGAGAAGCCATTTTGAAAAGAGCTTTGAAACACACTTTAAAGTTATAACTGTAAAAGATTGTCAGGATGTTAACAATGAAAAGATACTGGTGCATTATTTAAACAATTGTAACAGCACAATTGTGGACCAGCCATTAAACAGTTGTAGCAGTCACAGAACGCTATATTTAAACAGTTGTCAGCAAACAGCGGGGCGTGGAACGCTATATTTAAACAGTTGTAGCAGCACGCAAACGTGGAAGTCTATATTTAAACAGTTGTAGCAGCACGGGGCGTGGAACGCTATATTTAAACAGTTGTAACAGCACGCGGGGCGTGGAACGCTATATTTAAACAGTTGTAGCAGCAGCACGCGGGGCGTGGAACGCTATATTTAAACAGTTGTAGCAACGCACGCTGGGACGTGGACGCTATATTTAAACAGTTGTAGCAGCACGCGGGGACGTGGAACGCTATATTTAAACAGTTGTAACAGCACGCGGGACGTGGAACGCTATATTTAAACAGTTGTGTTAACACGCGGGGCGTGGAACGCTATATTTAAACAGTTGTATCAGCACGCGGGGACGTGGAACGCTATATTTAAACAGTTGTAGCAGCACGCGGGGCGGGAACGCTATATTTAAACAGTTGTAGCAGCACGCCAGGGGCGTGGAACGCTATATTTAAACAGTTGTAGCAGCACGCGGGGCGTGGAACGCTATATTTAAACAGTTGTAGCAGCACGCGGGGGCGTGGAACGCTATATTTAAACAGTTGTAGCAGCACGCGACGTGGAACGCTATATTTAAACAGTTGTAGCAGCACGCCGGGGCGTGGAACGCTATATTTAAACAGTTGTAGCAGCACGCCGGGGGCGTGGAACGCTATATTTAAACAGTTGTAACAGCACGGGGGGCGTGGAACGCTATATTTAAACAGTTGTAGCAGCACGCCGGGACGTGGACGCTATATTTAAACAGTTGTAGCAGGCCGGGATGTGGAACGCTATATTTAAACAGTTGTAGCAGCACGCGGGGACGTGGAACGCTATATTTAAACAGTTGTAGCAGCACGCGGGGACGTGGAACGCTATATTTAAACAGTTGTAGCAGCACGCGGGACGTGGAACGCTATATTTAAACAGTTGTAGCAGCACGGGGCGTGGGCGCTATATTTAAACAGTTGTAACAGCACGCCGGGACGTGGAACGCTATATTTAAACAGTTGTAGCAGCACGCCGGGACGTGGAACGCTATATTTAAACAGTTGTAGCAGCACGCGGGGATGTGGAACGCTATATTTAAACAGTTGTAGCAGCACGCGGGGACGTGGAACGCTATATTTAAACAGTTGTAGCAGCACGCCGGGACGTGGAACGCTATATTTAAACAGTTGTAGCAGCACGCGGGGACGTGGAACGCTATATTTAAACAGTTGTAGCAGCACGCAGAGACGTGGAACGCTATATTTAAACAGTTGTAGCAGCACGCCGGGACATGGAACGCTATATTTAAACAGCTGTATCAGCACGCCGGGACATGGAACGCTATATTTAAACAGCTGTATCAGCACGCCGGGACGTGGAACGCTATATTTAAACAGTTGTAGCAGCACGCCGGGACGTGGAACGCTATATTTAAACAGTTGTAGCAGCACGTGGGGATGTGGAACGCTATATTTAAACAGTTGTAACAGCACGCCGGGACATGGAACGCTATATTTAAACAGTTGTAGCAACACGCGGGGACGTGTAACTAAGGTTGCCATCCGTTCCGTATAATACGGAATTGTCCTGTATTGGTAAATTAAATGTTGTGTTCGGTTTCAATCGATACGGAACGCAATTTTTTCCATATTTTGCACTACTGAGTCAAATGTATTTTTCAAGCATGAGAAGTCAGAGATCTCCGTCTCTGATGAAGCACCAACTTCTTACCGGAACCGGGTCCATCTCAGAGTTATCAGGTAATTATGGGAGGTGTAGTTCATTTGATTAACAATTATTCACTTTACACATACTGCGCGAAAAGGATCGACTAGCACGAGGCAGTTCTGAATCCTATTGGGTGGTGTGTGCCGCTGTCAGCTATAGCTCTAGCTAGAGCGATTACAATTATATTAGCTAACGTTAGATAGCTAATGTTACCCACCGCAATTTCTAGCCATTCACGGACCCGAGCACGAAGTTATGATTTCCTTCTGTAATGCGGTCTCTGGTCTCTTTTTTTGCTTTCTTGTGGACTTTAAGTGTAATTATTTTAATTAATTACGCATTAGACAGTGTTGTTCTTGTGTAGTTTTGACGTTTGACTTTTGAGCGCACCACTAATTAGTAGCTAACGTTACTCTTAACGTTTTAAATGGACTTTATACTTTATGTGCGTGCACTCGTAATCCGTTCATCATTCTAAGTGTATTTTCTTGATGTGTGATATGTAAATAGCGTTTTAATGTATCGATCATTTTCTGGGTTTTAATAGTATGTATTGAACGTGCTGCTGTTATTATTTGCATTACACAATTCGTATTTTAATATTGAAATAACAAGCTAGTATTACTTAATGTAGTTAGAGTGAAGTTTTATTCATTATTATTGATTTTATATATATATATATATATATATATATATGTATGTATGTATGTATGTATGTATGTGTGTATATATATATATATATGTATGTATGTATGTATGTATGTAAAATCCAGATGAATCTGCAGATGGCATTGTGAAATGCATCACCAGCTCACTGGAGAGGTTTGGATTATCTCTGAACTCAGTTTCAGCTTTTAGTGGTGACAACACGCATGTCAACTATGGTGTCCATCGCAAAGCAAATGGAGCGACAGCCGAAACAGATGTTCAGTAGAGCTTATCAAAAGTGAGCTCCTTGTGAGCCTCAGTTTTGATTTGGGGTGTGCAGACTTCCACTCCTTGATCATGGAGGACAAACCTCTCCTTGCTGCTGCAAGAAGCAACCAAAAATATGCATGGAAAAGGAAATAAAGAACTTAATTCAAATATATGTTGGTACCATCCATGTTTGGGCACAACAGCATTGTTATTAGCTCATCATAAGCACTTTGTAAATCAGTAATAATTTCTACTTTACTAACAATTTCTAAATTCACATATCTTGGTCATTTTAAAAACCAATTCTGATTCTTTAAAGACTTACAAACACAGGCTAAGAATTTAGCAGAATTTGTATATGCAGAGAGTTTACGAAGATCAATATATCTTTTTTTTATTATTTATCTTTAGCTTTATGCAGGAAATTCATTCTGGCATGTGACTTCCTGTCCTCAGAAATTTCATCGGGAACCAGGGCAGGTTGCATGTCCACTGCTTCATTTGAAATGTGCAATAGCTTTGTGGTATTCATTTTAAAGAGGACATTTATTTTAAAGGGAACTTGTAATTCCACATAGTTCTAGCTTTTTCATTGATCTTTGTTTGAATTGAATGTGTGTGAAATCCTGACATTTGTTTGAATTGCCAAGAATCTACAAAAGTGCCCTGGAACTAACGTTATATAAGAACATTAGAACACAAGAAAGTTTACAAATGAGAGGAGGCCATTCAGCCCATCTTGCTCGTTTGGTTGTTAGTAGCTTATTGATCCCAGAATCTCATCAAGCAGCTTCTTGAAGGATCCCAGGGTGTCAGCTTCAACATCATTACTGGGGAGTTGGTTCCAGACCCTCACAATTCTCTGTGTAAAAAAAGTGCCTCCTATTTTCTGTTCTGAATGCCCCTTTATCTAATCTCCATTTAAGACCCCTGGTCCTTGTTTCTTTTTTCAGGTCAAAGAAGTCCCCTGGGTCGACATTGTCTATACCTTTTAGGATTTTGAATGTTTGAATCAGATCGCTGCGTAGTCTTCATGTTCAAGACTGAATAGATTCAATTATTTTAGCCTGTCTGCATACGACATGCCTTTTAAACCCGGGATAATGCTGGTTGCTCTTCTTTGCACTCTTTCTAGAGCAGCAATATCCTTTTTGTAACGAGGTGACCAGAACTGAACACAATATTCTAGGTGAGGTCTTACCAATGCATTGTAGAGTTTTAACATTACTTCCCTTGATTTAAATTCAACACTTCTCACAATATATCCGAGCATCTTGTTAGCCTTTTTTATAGCTTCCCCACATTGTCTAGATGAAGACATTTCTGAGTCAACATAAACTCCTAGGTCTTTTTCATAGTTCCCTTCTTCAATTTCAGTATCTCCCATATGATATTTATAATGCATATTTTTATTTCCTGCATGCAATACTTTACACTTTTCTCTATTAAATTTCATTTGCCATGTGTCTGCCCAGTTCTGAATGCTGTCTAGATCATTTTGAATGACCTTTGCTGCTTCAACAGTGTCTGCCACTCCTCCTATTTTTGTGTCGTCTGCAAATTTAACGAGTTTGCTTACTATATCAGAGTCTAAATCATTAGTGTAGATTAGGAATAGCAGAGAACCTAGTACTGATCCCTGTGGTACACTACTGGTTACCTCGCTCCATTTTGAGGTTTCTCCTCTAATCAGTACTTTCTGTTTTCTACATGTTAACCACTCCCTAATCCATGTGCATGCATTTCCTTGAATCCCTACTGCGTTTAGTTTGAGAATTAATCTTTTATGCAGGACTTTGTCAAAAGCTTTCTGGAAATCTAAATAAACCATGTCATATGCTTTGCAATTATCCATTGTCAATGTTGAATCCTCAAAAAAGTCAAGTAGGTTAGTTAGACACGATCTCCCTTTCCTAAAACCATGCTGACTGTCTCCCAGGATATTGTTACCATATAGGTAATTTTCCAATTTGGATCTTATTATAGTTTCCATAAGTTTACATATAATAGAAGTCAGGCTTATTGGTCTGTAGTTACCTGGTTTGGTTTTATCTCCCTTTTTGTGGATCAGTATTACGTTTGCTATTTTCCAGTCTGTCGGTACAACCCCTGTGTCAAGAGACTGTTGCATGATCTTGGTTAGCGGTTTGTAAATAACTTCTTTCATTTCTTTGAGTACTATTGGGAGGATCTCATCTGGCCCAGGGGATTTGTTTATTTTAAGAGCTCCTAGTCTCTTTAACACTTCTGCCTCTGTTATGCTAAATTTATTTTAAACTGGATAGGAACAGGTTGACATGTGGGGCATGTTGTCCATGTCCTCCTTTGTAAAAACCTGTGAAAAGTAATAATTTAATATATTTGCTATTTTTTTTCTTCATCTATGATTTTGCCATTTGTGTCTCTTAACCTCCTCTTTGAATGTTCTCTTGCTGTTATAATATTGGAAAAACATTTTGGAATTGGTTTTAGCCCCCTTAGCAATATTGATTTCTATCTCTCTCTTGCCTTTCTAACTTCCTTTTTTTGACTTGTGTTTGCAGTTCCAAGTACTCTTTCTGTGTACTTTGTTTTTGGTCCCTTTTAAACGCTCTGTAAAGTGCCTTTTTTTCGCTGAATATTTTTTTAATTGATCTGTTAAACCATTTTGGCCATTTTGTTTTAGATTTAGATTTGTCTACTTTTGGGATGTAATTGTTTTGTGCCTCTAGTACTACATATTTAAAAACAGCCATCCTTTTTTCTGTGGATGTTTTCTCTATTTTACTCAATCTACTTCTGTTAGTCTCTGTTTCATACCTTCATAGTTTAGCTTTTCTAAAATTGTAAACCTTAGCTTTAGTCATTACTTTTGGGGTTTTAAAAAATACTTCAAATGAGGCCATGTTGTGGTCTGAGTTTGCCAATGGCTCTCTGACCTCTGTTTTAGTTATTCTGTCTTCATTATTTGAAAAGACTAAATCAAGGCATGCCTCCCCTCTAGTCGGTGCCTTGACAAATTGCGTTAGGAAGCAGTCATTTGTCATTTCCACCATTTCAATTTCGTTTGTCGTGCCCCCCATCGTGTTTTCCCATTTTATACAGGGGAAGTTGAAATCCCCCATTAGTATGGCTTCTCCTTTTCTACACGCATTTCTAATGTCATTGTACAACAGATTATTTTGCTCAGCGTCTTAATTTGGTGGTCTATAGCATGCTCCTATTATGCCCTTTGAATTTGTGTCCATTATTCTGACCCATATAGATTCTGCATTGTTTTCTTTGTCCTGATTTAACACCTGGGCTTCAAGACTATTTCTTATGTATAGCGCTACCCCTCCGCCTCTTCTGTCCTGCCTGTCTTTCCTATATAGTGTGTACCCACTAATATTATATTTGTCTCCATCACTCTCAGACAACCAAGTTTCTGTAACACCTGTCACATTGTAGTTACTTGTTAGTGCAGTAGCTTCAAGTTCTAACATTTTGTTTCTGAGACTTCTAGCATTAAGATAAATACATTTAATAGTTGTCTTATTGTTATTATTATTATTATTTATTTCTTAGCAGACGCCCTTATCCAGGGCGACTTACAATCGTAAGCAAATAAATTTCAAGTATCACAGTACAAGTAATAATACAATTAAGAGCAAGATAAATACAATAGTCTTACCTGAGTTGTTGCCCTTGTTTTGATGTGGTCTCCCTTCTGTTTTTTTTGTTTTCTCCCCCCTTCCTTTCTGGTTTAAATGCTTCTGGACCTCCTGAAGGATCCTTTCTCCGAGTAGATTGGTTCCCTTTCTGTTTAAGTGCAGTCCGTCCCACCTATATAGATAGTCCTTGTTGTAGAATGTGCTCCAATGTTCAAGAAAGGTGAAGCCTTCCTGTGTGCACCACGATTTCAGCCATGCATTTTGATTTTGTATTTCCAGCTGTCCATAATGTCCTTTGCAAGGTGCCAGCAGTATCCCAGAAAATACCACAATTTTGGTCTTGTCTTTTAATTTCCTTCCTAGCTCTCTGAATTTGTTTTACATGGATCTTGGTCTGTCTCTTCCAATGTTGTTTGTACCGATGTGGATGACTACTACCGGGTCGTCTCCTGTTTGTTCTAGGAGCCTGTCCACATTCTCAGTGATGTGTTTGACTGAGGCTCCTGGAAGACAGCACACTGTTGTAGTAAGGGTGTCCAAACTGCGAACTGAACTTGCTGTGTTTCTCAATATGGAGTCCCCAACAATCATGACCTGCCTTCTTTTTGCTGCCTGATCGGCACTGTTTATAGGGTCCTGGATGTTGTTTCTTTCATTCTCTTGATGTTGGTTTTGGTCATCTAAATGTTGAAGTGGCTCAAATTTGTTGGATGTCTGGATTTCTGGTGGTTGTGTTTGACAAAGTTTCTTTTTTTCCCTGCTTCTGCCTATCTGAACCCAGCTGTTTTGACTCTCTTCCATCTCCCTGGTGGCTTTCAGTCTGCTAGGGGTGCAGACTTCCATGAATTGTGGGTGTGTCAGCTCCTCAAGCTCCTGTTGCTGTCTCATTTCCTCCAGCTCCTTTTCTAACAGACTTAATCGTTGAAGCAAGTCCTGGATCGTGCGGCACTTTACACAAACTTGGTTGAGCTCTGTTGGGTTTTCTCGGATTTCCCACATTATGCAGTTGTCACAGATTACTGACTTGAAGACCATGATTACTGGCTTGAACACATTTATATAATAAATGTTTTTGGCCAATAGAAAACGTAAAAAAAGCCTATGATGCTTTCATTTGTCAAAATATCTTAAAATACATTAACTAATAATTATGTTTTAAGAGGTCTACTGTATCTGTGAGAGTAAAAAAATAAAAATGTGTGTGGTTTGGGGCGGGGCACGGGTGTTGCGTGGCATTGCGTTAGTGTCTGTTCCTTATTTTTGAGGTCATGAGTTGGCAACCCTACGTGTAACGCTATATTTAAACAGTTGTAGCAGCACTCAGGGACGTGTAACACTAGATTTTTCAGAACCCCGCGACTTACTGTTGAAAAGAGCTGTTCCATTAGCTATTGTAACTTTAAACACTCAGATTTAGAGTCTGCTTACCTGCTTTCACTTTCACTTGCACTCTGTCTTCGTGCTTCAGTTCAGCTCTCAAACTCTTAAGAATAAATAGAAGCAGCTTTTTAAACTGCATCAGTACAGCTGAGTTTAGATATGAGAAGTGTATTCTAAAGATTTACACACTCTGTAAAGAACTTCCCATCTGTTTGATAAGCTTTCTAGTCTGTCTAAAGCTACAGGTCAAAGTACAATTCCTGCACCGTTACCTGAGCAACAGCACTTGTGAAACACACCCACACTGTCTGCCAGTGAAAGATTGTTTACTTGGTTCAGACACTCCTCAAAAAACAAACCAACACACAGGGTGGAAAATGTAACGGTAAAACACTTTGTTACACTACTTAAGTATTTGTGTTCGGGATCTGTACTTTATTTTTGGGATACTTGTACTTTTCCTCAAGTATGTTTGTTTAGTAAGTAGTGTACTTTTTACTGCACTACATTTCCCAGAAGCATCTCGTTACTCGTTCTTTCAGCACCCTGACTCTTGCAACAGTGTATACTTGCAAGATGGACAACACACACCTCACACCCCAAGCCTGACACCCCAAGCCTGGCATCCTTTAACTCCGCCTCTACAGTGACGCAGTTTCCAAGTCCTCACATTGATCCCACCCATGTGAAGTCGGTTTTTTTTTTTTTGTTTACGGAATCTACTTTTCTCTGTATTGTCAATGTCATAACATGTAATATGCCCATTTAATTTATGTTTTTCAAATAATGAATACATCGACATTGCGTTCTAAATAAATCATTTAATCATCATGACATTTATAAAGGCAGTATTAATTAATGCGCTTACGTTTTCATATAATATATACAAAAGCAGTAATCGTTAACTATTTGCGGTATGTAATGTATGTAAAAAAAAAAAGACAATCTGCAAGCATTGTTGGGAATGGTCTTGATGTCAGCTTCTTTGGAAACTGTTCAATTATCCGTTTGTTTCTATTGCAACAATACTGTTAGAACGGAACCCTATAAAATGTACCACTGGATTTTGGAACAAGGTACGATGGTACCTGTGAAAGTACAACTGTATAAATGGGTAATTTGTATGTAAAAATAATGTGATATCTTGTAACAATTGTAAGTCACCCTGGATAAGGGCCTGCTAAGAAAAATAATAATAATAATAATAATAATAACTAGGAGTTCTGTAACCACTGGGGTTTTTAACGAAGAACTTGATTACAATCTTTGCTCTTATGATTTATTATGTATATTAGGTTCTAATTTGTGGCATGGTGGTGTGGTGGTTAGCGCTGCTGCCTCACAGCTCCAGGGTCCCAGGTTTGATTCCCGTTTCAGGGGAGTTTGCATGTTCTCCCTGTGTTCGTGTTGGTTTCACCAGGCACACGGTTTCCTCCCCTCATCCAAAAAACATAGTGGTCAGGTTGATTGGTCACTCTAAATTGCCCTCTGTGTGCATGCTTGTGTGAGTGTGAGAGTTGGACTGGTGTCCCATCCTGGGTGTAGTCCTGCCTTGCACCGTGTCTGTCGGGTTAAGCTCCAGCTCACCGTGACTCTGTATTGGATGAAGTGGTTATTGATGATGGGTGGATGGTTAATATTTGTAATAATGGATTTATTGACATCCACATGTTCTCCGATTAATAAACATTTGGACTGAATGTTTAATTTTCCCACACATAAATTGTCAAAATCCCACATCAAGTATAATATATACATTTAGTGGTGCACAATTCTGCTCCTCTAGAGTCGCAGTCAGTCCAGCAGGTTTTTGTAGCTGTCTGTAAATCTCCAACTGCTTAAGAGCAAATAAAAGGGTAAACTTGTACAATTAAGCAAATTAATTCAAATCAGGTAATGAAGGCCTCAGGGGGATCAAAAAATGAAAACCTTCTTTACCCAGAGTTATGCGCCCCTGACAAAGTAGATGTTAACACAGTCATTCATTCACAGTTGTCTGAAGGTTCTTTATTATTACACTATATAACACAATTTTTGTTCCTGGGTAGTAAGTGTTATTTCCTAATTGCTTATGCCTCAAAAGTATAGAAAATGGCTATTATTCCCCACAAACTTTGCTTTTGTGACCAGGACAGTGATATTTTGAAATTTACCTATTTCCAATGAGAAAATGGGCGAATTTGTGTCTTTTCGTTCACATAAAGTCAGAAAAAAACAACATATGAATCCAAATTAACATGTATTTATACTAAAGTAATATAAAAATGACTACAAAAGATTTAGAAGTGAGTAGTTTTTCGAGATTTACGATTATACTGTAAATCACTTTCACGAATCAGCCCCCAAATGTAGTCTCCCATCATGTTCTCGTTATACTGTCCTTGGTAGCGGCGTTCAAAGTCCAGTATGTCCTGGTGGAAGCTCCGCCTTGCTCCTCCAGTGCGCTCCCATGTTCTCCTTGAATTTATCAAGATGAGCATCAAGGATATGGACTTTGAGGGACATCCTACAGCCTATTGTGCCGTAGTTCTTCACCAGAGTCTCAACCAGCTCCACATAGTTTTTCGGCCTTGTGATTGCCCAGGAAGCCCCAAACCACTGCGACAAAGCTGTTCCAAAGCTGCTTTCTCCTTACTAGTGAGCTTCTTGGGAATTCATTGCACTCCAGGATCTTCTTTATCTGTGGTCCGACGAAGACACCGGCTTTGACCTTTGCCTCAGACAGCTTAGGAAAGAAGTCTTGAAGGTACTTGAAGGCTGCTGACTCCTTATCTAGAGCTCTGACAAATTGTTTCATAAGGCCCAATTTGATGTGCAGTGGTGGCATCAGCACCTTCCGGGGTCCACCAGTGGCTCCCACTTGACGTTGTTCCTCCCCACAGAAAACTCGGTCCGCTTGGAAGGGTCCACCATGCAGAAGTAGCAGTTTCTCATAACATTTTCATATATGATATATTTTTTCAATAACATTGAAAATTGTAAAACATTTTAAAATTAAAAACTTTACAATTTTAAAAATTTTAACAAATTTTATAACATAAAATTCCGAGCAACAATTGTCCATCTTACCTTCCAGAGTTTTTTTTGCAGTGCTCACGGGTGAAATGAGGTGCCCAGGGTTTGTCTTGATCCCGACAGGCATGCCGAAATATGCCTTGTAGGCCTCACACATCTTAGCAGATGCTTCCACGGAGTACTTTTTCGCTCTTGTCTTGATAAATTGGCCGCAGACATAGCAAAATGCATCTGCGGATGCTTGCAGCCTCTTGATGCCATCTCAGAAAAATGCAGATATGTATCCACTTAGGCAGCTGGAATTAAACTGAACTGGTGGGCTTAAGGCCCCTGTATTTATACTACTATTTATATTACTGGAAAGTTCTAGAAAGTTCTAGAAGTTACTCCAAGTTTACTCAGCACTGAATCTATCTGGAATGTTCTGGAAAATAGGTAAATTTCAAAATATCACTGTCCTGGTCACAAAAGCAAAGTTTGTGGGGAATAATAGCCATTTTCTATACTTTTGAGGCATAAGCAATTAGGAAATAACACTTACTACCCAGGAACCAAAAAAAAAATTTTGTTACACAGTGTTATTATTTAAAGCACTTATTTATCTGTTTTGATTGAAGTCCTGCTTTCCTGTCAAAAGTACTATGAAAACAAACAAGGAGATCAAAATTGCAAACAAAGAACTTTATTACAAATATATAATGCAGTTTGGATATTAAAAATTAAAATGCAGTTATTTTTGACAGATATTTTTTTATGATATAGCAAGAAATAATGAATGTACACTTGCTTTTTGTTGATATTTTAAAACCAACTTTGGGGGGATTAAATCAACATTTAGACCCATCCACTAAAACCAAATTAGAAATATGTACTTAATAGCAGTTTGATTTATCAGAAGTGGGCACTTTCTTCTACTAATAAATACAACCACCATTAAATTCTGACTTGCGATTAGCTGGTGGGTCAAGTTTTAATTTAATTCCCCCATTTCATTTACACTGAATAAAGGGTATGAATAATTATGGAGCCTACTGTATTTGCAAGAGCATTCTCTATAAACATTTAAATAAACATATATAAGCAATAAGTATTAATCACTTTATGCACAATATTTTACTTGAAATGCATATTGTTCACTAAATATATTAAACAGCCTTCAACAATGTTACATGTAAAAACCATTAAATAACAAACCATCACACTGCACTGCACCCGTTAGATGCACATCCAAGTGCTTTTTTAAATGGTGGCGTTTATTGGGTTTATATTTGCTTGGCTGGTATAATGGACAGTGGTACAATCTGCAGCATTGGGTACACCGTTTCACCTCAGGCAACACTCCTCCTTTCACTACTGGTATATGTAACTGAAATACAAAGAGCAAATTACAACATGATTAATAACCTACAATTAATATACATCAGTGTATCTGCATTGAGATTGGATGAAAATAATGTGTCTGCTAAGAAAAAATAATAATGATCTGTAGCTAATGTGAAATTTAGAAAACATTGAGGTATATTGGTACAGTGAGGTATATTGAAGAACTAGTGAAATTGGCCTCTATACTCAAAGCATTTTTTGCACATTTTGTATTAGCATCATTTTTTTAGACTCCTTGTTGGTTTTTAGCACTAACCATTTACCAAGGAACAGATCACGTTTGCCAAGTCCCCTATTTATATCCTCGTTCATGACCCCTAGGTTAACAAGCGGATCTGCTCCTCCAATGCTCAGATGTCACACCGTTTAACGTCTGAGTCATTGAGTTTGGATACCGTAGCTGCGCCCCTTTCCTAAATGACCAACTTCCACCTACCCTACGGAATAAATTGATGTGTCATTTAGTTAAGGGTACTCTGTTCCCATTACACAGTGCCCTCACAGGTCGAGAGGGAGCTCTAACACCAAGCACCATTCGATCTCTGTCACAGGAAGTCAAGAGAAAATATAGATTTTTAGATATAAAAGTTTTATTTCCAGATATGTTTAAATTCGATGAAAACTCTTTGTAAGAGTCAGTTTTTTTTGTTTCATTTCAATCTATATTTTCTCTTGACTTCTCTACTGTCAACATAGAATTACAATAATGTCACCTCAGTGATAAAAGGCCACTGTCTCCTGTAAGTCCAGAGTAATTTATAGATATATATATATATATATATATATATAATATATTAATTAACCACAGATGACAAATGAATGCACATTTAATATATGAAAAGTGTATATATTTTTATGCAAAATTGTACAATTTAAACTACGTAACCAAATAAATAATAATTATAAAAATGAAAGTTAAATCATTGGTGTAACTTCGGATGTACCGCATGCTAACCTGAATCTTTATGTTACTTTTAAGTGGAAAATAATATATCAATTTTTTCCATTGTTTTCGGTAAATTAGCATTTTTGATTGCCCAATGTACCTAAGTCTATGGCAATAGTTAGGATTACAAAGATAAAAGTTAGATAGATAGATAGAAACAAAGATAGTTGAAAAAGTGTATGGGCCTAATTGTCATTTTTACCGTTATGTAACAGAGATCTTTGTTATAACTAGCTGTAAATAAATAAATCACATTAAAAAATATATAAATAAATCACATTTAAAAAAAAATGTGATATAAGTAATTTCAGCAGACACTAACAAATGTTTCTAATGAATATAGATATAAGTTAAAGTTACACACACACACACACACACACACACACACACACATATATATATATATATATATATATATATATATATATATATATATATATATATATTACTCATGGATAATTAAATACAAAGGCAAATTTAACAAGTTAAACAACAACCATGCATGTGTTTCTTCTTCTAAAATGTGATGTCTTTCTTTTTGCGTTACTGTAGAGGTGGAGTTAAAGGCGGAGTTAAAGGGTGCCAGGCTTGGGGTGTGAGGTGTGTGATGTCCGTCTTGCAGGTATACCCTTTTCAACTCTTGCGCTGGCCAGGATTCTGATTGGGTAAAGCAGAGCCACATGCGCAGTGTGTAATGGCAATGAGGGGTTGTTTATAGTACAGTGTAAATGTATGATAAACCAGATTTTGAAATAACTCTGGTTTCATGGCTCCCCAAATGCACTACACTTTACTTTTTGTATGTTAGTTTTCTTAAACAAACATTTCTAAAGAGCTTACGGTAGCCAAGTATGCATTTCAAATGGTTGACTATGATAAGGAGAAGGGAGGACGTCAAATGTAAGAGATGGGAGGGGCTGGGCAGGAGTTCTAGTATAAATATCACCATGTATCGTTTACAGTGTTTATTTACCATGGTATGAACACCACCATTTACCATGTTCTGGATCCATGGTATGAAACCACATTTATACCATTCCTATAGCAGAACACATTGTACCCTGTTCTGTTCCCATCCTGTGTTGCCCTTAAACCACAAATTGTACAGTTTCATATTACAGTACAAACATTAATCGGATCAAGAAAAATGACTAATGTTCTTTAAAAAAAAATACGTTATTATTTTTTATTATATATATTTTTTTATTATATATATATATATATATTTTTTATTTGTCACAATTTTACATATTTATTTACTGCACAGACTTCCAGCAGCATCACTGCCTTTTCCTTGTTGTCACTTGCATGCATTCTAGAGTTTCTGTCTGATGTAGCCTCTAGTTTCAGAGGTAGCCAGGTCTGAAAACACTGTTCTCACTGTTCCTATTTGTAAGAGAAACAGTCATTTTACATGGGTTGCTATATTTGGTTAATAAAGCATATACATCTAAAGATGCTGCGGCAAATATCAGTAGTCCACTATCGCTCTACGCAGTATGACATTACAAAGAAGTTGAAGGTACCTAATGCTTTTCACAATTAACCATCTATGCCTTGAGTGAAAGAATGCAAATGCAACATTAACCAATTACAACATTAGAAAGCTTTTCATAGAGGGCTGCCTAGTTTCGCATCTGGTAAAGGCGCTCCACGTGGAGTGCAGGATGCGCCCTACAGTCTGGATGTTGTTGGTTCAAGTCCAGGCTATTCCACTGCTGATCATGGACAGAAGTTCCCAGGGGGCGGCGCATAATCGGCCGAGCGCTGCTGGGGGGGGCAGCTTGGGTCGGCCAGGGTGTCCTCGGCTCACCGTGCAACAGCGACCCCTGTAGACTGGCCGGGCGCCTGCGGGCTTGCCTGTAAGCTGCCCAGAGCTGCGTTGTCCTCTGACGCTGTAGCTCTGAGGTGGCTGCATGGTGGGCCTGCAGAGTGAAAAGAAGCTGACGGCACACGTTTCAGAGGACATATGTGTCTGTCTTCGTCTCTCCCGAGTCAGTGCAGGGGTGATAGTGGTGAGCTGAGCCTAAAAATAATTGGCTATTCCAAATTGGGGAGAAAATGATAAAAAACATTTGCCGACTACTAAATTAAAAAAAAGAAAGCTTTTCGTAATAAAAACTTCTCAATGTAGCGGGTGGGAAACTTTTAGTTGCGTCCCCGTTTTCATAGGTGCCTTATTAACTGTGGCACCTGGGCTAGTTAGGATGGGGGAGGGGGGTCACTGTATTTAAAAGCAGGTGGCCTCCACACTAACATTTGAAACCAACTGCTGGGATACTATGAGAGATACAACAACAGTGTATTTTAAAACAAAACTTGTTTTTTTAGAAAAGGAAGCTTACGTCAAGATTGCTTTATGTTTGGGTCATGCTGCTGAAAAGTACCTCATGTTGAAGTTCTGTGCCGGGGAAGATTGTTGCTGTTTTGCTTTTATATTTTTCTTTTATTGTTTGACTTGAGTTGATTTGTGCTGCTGACTATTCTTTTATATAGTATTTGGTGTGGATTTGAAAGCTATTTTGCACTAATTTGGTGTTAAATCACCGTTTGACTACTGCTAAGGCAGTTTGTATGGTTTTATCTGACACAGCTTTTGAAAGCAACCCTGAAATTCCACTATGCTGCTTGTTCATTGAAAAGCTAAAGCACCTTCAGTCTATGTTTACTATCTTGATATTCTTTGTGTGACATTATAAAAATAAACTCTTTTATTTTTGTTATATTTTACCCATTGCTGTTTGTCCCACTTATTTGTTTAAGTAAAACCTGGAATTTTAATTCAACACCCAGCCTACAGTTAGGAGTGTTACGTCAATCTTAAATGTTTTACTTACCTATTATTTCCTGGATTTCTGCTCCCAGTACTAGTGGCTTTGGTGTGTGCCCTTAGTTATATACAGCACCCGAGAGGGAATGACAGGACAGGTATGTTGTGCTGTACAGAGAGGTTGTTTGTGAATTTTGGCAGTGATCAATAAGGCCTCTTGTAATAAACTAGGGATAAACAAAATATAGTTTTCTATTCTAGTTTTTCTTCACTAGATGGATCACTATTCTTACCTGAGATGGTGGGATCCCAGTTGTCTGTGCATTTGATGTAGTTGGCTCTGAATCTTCTTGCCTCTGAATATTCTTGCCTCTTTGTCGACTTTCTGGGATCCGGTAAGGTCTCTCTATTACTGTGACACCTGAGGGAGAGATAATGTCATATTAAGCAAGGATAGCTCTAATGGGCACGTCAGAAAAAAAACATCGCTGAACTCCTCAATAAGCTTAAGCAGCTCTTGCTGCTGATCTGGACTTAACTGTTCCCCCATCGAAATGACTGTAGTGCTAGGGGTCTCTGGACAGGGGCCTAAATCATCCTCTACTATAAATAAGACCTCCCTTGCCTGCTAGGGCTTTAGTAAATTTATATAATAAATTTCTCTTCTCTGTCTAATTTCATAAGTCACCTTTCCTATAGCCTTCATATGGCCCCTGCCATTTAGCACATAGTTTTGATTCTGACGAGGGAAGCAGCAGCATTACCTTGTCTCCTGGTCGAAAGGTTTGAATTAGTGCATTTTGATTGTAATGCTGCTGTTGTCGGTGCTGAGTCAATTTGATATTGTCCTGGGCCAAACGACTGACCAAATCTAGGCGATCTCTAAGTAGGAGCACATGCTGCACTACATTTTTGGACAAGCCTTTGTGCTCCTCCCACCCCTCTCTCAACAGATCGAGGATGCCGTGAGGCTGTTGGCCGTACAAGAGTTCAAAGGTCTGATTAAAGCGTTCCACCAAACCGTCTGTCTGTGGATGATATACAGACGTCTGATGGGATGTATTTTTAGAATTTTGTACACTTGCTCTAACGTGTTAGACAGAAAGTTAGTTCCATGATCAGTCAGGATTTCCTTGAGGATCCCTACTCTCGCCATAATATGCAATAATTCTTTGGCTATTGCAGGTGCACTAGTGGACCTCAATGGAACTGCCTCCGGGTATCGCGTTGCATAATCTACTACCACTAATATATGCGTATACCCGGAATCAGAAGGTAGCAAAGGGCCAACTATGTCCATTGCAATGTGTTCAAAGGGAGTGGAAATAATCGGCAGTGGGACCAAAGGGGTGGGGCACACTCGACCCGGCGCTACTCTCTGGCAGTCTGGACATGTGGCTACATATTTCGACACATCTTTATGAAGTCCTACCCAATAAAATCGAGCCAATATTCCTTTGTCTTGTCAGCGCCGAGGTGCCTCGCAAAAGGGATATCATGTGTCAGCCTCATGTCCACCAATCGACAAGACGGGGGAACCAATAATTGTGTTACAGGCTATCATGTGCCCGTGGCAAGGTTTACCCTGTACAATTGCCCCTTGATAATGAAGTGTGGAAATACTCGCGCCCCAGCGCCTTCAACATCCTTACCTTCAATAGACCGGACCTGTCCCCAAGTGTGCACTAGTGAGGGGTCATTGTGTTGTCCGCACACTACGTCTGCACTTTGTCCCACATGTCCTGTATATTGAGAGGGGATGAGTTAGAATCTGCCCTAGATGGCCCAGTTTCCAATTTGTTTTTCTAGGACGAAAGAGGGGAGAAAACATTTCACTTTGAAAAGGAAAAACATCACCAATTATTTCCAATGTGTGGAAGCGACATCGTGGGAGAAGTACGAGTGGACAAGTACAACGCAGTTAGAAGCAGTTTGAAAACAGGTTGACAGCTGCAGAAGCTAAACTAAACTTCCAAAAAAAAATGGTCTTCAAGCCAGTAATCTGTTACAACTGCATGATGTGGGAAATCCGAGAAAACCCAACAGAGCTCAATCAAGTTTGTGTAAAGTGCCGCACGATCTAGGACTTGCTTCAGCGATTAAGCCTGCTAGAAAAGGAGCTGGAGGAAATGAGACAGCAACAGGAGCTTGAGGAGCTGACACACCCACAATTCATGGAAGTCTGCGCCCCTAGCAGACTGAAAGCCACCAGGGAGATGGAAGAGAGTCGAAACAGCTGGGTTCAGATAGGCAGAAGCAGGGAAAAAAAGAAACTTCGTCAAACACAACCACCAGAAATCCAGACATCCAACAAATTTGAGTCACTTCAACATTTAGATGACCATAACCAACATCAACAGAATGAAAGAAACAACATCCAGGACCCTATAAACAGTGCTGGCCAGGCAGCAAAAAGAAGGGAGGTCATAATTGTTGGGGACTCCATATTGAGAAACACAGCAAGTTCAGTTCGCAGTTTGGACCCCCTTACTACAACAGTGTGCTGTCTTCCAGGAGCCTCAGTCAAACACATCACTGAGAATGTGGACAGGCTCCTAGAACGAACAGGAGACGACCCGGTAGTAGTCGTCCACATCGGTATAAACAACATTGGAAGAGACAGACCAAGATCCCTGCAAAACAAATTCAGAGAGCTAGGAAGGAAATTAAAAGACAAGACCAAAATTGTGGTATTTTCTGGGATACTGCCGGCACCTTGCAAAGGACCATATGGACAGCTGGAAATACAAAATCAAAATGCATGGCTGAAATCGTGGTGCACACAGGAAGGCTTCACCTTTCTTGAACATTGGAGCACATTCTACAACAAGGACTATCTATATGGGTGGGACGGACTGCACTTAAACAGACAGGGAACCAATCTACTCGGAGAAAGGATCCTTCAGGAGGTCCAGAAGCATTTAAACTAGAAAGGAAGGGGGGAGAAAACAAAAAAAACAGAAGGGAGACCATGTCAAAACGAGGGCAACAACTCAGGTAAGACAACTATTAAATGTATTTATCTTAATGCTAGAAGTCTCAGAAACAAAATGTTAGAACGTGAAGCTACTGCACTAACAAGTAACTACGATGTGATAGGTGTTACAGAAACTTGGTTGTCTGAGAGTGATGGAGACGAATATAATATTAGTGGGTACACACTGTATAGGAAAGACAGGCAGGACAGAAGAGGCAGAGGGGTAGCGCTATACATAAGAAATAGTCTTGAAGCGCAGGTGTTAAATCAGGACAAAACAATGCAGAATCAATATGGGTCAGAATAATGGACACAAATTCAAAGGGCATAATAATAGGAGCATGCTTTAGACGGCCAAATTCAGACGATGAGCAAAATAATCTGTTATACAATGACATTCAAAATGCGTGTAGAAAAGGAGAAGCCATACTAATGGGGGTTTCAACTTCCCCATTTAAAATGGGAAAACCCGATGGGGAGCACGACGGACAAAATTGAAATGGTGGAAATGACAAATGACTGTTTCCTAACGCAATTTGTCAAGGCACCGACTATAGGGGAGACATGCCTTGATTTAGTATTTTCAAATAATGCAGACAGAATAACTAAAACAGAGGTCAGAGAGCCATTGGCAAACTCAGACCATGGTCTCATTTGAAATATTTTTTAAAACCCCAAAAGTAATGACTAAAGCTAAGGTTTACAATTTTAGAAAAGCAAATTATGAAGGTATGAAACAGAGACTAACAGAAGTAGATTGGAGTAAAATTGAGAAAACATCCACAGAAAAAGGATGGCTGTTTTTTAAAAATGTAGTACTAGAGGCGCAAAACAATTACATCCCAAAAGTAGACAAATCTAAATCTAAAACAAAATGGCCAAAATGGTTTAATAGATCAATTAAAAAAAATATTCAGTGAAAAAAGGCACTTTACAGAGCGTTTAAAAGGGACCAAAAACAAAGTACACAGAAAGAGTACTTGGAACTGCAAACACAAGTCAAAAAGGAAGTTAGAAAGGCCAAGAGAGAGATAGAAATCAATATTGCAAGGGGGCTAAAACCAATTCCAAAATGTTTTTCCAATATTATAACAGCAAGAGAACATTCAAAGAGGAGGTTAAGAGACACAAATGGCAAAATCATAGATGAAGAAAAAAATAGCAAATATATTAAATTATTACTTTTCACAGGTTTTTACAAAGGAGGACACGGACAACATGCTCGACATGTCGACCTGTTCCTATCCAGTTTTAAATAACTTTAGCATAACAGAGGCAGAAGTGTTAAAGGGACTAGGAGCTCTTAAAATAAACAAATCCCCTGGGCCAGATGAGATCCTCCCAATAGTACTCAAAGAAATGAAAGAAGTTATTTACAAACCGCTAACCAAGATCATGCAACAGTCTCTTGACACAGGGGTTGTACCGACAGACTGGAAAATAGCAAACGTAATACCGATCCACAAAAAGGGAGACAAAACCGAACCAGGTAACAACAGACCAATAAGCCTGACTTCTATTATATGTAAACTTATGGGAACTCTAATAAGATCCAAAATGGAAAACTATCTATATGGTAACAATATCCTGGGAGACAGTCAGCATGGTTTTAGGAAAGGGAGATCGTGTCTAACTAACCTACTTTTTTTTTCTTATTTTTTTTAAATAAATTTAGTCGTTGCCAATTATTTTTTATTATTTTCACCCCAATTTGGAAGTAGCCAATTATTTTTATACTCAACTCACCGCTACCACCCCTGCGCTGACTCGGGAGGGCGAAGATGAACACACGCTGTCCTCCGAAGCGTGTGCCGTCAGCCGACCTCTTTTTTTCACACTGCGGACTCACCATGCAGCCACCCAAGAGCTACAGTTTCGGAGGACAACGCAGCTCTCGGGCAGCTTACAGGCAAGCCCACAGGCGCCCGGCCAGACTACAGGGGTCTCTGGTGCGCTGTGAGCCGAGGACACCCTGGCCGACCTAACCCTCCCTCTCCCCAGGCGGCGCTCGGCCAATTGAGCACCGCCCCCTAGAAGCTCCCGTCCTCGGTCGGCAAAGGAATAGCCTGGACTCGAATTCGCGACATCCAGACTATAGAGCGCATCCTGCACTCCACGTGGAGCGCCTTTACTGGATGCGCCACTCAGGAGCTGCTAACTAACCTACTTGACTTTTTGGAGGATGCAACATTGAAAATAGATAGCTGCAAAGCATACAACATGGTTTATTTAGATTTCCAGAAGGCTTTTGACAAAGTCCCGCATAAAAGATTAATTCTCAAACTGAACGCAGTAGGGATTCAAGGAAATGCATGCACATGGATTAGGGAGTGGTTAACATGTAGAAAACAGAAAGTACTGATTAGAGGAGAAACCTCAAAATGGAGCGAGGTAACCAGTGGTGTACCACAGGGATCAGTACTTGGTCCTCTGCTATTCCTAATCTACATTAATGATTTAGATTCTGGTATAGTAAGCAAACTTGTTAAATTTGCAGATGACACAAAAATAGGAGGAGTGGCCAACACTGTTGCAGCAGTAAAGGTCATTCAAAATGATCTAGACAGCATTCAGAATTGGGCAGACACATGGCAAATGAAATTTAATAGAGAAAAGTGTAAAGTATTGCATGCAGGCAATAAAAATGTGCATTATAAATATCATATGGGAGATACTGAAATTGAAGAAGGGAACTATGAAAAAGACCTAGGAGTTTATGTTGACTCAGAAATGTCTTCATCTAGACAATGTGGGGAAGCTATAAAAAAAAGGCCAACAAGATGCTCGGATATATTGTGAGAAGTGTTGAATTTAAATCAAGGGAAGTAATGTTAAAACTTTACAATGCATTGGTAAGACCTCACCTAGAATATTGTGTTCAGTTCTGGTCACCTCGTTACAAAAAGGATATTGCTGCTCTAGAAAGAGTGCAAAGAAGAGCAACCAGAATTATCCCGGGTTTAAAAGGCATGTCGTATGCAGACAGGCTAAAAAGAATTGAATCTATTCAGTCTTGAACAAAAGAAGACTATCTTGGCGATCTGATTCAAACATTCAAAATCCTAAAAGGTATAGACAATGTTGACCCAGGGGACTTCTTTGACCTGAAAAAAAAAACAAGGACCAGAGGTCACAAATGGAGATTAGATAAAGGGGCATTCAGAACAGAAAATAGGAGGCACTTTTTTACACAGAGAATTGTGAGGGTCTGGAACCAACTCCCCAGTAATGATGTTGAAGCTGACACCCTGGGATTCTTCAAGAAGCTGCTTGATGAGATTCTGGGATCAATAAGCTAATAACAACCAAACGAGGAAGATGGGCTGAATGGCCTCCTCTCGTTTGTAAACTTTCTTATGTTCTTATGTTCTTTTGTTTTCACCTTTTCTAAGACCACATTAACAATACAAGGCCCCTCCCGACCATTTTCTCCACACTTACCCGCTTCAGATGCCCAATTACATGTCGCCACATCACACTCCATTGCCGATGGTCATGACCTGGCTTGATGTCCCAGTTGTTTACATCTGAAACAAGTGGGGGGGGGGATGAGTAAGAGAGAACATTAGTTATTGATCTGTCTCTTTGCTGGTATGGCAACGGGGCAGGGGCAGTAACTCTAACCCAGCTGGGTGCCAACCTTGGTCTCCATGGAGGTGAGGCAAGGTTGTCCATTGGGGCCGGAGATCTCGCAGGTCTTGGTCCCAGAGAGAGGGGTTGGTGTACGGATACTCTGGTGGGAGGGTGCTGTGAGCAGGCTGGTATTGGTTCAGACCAGGGAATCTTCAAAATCTTCAGCTAGTTTGACTGCTGCTTCCAGGGTGGCGGCGTTGTGGCGCCGGATCCACGCCTGTGTCTCGGTACTGGCCACATGGCAAAATTGCTCCATTGCAATAGCCTCACCCATTTCTGGCCCCGTTTTCTGGATGGGGTTTAGCCAGTGCACCATGTGGTCACACAACTGCTATGCCACCACCCTGGGGCGTGTAGCTGGGGATATTTGGTACTCCCTGATCTGTACCCAATGCGTTTCCCCCGTGATATTGAGCCGGCATAGGTTGGCTTTCTTTACCAGTAGTCGACGGCTTCGGTGTCCGTCATGGCCTGGTAGGCTTCCTGAGCCTCCCTGATCAGGCAGGGTCCCAGCTGGCTTGCCCAGAATTGCTTGGGCCATGACACGGTGGTAGCTAGCCACTCAATAGCAACCAGGTAAGCTTCAGGGTCATCCTCCGCCGTCATCTTCTGTGCCTTTGGGGCCATCATCATGGGTGCTGTTAGTGCTACAGGCTGGATCGCCTGACCGACCCACTCAATCAGCGCCGTATACCTCTCCTCTCTCCTTCTCTCTGCAGCCTCCTGTCTGCTGTCTAGCTCTGCCAGCAGTGTGGATAGTGTAGCACGGTCCATCCCCTTTTCTGACACCATGTGTGGCAAAGTGGTAATGAGTATAGCAGGTATATAGCAGGTGCGGTGCTGGTGCAGTAATCCAAAGACCAAACAGACAACAAAGTACGGGTGAAATGGTTTGTTTTAATGGTTTGTAATCCAATGGTCTGATGACCAGTCAGTAAATAATACAGAGCTTGCAATACACAACAATGTGTATTGCACAGTGGTGAAAAAGGGTTGCAGTCCCGTAAATAATAAGCACAGTACTAACACACAAAATTAGACACACACACGATCACAAGTACAAAGTGAGTGCTCTTAGTGCTTGTGGTGAAGTACAATATAATACGTGCTACAATGGTGAACAAGTGGTGAAGTATGGGTTTAGTGCTGGCCGTGAGCAACAGCTCCGGATCGTGTTAGCCGTCTAGTGTAAATCAACAATACAAACAGGACGATATAGACAGACTGACAAAAACAAACAAAACACTCACGTTCTTTATAACCATTTACAAAGGAACTGATCACATCACTACGTCCCCTTTTTATACCGTCAACCATGACCCCTTGGTTAACTAGCACATCCACTCCTCCAATCCACGGATGCCATGCCGTTAACCTTCCGGGTCAGTGGTTTAGTGTACCGTAGCTCCGCCCCTTTTCTAGATGGCCTACTTCCGCCAAAACCTGGTGTGGCGGAGTGTCCCGCCCCAATATATTTATTTATTATTATTTGTTATTATTTTATTATTATTATTATTATTTATTTCTTAGCAGACGCCCTTATCCAGGACGACTTACAATTGTTACAAGATATCACATTATTTTTACATACAATTACCCATTTGATTTGTATTTTTGTTTGCGGCGCAGTTCAAAGCGCAGTTCAAAGCGCCGTGGCTGTATTTTATTTAACTAGCTGACAGTCAACCATCCTTACTTGTTGTTTTTATATTTTAAGAACCTCGTGAGGATCCGTGCTGATCAGCTACTGATTATTTAACTAGCTGACAGTCAACCATCCTTACTAAACGCAGCTGTCAGACTGTGGCCGAGGGTAATAAGATAATTAACAGCTAGTTAACCCCTCGGCCAGAGTATAAGAACCTGCAGCTGTCCGTGCTGCGAGGAGAGGAGTGTACAGAGGAGAGTACGGGAGAACACGGGAGAGCGAGCAGACTGTGGCGTGCAGTATAAGAACCTGCAGCTGTCCGTGCTGCGGGGAGAGGAGTGTACAGAGGAGAGTACGGGGAGCGGAGAGAGCGAGGAAAATAAAATAAAACAACTGCTAAGTATCGTGCTGGGTTAAAACCAGCACGCTTATTTGTTTCTATTTGTTTGGCCAACGCGCCTATTTGTTTTGTGTTTTGTTATTTGTTTAAATCCTTTGTTTTGTTTTATGATTTAATAAAAGCATTTGAACGCCGTAGCGTTTCAGCTTTCACCCGCCCATCCACTGTTTTGGTTCTGTTACTTCCTGGTCCGTGACGTCACCACACCTCACCACTGCAAGCCATCCTGTCACACCTGGGAATGAATTGTCGGGCCAACCAGTCCAGAGTACTCTATTTCCATTACACAGCGCCCTCACTGGTCGGGTGGGGGGAGATCTGACACCAAGAATCGTTTGATCTCTGTCACAATATATATATAAAGTTTTAAATCCAGCTGTAATATCTGAGGTGATTTTTTTCCTCCACAGTCATTTTCAAACCTTAAGACGCGTGCTAGCTCACCACTAGTAAATAAATATTAAAGACCTAAGGTGTAATGTTGAGAAAAGATTGAAGAGACTCACGTGGTTGTTACTTAATATGTTCTGTATAAAATTGTATATATTTTTTAAAGTCCGTTTAGGCATGTGGTCGGCCACTTGCCACAAAAACAATAAATTAGAATGGTGTAGTTTGTTGCTCTTACTTTCTAATTCTATCACTTTTATTTACAAATTAGCAGCGAGATTCATTGTAATTCATTGTACATATCAAAACCTGACAACCTACCATTTTCTGATGTGACACAGGTCACGTTTTGGCGGACATACCGCATTCCGACGATCTACCACTTCTGATGTTACACCATGTGGCAGGGCAAAAGCCCTGCACGTGTAAATAATGTATTGTTGTGTATGTGTAGTTTAAAAATATATATATATATATATAGTTGTATATTGAATTTAAGTGTGCACTAGATATGGCATGTATTTGCAGTTGTACATAAAGTTGTAAAGTTTTTTCAATTTAAGTTTGGCAGGGATGGGGTTAAATCCAACTCTGCCAAATTCATGTGCGGAATGTGGCTGGGGCTTAATTGACTAATTGATGATCAGGTAAGCCCAGCCACATGGTATAAAAAAGGAGCTGGAAAGCCAGTTTTTTTGTTCTAGTTCCAGCAAGCATGCAGCCTCACTACTGTGTGTTGAGCCAGGGTGAGTGGATTGTGTAGGGATTAATTTAGAGGATTTTGATCCCACAACAATTTAAGTGTGTCGCAGAGTAGGTTCCGGAGCGGGACCTCCCTTTTAGTGGGAGCAGCGCTAAGCCAGTGTTTGGCAAACTTTTGTTTTTAGCTGTTTTCTCACTGTATTTTGTTTTGCATTTTTGGAGCTCTTATTTTGATTCCACTCTGTCTGTGTATGTCCTCGTGCACTAGGGCTATCATTGCTGGTACCCTAGTGGCGGCCACCTGTCACTACAACATTTTGTTTATTTGAATAAAACCTGGACGCCTGAGTGGCGCTGTCAACTGCATCCCTCTGTCTCTCTCTCATCATTCAGCGGACACCTGCATCTAAAGTAGCAGGTACTAAGACCCCCTGTTACACACCAGTACTTCACAACAGCGCTGATGGAGAAGCACAGGCAATAGGCATCCTTTGTGACACCAGTGCCGGCACTAAGATTTACTTGCTTGTGTATTTATAACATTTGAAAACGTTTAAAACCACAGTTAATTAAAACGGCTTAACAACCACTAGGATTTACTGGGCACTGGTGCTAGTCTGTGAAGTGGAGCTGAATTTAGATTAGTCAAAAAAAAAAATATTTTCCAACAAAACATATTCTAACAATATTTTATAATGACTGTGAACAAGACAGTTTAATCAAACAGAATATCCAACACATTTAATAAATCAACTATCTAACAAGACTGATCAATTTAATTAATAACTTGATTTAGTTCATATTGGAACATATATAAGATTGCTCAATACGGAAAAGTTTATAGATTTTAATTATTCACACAAACCAATTAATCAGAGGCATCAATTGAGTTTTTAAATTAATGTTAGGATATCAAGTACAAAAAAAAAAATTTCTATAAAAAAACAAACTTAACCCATAGTACAAATGCATTCAATACAAGCAAAAAACATCATTATATGAACACACGTCAAATCAATATCCCAAAAGCTATTCAGGAATGAGGTAAATATTGATAAATAAAGTGCCCACTATAGGTTTGCTTCAGTTATTCAGCACAACCATATTGAACATTGCTATAACTTATTTCATTTTATTTTACAAACTGAAATTCATAAAACAAATAATAAACTTCTTTGTAAATGGCTCAACAAAAAAAGAATTGATCTCAACGCTGGACCCCCCTAATGCCAGCACTGTGTGAAGCTAACAACTGAAGCCTTTTCTGTCATGAACAATTTCACTTACTCTCTACAGGGCTTCCCCATTAGTATTGAATATCGTATGCTACTGGCCCTTTAATGGTAAACCCAAGAAAAAAAGAGACTTTGTCGTCTCTTCTTATGTCTTCTCTGTTAGCAGGCTGCACTCTGATTTTTACATTGCCGCACTGAGCAAACACCTTGTGACCCTCGGTTCTGCCTTCTACACGACGCAGTAAGTTTTTGACCTTGTTGTTTTTCCAAACTTTTCCACTCTGCCAAGGTTGGTTTATTATCTCAGAAAAATGAGCAAAGCAGGTATCGATTTTGGATTTGTGAACAACTCTGTTTAGTCCTGAGGACTGTCCAAGGAAGAAATGAGGTACAATAAATCTTGAACGAAGATAGTTTTCATACTGGTTTCCAAAGCATTTCCAGATTTGTTTCACGTATGACTCGGTACCTTCTTGTGGCCACAACAGCAGCAAAGCTAGGAAATACATCTCTGCTGAGGTTTGAGGTTTATCTTCTTCTTCATCTTGCAGTACATCTGTCAGGATACCTTCCAGGACTGTGGGCTCTGTAATATTCCCAGACTCTGGGTTGATGCAGTTAAGGACAATGTTCGCCAAGATAAAGTTTAATTTATCTTCTTTAGTTTTTTTTCTTGAATTGTAAATGTATTGCCAACTCTGGTAAATGTTTTCCATTGTGTCAGGGTCTCTTCTCTCACAGAGGCGGTGAAGGAGTCCTGGAAAACTTGCAGCTTTTTGTGTCTCTAAATATTTTCTCTTCTGATCGACCCTTTCATCCTCAGCTTTGGGTTCTACATGACCATCACATTCTGAACTTGTATACTTCAGAAAACAACCAGACACACTTTTGGGAATGTAATCTTTCTCTTCTTTCATCTGATTTGGTTTGGAGTAAGTGAGATAGGTCTCATAAAAATCAAAGACCTTTTTAACACGGCCCTTTAGTGTGGGAAGGAAAGACCTGTTCTTAAGTACTCGAAGGAACTGTTTGTTACGATCAGTTATATGGATGCTGTCAATTTGCAATTCATTTTTTAAGAATTTCTTCATTTCCTCTTTGAGTGGGTACAACATGGAAAGAGTGGACACACCCAGCAACTTCCAGCTCACCAAAGAACCCACTGGTATTATAAATCATTGGCCTTTTTCTAGTCCACTGATTCGCTAAGTCAACTGGACCTTCTTTATTAGCTAAATCTTGTTCTTCCCGAAATGCACCAATGGCCTTTTCTGCCACTTTGAGAAATTCATCCAACTCATCAGGACTAAGATCTGGTTTACGTTTAGAGCGCATTTGATTTTTGTAGACCTGTCCCAAAGTGTCAGCAACAAAGGAATTATTTCCAGCTGTCTTTTTAGCCCTTTCTGCCCATTCGATTGCCTTTGGAAAGTTTTTCTCTATGATATAATAAAACCTTGCCAGCGCTTGAGCAAGAACTGCATTCTTTTCAAACAACACGGCTGCTGTGGTCAAAATCTCAATACATTTGTCATTGTGTCTCTCACACCACCGTATGTATTCAATCAATTGAGAAAACTTGGTGCTTTTTTGCCTTCTGACCAGCATATCTTGGATGTCACGCATAAGCAAATTATCTGCATCCATTTCCTTCACAAACAAAGATGAGAGCAAGTCTTTTGTAATCTTGCTTCTGCTTCGTTGTTTTGTTTCCAGCTCTTCGCAACACTGAATGGCAATCATTTTATGAGCCGAAATAACTCTCTCAGTCTTCTCTGAATTTGTAAAACAAATTAAAAGATCAGAATAAGGATTCATCTGTTCTTCCAAAGGTTTACTGCCATGTAGTGGATCTTTAGATTGTAAAAAACTCTCACAAACAGACCCTAACAGCGAAGAATTGGATACATAAGAATTCAACAAGGCTAGAAAGGAAATTAGCTTTGCTTTTTTACTGCTGACTTGTAGGTCTTTGAATGTTTTATGGACGACATCTTTAACGTAGCTTACTTGAAAATTATTTCTCATGATCAGAAATCCATAGAACGTTTCATGATTTTCATGAGATTCTTGTATTGCCTGTAATTTTCCCTCAAATAAGGATTGCTCCGTCTCTGACAGTTTGTTGGTTATGCACACGCTCTCTGTGAAGCTTGTATTCATGCTTTCTGCAGGATTCTCAGATCTTATGCAGCTTAATATTATAACCACTGGGCTTTTAGGATTAATGTTTTTTTGTTCGATTTCATCCAGGATGCACTTTCGTAGTTCATAAATATTTTCAGATGCTTCCAAATCATCTACTAAAAGGAGTACAGTCTGTTTCCTTTCGCCCTTCATGAATAAGTCCATCACCTGGCAAGCAATGGCAGCTGCCGTAGCAAAGTTATTGTTAAGCACGGCACACTTGAATACTTTCCTCAAATCCCATAAAACATGCTTGGCTAAAGTAGTTCCACCACAGCCTGCATAATGAAATAAATTAACACACCCTAAACTTCTAGAAAGATTGCTTTGTTTTTCAATTAATTGTTTCAGATCTTCATGCTTATCCCTTTTGATAAAAGGTAGGGATTCTGGCATCTCAGACAGATGAAAGTTTAGCCATGAGACTTTTCCCCTCTGTAAAAGTACTCTTCTTCTGATTTACAGACTTTGGTATCCTTTTCTGTGTTGACACATTCATTTTCACATAAAATGTCAAGACAAGGTCTGGAACCACCTTCCATTTCATCAGAAACAAAAGAACTGACCAAGCTTAGATGAGGACAAATATCTGGCTGGACTACTGCAAATATTTAGAATGATTACACTCCTCTCTTTTGTTCATATAAAAAGTGAAATTCTGAGTGGCAGGATCTCTCATGGTATCCACGACCAGGCCAAGGATCAGCTTGTATTTTTTTCAGGAACAATCTCTCCAAGAAGCACTTCTGTTCACCACATAAAAAGTAGTCTTCTGAAGCAAGTTAAAGGATGTCCAGTTGTGTTGCAAATGATGTGTTCTGCAAAAAAAAAAAAAAAAAAATACTCATAAGAACATAGGAAAATTTACAATGATTCAGCATCAACATGGCTAGGTAACCCATTCCATATCATCCCATTCTCTATCTACTACCCTCTCTCTCCACTTCATTTCCAATGGTGTTCTCTGGTCCTGGTTTCTTTGCTGCACTTAAAATTATTGGCTGGTGTTAACTTTGTCAACTACTTTTAAGATTTCAGTCAAGCTGTCCACCCAGTCTTCTCTGCTCTAGGCTAAATAGATTAAGTTCCTTCAATCTCCCTTCATATCTAATTTGTGGGACATATTCCCTGAATATGATAATACATGAATATGTATTAATGATATAACTGGACTAATTAATGAAACTGCTGTGTCTTAGGAAAAAAGCAAATTGCTGTGTCTTAAGAAAAAGGGCCCCATGGTTCCTGACAGACATAAACTAGTGATGTACCAGTGGAAAAGGACATTAAAACATCAAAAGGACTGTGAGTTTATGCAAGATACACAAATGATCTCATGAAAGTGGCTATTTAGCAGAGTGAAAAAGACTATTTTTTTATTTTTTAGCAGATGCCCTTATCCAGGACGACTTACAATTGTTACAAGATATCACATTATTTTTACATACAATTACCCATTATACAGTTGAGTTTTTACTGAAGCAATCTAGGTAAAGTACCTTGCTCAAGGATACAACAGCAGTGTCCCTCACCGGGGATTGAACCCACGACCCTCTGGTCAAGAGTCCAGAGCCCTAACCACTACTTCACACTGCTGACTATAAATATCCAAGCCAAACTGAACATTTTGCGCTCCACATCAAATGCTAAACAAGGTGCTGTCACTCTGCTAAGCAAAGCTGCAACTCCGGGACTCTGCCTAAAAACGGAACCAAGACGGGACTCTGCCTGAATACAGACCCAATAAGAGAAAGCAAGCTGCAAGCAAGTCAACGACCACAAGCAACGAGACAGTGGCCCGGCTGAAGAACTGCCGTAAAACTTACAGAGACTTATCAGAGAAACCAGTCTGGGTCTGCTGTACACCTACAACCACAGTATCCAAAAGAAACTGTGCCCTGCTACCTGCATAGCTAAAAGATTCAGCGAAGAGGACAGAGCAGACGGGCGTTGTTGTGGATCCTATACCGAGGACTGAAGACTTTGTTGCAGCTATTTGTTAATTCTATCAAGAATTGAAAGCTTTGTTGCAGAGTTTGATCCAATGAAGGATTGAAGACTTTGTTGCTGAGAGGAGTTTTTGTACTGGACACTGCAACAGATTGAGTTTCCAAGCCAGCAGACCAAAAGTCTAAGCTTCAAGGAACTGTTGAGTATAATTCCAGTTGCATTTTCCTTTCATGTAACTAAATTAATTAATTGTAACACATTCACATAGAATTGTACTGTTAATTATTTAGTTTGCACACTTTGTGTGTGAAATAACTTTTAGTGAAACTTGATGAAGTAACTATAAGTAATCTACCTCATATTGTTGTATAAAGAATTTCTTTAAAAGTAAACTTGCCATATACTTAATCTATATACCATTAATAAGCTTAATGTGATATAATCTAAGATTGTCTGCATCATCTAAGTTGAGGCTGTGTGCTTGGGTGTGGGCGTGTGTTTGTGAGCAAGCTCCTACGTCACAGGCTGCTAGCTTGCTCAAGTGCTGCTGGTGTGTGAGGAGACAGGCGGTGTCATATTTCAATTGCCTGCTAGTCAAGTTAGGGCAGTGAGAGTTTTTGAATTGTGTTTTGTGCTTAGAGACTAAGACATTTACTTTCTGACTTTTCTGATTTCTGTTTATTATTTTGTGTACTTAATAAAATACTACTATTGATTAAACATTCCTTGTGTCTGCGCGTGAATGTGTGTTCATAGTAAATCCTCGATCTTTGTAACACGTCAATTACATATTATTAATAAGAGAACTAATCAACCCAGATAAACATTAAATGATCAATTATTGAATTGTTCCAACACATTCCTCAGTCTGGTTGCTCTTATGTGCACCCTCTCTAATCCCAAAAGCTTCTTTTCGTAATGTTTTTGGGACAGTAATTGAACACAGAACTCTAAGTGCGGTCTCACCAGTGCTTTATACAACCTCATCACATCCTCCTTGGATTTCTACTCTACCCTGCCCTGTTGTGTTTGTTCTATTAAGCCATATCGAACAATGCAAAAAAGTCAGCCTGGCTTGTATATATGTGTCATTGATTTATACAGGGCCTTCAACAGTATCCATGGATTCGGCTATACTAGAGATAATCATCAGAATCACCAAACGGTTCTACAATAACTTCACATGCACTGCTGGGGATACCTGAGAGCTGAGCTTCCAGGTAGAATCCGGGTAAGACAAGGGTACGAAACGTCAGCCTTCCTGTTTAATCTTAGAGTTGGCGGGACCTTGAAAAGAGCAACAGAAGAACAGTGCAGAGGAATTAGACAAATCATATTTCCAACCCTGGAAAATCTGGAGGTTATTGTACCCCTCTCCATACCAAAGACCACATGCAGCAGAAAACGGATCATCTTTACACCCATGTGAAAAAACAAAACAGCTCAAAGTGATGCCAATCAACCTCAAGAGCCCAGAGCTGATCCCTGTAGGTGAACACGACCTTGAAAATACTGGCACACTTAAATACCTTCAAAGTATCATCTGGAGGAACTGACCAAGACATCAAAACTAGGACAAATAGCAGAAGACCTGCCTTCATTAAACAAGTATGGAAATCAGCAGCCTATATCAGAAACACCAAGCTAAGAATATGCCAGAGCTGTGTCCTCTCAGTACTGCGATATGCTTCAGAATGCTGGCCAATGGTCTGAAAAGCACATGGCGCCAACTAGAGGTTTCTCTCCTTACCAGTTATGTATCTCTTCATGTTCTCACCGATTTCAACTGAAGGATCAGTCTTTCATACTGCACTTAATCATTACACATTTACATGGCTCTGGGTTTCAAAATATTATAATTAAAATCAATTAAAACTGAATACATCAAATATCAGAGCCAAGTAGCCAAGACTGAAAATTTTATTAAATTTTATTAAATTGCCTGCATACAAGCAGCGATCTGCAAAAGTCAGTATGTTCTTAATACAACTCTATACAGAGACACACACACAAGGAAAAAAACTAGTTTGATTCTCTTAACTAACTTATCCGCCTGGTCCAGAAATTTGAAAACTCTGTTCCTATGAATGTATTTTCTGCCTTCATTAGTTCTTTAATTGAAGGAAACTCTACAACACAGTTTTAAAGGACATTTCAGAAAGTAGGAGGGGAGGGGGGACGACACACACGCCAACTCGGCTGCCCCCGTCTGGAAATTTGAAAACTCTACAACACAGTTTTATAGATGGTGCAGTGTGTGGATGCACTAGTCTGTGTAACACGAGGATGCTTTGTTTTTGTTCTAATTTGACATACATTATGCATCATATCTTCTTTATTGTTTTACAAACAAAATAAAATTTCTAGTATGTTGTTATGGTAACAGAGAAAACTATGAGTACAAAGGTAAGCCAAAAATAATAAATCTGGATTTAATTTTGATTTTTCAGACATTTTGGCATTTATTTTTTTAACTAAGTTTTGTAACGAATGCTCTTATGTTCAATGGAACCTGTTCATTGTGCATCAGCTTTCACCACACTCTTTCTCATGGCATCAAACTAGACATGGATGGTTTTGATATTTTGTTGTTTTATTTACCATAAATTCATCTGCTTTATCTATGGTGTCCCCTTCCCTCTGTCCGTCTCAGTCTGTCTCCACTTCATAAATCCACTTTATCTATAGTGTCTCCTTCCCTCTGTCCAGCTGTGTTCTCTGTCCCTGGTTTCTGTGTGGCACCCAAATTATAGTAGAGGATATTACTGAACATCATACATAACACACTGAAAACAAAGCACCTTGGTAATAGAACTAAATCATTAAATAGAACCCTGAAAAAAACATCTTGGTAATAAATATAAAACACAATCATTAAATAAAACCCTGACAACGAAGCACTTTGGTTATAAAACTCAATCCTTACCTTCTCTGGTGTGGCTCAAACCCTTTCTAAACATCAGCCGTGGAAACAAGGTGTTTATAGGGAGCCTTGATGAAGACTCCACCCCTCCTCAGGAATTCTGACTAATCATTATTCCAGGGTCAAGAGCTGGGTTTACCTACACATTAGTGGTAACACCCTTATTCAGCTTGGATTGCAAATAAACCAGTTCTTCCATAACTTTGTGTGTTTTTACATTTCAAATGGATGACCAAATGGATTTAAAAAATGTCCACTGAATACTTTGTTAACATAACATGGACCCAAGAGGCTGAGGCCAGACAGCGTATTCAGTTGCAGTGATTCATAGCGTATCATTGTGCTGTACTGTGGATGATTAACATGGACCCATGAGGCTGAGGCCAGACAGCGTATTCAGTTGCAGTGATTCATAGCGTATCATTGAGCTGTACTGTGGATGATTAAGCTTGATAATAAAAATAAAAAATCAATACAAGATCCTGATAAAACAGCACATTTTCATAAACCTTTAGTAAATTTTTTGCTTAGTATTTTTTATGCTTAGTATTGCGTAGGATTTCCTTTTTTGTTTACCTGTTTGGGTCAATTAGGGAAACACAATTCAGGTCAGAAATACAATTTGATTGAGACTTGTCCTTTAATGCTCTGTTGAATACAGTACTGATAAGCAGTTTGTTTTAGTGCGTTGAGTGTTATGAAATAGTTCCCCCATGTGCAGGTAACAGGAAGCATAGTGAATACTGAGACATCCGGAGTGAAAGGGGACTGTGTATCAAAGCAGGATCATTTTGACATTTCTTGTTTTACACTACCTTCTACAATTTACAACTTTTTCAGGTCATTTTTTTATTGTACTTTTTGGCTGCAACAATTATTAAAAGTGTTTTAATTTCCTTTTCACAGAAATGAAACTGAAAGAAAGCTTCATTACACAGCAAGGAGAAGCAGTGTTTGTGTGAGTCAGCTTGATCTGAAGCCAATTTAAAATGACAAATTGAATTTTTGCATGGTAATGTAGGGGTGTGTTGACATCGTAGAGGAGTGCTGACATCGTAGGGGTGTGTTGACATCATAAGGGTGTGTTGACATCGCAGGGGTGTGTTGACATCGTAGAGGAGTGCTGACATCATAAGGGTGTGTTGATACTCATACGTAATCATAGGCTCAGAGTATTCAAATTCAAAAGCAACGCCATGGAAACAGATATAATATGACTTCAGTTGACTGTTCCCACTAATCCTTTCACTTTGTGGTCCTCAGCACATATACCTTCCAAATAAATTACTTTGACATAGCTGATTGTTTCAGAATACTTGAATTGGGACATGGGAAAAAAAGAAAGAAACAGACAGTCCGGTTTGGTTTGTGCACTCTGTCTGTTTTGCAGAAAGATGAGCTGAGAAGCATGAAATAAAGAAAACCAGTCATGCAAGTACTGCCTATTCTGGGCGTCGAGGCAACAATGACTTCTCTGATGAACAACGGCTGATAGCTGGGGAAACTGAAACATACAAGATAACACAACACTAGCTAGCTAACATCCAAAATATAAGAAGTTAGAAACAGTAATTTTCTACTGACAAGCAACTCTCAAGGCTACTTCAGCATGTGACATGTAGTCACATCTTTTGCACACGACACAAAAACATTCCACACAGTACCAAGAGAGGTTAAGTGCCAGTGACAGAGAAGGGGAACCATCCTGTGTTACAGGGTATTAATAATCATGGAAGATGTACAACTTTGAATCTGCTTGTTCTGTGTCTGGAAACTTGATTCCCTGCATATATTAAAATAAACCTAACATTGATTGAAGAAAATTACTCTATGCATTTTCTTAAAGACATTGGAACTCACTTTAAATCCACTTCAGGCTACTCTGACTTTAACTACCCCCTGCCCAGGCTTGAAAAGTAAGTGCCACAAACTGATACTGATCCACAACTGTACTGATCAGAATCACCAGCACCATTTACTTTACTCTCCCCCTTCCCCACGGGTACCTTGGACTCCGTGTTGCTCACCCCGACCCCAAGATGAACAACCAGAGACCACAACCCAGGTAAGGAAAATCTCAATTCACTTTATTACAGAGTTCACACGCATAAACGAAACAACCCTATAACAAACCATCAGAAGGACTAGACAATATGAATCATAAATATATACATATATACAGACGTGCTCAAATTTGTTGGTACCCTTACAGCTCATTGAAATAATGCTTCATTCCTCCTGAAAAGTGATGAAATTAAAAGCTATTTTATCATGTATACTTGCATGCCTTTGGTATGTCATAGAATAAAGCAAAGAAGCTATGAAAAGAGATGAATTATTGCTGATTCTACAAAGATATTCTAAAATGGCCTGGACACATTTGTTGGTACCCCTTAGAAAAGATAATAAATAATTGGATTATAGTGATATTTCAAACTAATTAGTTTCTTTAATTAGTATCACACATGTCTCCAATCTTGTAATCAGTCATTCAGCCTATTTAAATGGAGAAAAGTAGTCACTGTGCTGTTTGGTATCATTGTGTGCACCACACTGAACATGGACCAGAGAAAGCAAAGGAGAGAGTTGTCTGAGGAGATCAGAAAGAAAAATAATAGACAAGCATGGTAAAGGTAAAGGCTACAAGACCATCTCCAAGCAGCTTGATGTTCCTGTGACAACAGTTGCAAATGTTATTAAGAAGTTTAAGGTCCATGGAACTGTAGCCAACCTCCTGGGCGTGGCCGCAAGAGGAAAATCGACCCCAGATTGAACAGAAGGATAGTGCGAATGGTAGAAAAAAGAACCAAGGATAACTGCCAAAGAGATACAAGCTGAACTCCAAAGTGAAGGTACGTCAGTTTCTGATTGCACCATCCGTCGCTTTTTGAGCGAAAGTGGGCTCCATGGAAGAAGACCCAGGAGGACTCCACTTTTGAAAGAAAAACATAAAAAGCCAGACTGGAATTTGCTAAAATGCATATTGACGAGCCACAATCCTTCTGGGAGAATGTCCTTTGGACAGATGAGTCAAAACTGGAGCTTTTTGGCAAGTCACATCAGCTCTATGTTCACAGACGAAAAATGAAGCTTTCAAAGAAAAGAACACCATACCTACAGTGAAACATGGAGGAGGCTCGGTTATGTTTTGGGGCTGCTTTGCTGCGCCTGGCACAGGGTGCCTTGAATCTGTGCAGGGCACAATGAAATCTCAAGACTATCAAGGCATTCTGGAGCGAAAACGTACTGCCCAGTGTCAGAAAGCTCTGTCTCAGTCGCAGGTCATGGGTCCTCAAACAGGATAATGACCCAAAACACACAGCTAAAAAAGCACCCAAGAATGGATAAGAACAAAACATTGGACTATTCTGAAGTGGCCTTCTATGAGTCCTGATCTGAATCCTATCGAACATCTATGGAAAGAGCTGAAACTTGCAGTCTGGAGAAGGCACCCATCAAACCTGAGACAGCTGGAGCAGTTTGCTCAGGAAGAGTGGGCCAAACTACCTGTTAACAGGTGCAGAAGTCTCATTGAGAGCTACAGAAAACGTTTGATTGCAGTGATTGCCTCTAAAGGTTGTGCAACAAAATATTAGGTTAAGGGTCCCATCATTTTTGTCCATGCCATTTTCATTTGTTTTATTATTTACAATATTATGTTGAATAAAAAATCAAATGCAAAGTCTGATTTCTATTAAATATGGAATAAACAATGGTGGATGTCAATTACTTTTGTCAGTTTCAAGTTATTTCAGAGAAAATTGTGCATTCTTCGATTTTTGTGGAGGGGTACCAACAAATTTGAGCACGTCTGTATGTGTACCTCAGCACACCACTAGGGCCCTAACTAAACGCTCAATTCACACCAACATACAACCCCACACCACCTCAGTGGCCCCTTGTGACAGGCTAGCTGTAGGGGTGACGTCAGACCAGAAAGGAATACACAGACAGGCAGTAGTGATGAGTGAAACTGAGCCGCAATGGCTGCGCTCAGTACGTTTATTGCAAAATAAAAGGTTGAAACAGAAAACAGGACACGGCACTTGAGGCCAAAATAAATAGACAAACAAAATGTTGCAGCATGTATGTTTTGCAGATTTTTTAAAGAATGCAACATTTGTGAAAATTGTTTGCTTGCAAACCTTTCATGTTTTACAGTATATTTATACAGCTCTAATATTGTGGGGCTGTCATAATTGCACATACAGCAATCTACCCATTAAACGATAGTTTTTATAGGGAAGCCAGGGTTAATGGCCTGATGGTAATCCTTTATATCCCAGTGAAGATCACCAACATGTAAAAAAAAAAAAAAAAAGGAAGAAAAGCACCACTCCAAACAGCGTGCTACTGCTCCCTCATACAACGCAAGGGGTAAATCACAACTCAATAATCAATCGTGCAAGACAATGCAATAAATAATAATAATAATAATAATAATAATAATAATAATAAGTGTCACACTAAAACATTTCTTTCACCAACTAACCTTGGTCACTTGTGACATGAGTTCATCATACACAAACAAATTCCACAGATCCACAGATCCCATGGAGCCAGTCAGTTTGTGCAATTCCTCTTGAGTAACTGGCACATAAGGTGAATTCTCATGCACAGGTGGAGGCTGTAGTAAATCCCCCAGAGGTAAGATGTTGATTTTACCAAACCAGCCATCATCTGTGTTAGCAGTCTGGAAAATCTCACACAGACTAAGGCGGACATTGGAAATCATGGACACCTCATCAATAATGAGGAGGGTCACATCTCGCATGTCTGTACGAAGGCATTGCAGTACCTCATCAGAGAAGTTATGATACACCGGTGTTTTTCCATGCTCCACTGGAAGCATTAGTAGTCTGTGAATGGTGATTTGTAAGCTGCAACTCCAGTGGGTGCTGTGATTGCCACTTCTTTTCCCAGGCTTTGTCTCACCCATGCTGTGACAGTTTGAATGAGAAAAGTCTTCCCTGTGCCTCCAGTGCCACTCACAAACATGCGGAGGATAGAGGCGTTTGTTTCAGTTTGTTGTTGTTTTGGCAATGTGGTCAAACACTCTCTGCTGATCTTGTGAATGGCTGGGAGGGAGGGATTGTGGCTCTAGTGGGTAGGGGTGAATGACTGGGAGGGAGGGATTGTGGCTCTAGTGGGTAGGGGTGAATGACTGGGAGGGAGGGATTCTGGCTCTAGTGGGTAGAGGTGAATGGCTGGGAGGGAGGGATTGTGGCTGTAGTGGGTAGGGGTGAATGACTGGGAGGGAGGGATTGTGGCTCTAGTGGGTAGAGGTGAATGGCTGGGAGGGAGGGATTGTGGCTCTAGTGGGTAGAGGTGAATGGCTGGGAGGGAGAGATTGTGGCTCTAGTGGGTAGGGGTGAATGACTGGGAGGGAGGGATTCTGGCTCTAGTGGGTAGGGGTGAATGACTGGGGTGTTTGTTTCAGTTTGTTGTTGTTTTGGCAGTGTGGTCAAACACTCTCTGCTCATCTTTATTAAGGCGCTTGAGCATGTCTTCTACATTCACCCAAATCTGGAACAAAATTTCACCCCGAAAATCAGACGCCCTAAATATAACCTTTAGTTAAGGAAAATACACAGACAAATTATGCTAGCATATCAATTCAGACAATGGCAAACAATGTTTCACATTAATTCTAACCCCAACAATAACCCCAATCCTAACCCCAACATTTTCTGATACAACTGTGTACTTACATGTATTGTGCAAATTGATTTACACTAAGTACATTGCCACTATGCATATTACAGTTTTTCTCAATTGCTTGAGCACATTTGTCCAAACAGAATTCACTTTTTCAAAACAATTAACACGCAGCCCCAAACTGAAACACGTTGGCCAAAATGACACATTTCATTTGCAAAATGCACTAAGACTCTCAAAACATTAAATACATGACACAAAATCAACTACCTCCATCAAAACATACAACTTGTTATCTAATGAAAAGTTATTTAAATCAATCGTTACACAATGGCCCAATAAATACTAACTACAACTATCAATATACCCTGACATGGTTAACCCGCTTTTATGAGTCTGTGCCATTTGTTGATATTATCATTATAGTATGTACCATAAAAGGCAAGTAAACATATTATCACAGCATGAGCTGTATTCTTTTTTCCAAAAATGATTTTACCAAAGATGACCAATGCAGAAAGAATGTCACACAAGAGCATGAATATCCAGAAACAAAAGGCTTTATTTTACCTTTTTCCATTGTGTCCTTTACAAATTCAATGATGCTGTATGTACAGAGAATAAAAATAAAATACACCAAGCTAACAAATCACTGCAAAAACAAAGCAATGTCAAAAAAGGCAACACAAATACAGTATACACCACATTCAGTGCATTCGTTCTTGTCGATCAGGCCACATGTTTTCATCAACATCACACTGGATGTTTTCCCTCGCAATGCAGCAAGGAAAAAATCTCCTTGCATGGCACATCCACGCTTGGCAGTCCTCTGCAGTGATTGCCAGACAACCGGCATTCATTGCATCTAGAAGGGACATCTGGTCATGTGGACGGTAATCATAAACTTTCCACCTCCATTAGCTCTTTGTATTCCCCTTTGACCTACTCCATCACCACGCATCTGAACCCCTCTTCCTCTATGGGCCCCTCTACCTCTCCTTTGAACTACTCCATCACCACGCATCTGAACCCCTCTTCCTCTATGGGCCCCTCTACCTCTCCTTTGTTCTTGCCCTCGGCCTCTTACTTGGTCCATTCTTGAAAACAGCAACTCAGAGGTGACCTCTTTTATGCATGAATAAGGACTGATTGCTGATTGAACAATTGTGCAAAGCAGTTTTGCACACGTGCAGAAGAGGTTCGCATTCATGGCAGTAATTCATATCAGCTGTGACCAAATGTTTTAATTTTGTTTGACATGATTTACTCAACTGAGTTTTGCGTTTTTTGTAGAGAGTTGTGTTCACTGTTTTGCAAAAATGTGTTTAGCATTTGCATTGTGTGTGAAAGCAATGAGAAATGACACACTGTTTTGCAAATAAGAATACTGTTGTGCTCATTAGGTTATGATGGAGATCAGATGGACCCCAGTTTCATTAAAAGTGTCTTAGCAATCGAGAAAAACTGTAATCGGTGCTGTCAAAAGCATATTGTTTGGGGATGTTAACTCGCTGCGCTGTCTATGCTTTCTGATGATGTCACTTTCTCAGCAGAGACAGTCGAATCTGCCTCCATGTCGGATTCCGCGCAGTGTCAGCATCGCATCCAACACAGCGCTCACAGAGCCGACATGGAGAACTCTGCGATCCAGTTTCAGAACCTCCTCGACCCGCCCTCGCTTCCATAGGGAGACCAAAGCCAATCATACGCGGCGGATCCACCCAGCCTCGCCTTCTGCTAGGGACGCTTTCATTTCAGTATCGGGAATAGAAAGGGTTGCTGCTGCTTGCAAAGTCTGTGTGTGATGCATATATTTGAATGGGAAGGCTACGATAAAAACAAATATATCTTACTAAATACAAACCGAAGGCGGTGTTTCTGAATGCAAAGAGGATTCCGCTAGACCAGTCTCAAACTAAACCAGTCTCAAACTAAACCAGTGAAGATGGACGTCAGTGTCTCCGTGTCGTTGTTTCAAGACGAGCTCGCCTCCACCGTCGAGCTCGCAGTGAAAGCGGCTCTAGACAGCGTCGTGTGCGTGATTACTGAAGCTGTCGGCAGCAAATTCACTGAATTCCAAGTGGAAATGTCTGGAATGAAGAGAGAGAATGAAAGTCTGAAGCTGAGATTGGAAATATCAGAGAGCGAGCTGAAAGCCGTGCGAGGGTGTATAAACGCTGCAGATGCAGACATTAAACAGCCTTTCATATTTCAAGGTAAGATGGGTTTTATTGTGTGGTATTGCTCGGTCAATCCAACACCTCACTCCCGCCTTCTACTGGAAAGATCTTATTTCGAATCTCTCTTCAGACACGTTTTAAAGTGTTTGATTATTATAAGCGCTGTTAATAGCACAGCTCTGTCCTAATATTGGTTATAAGGAGTTTAATTGAGGCATTGTGTTATTTTATAGATTATAAGAACGTAGTGCATCTAACCTAGTCTAATTCATATTTAAATAGGTATTCTAGAAACTAAGAAACTACTATATTGGTAAGTCTTAACCAGTCTGTAATTAGAGAGACTTACACAGTGTCCTTCTGGTAAAGTGTATAGAGTCCCGCTGAGACAGTCACAGACCATATTGCAGAGGTTGAGAATGTAAATATCTCTGTGATGTATTTGTGAGGGTCTTTTAGAGCCTTTTATTAGACATAGTGTACAGACCCTGATTAACAGCAGTACTAGAAATAATAGCGTGCTCACAATGCTTTTAGCTTATTCACGCTCGCCCTGGCAAAATGTTTCTTGACATAATCAAGCATTAATAAGAGCCAGACACTTTATATTAACGATATTTTGTATTGTTATTAAAAATAATACCGGTATATCCGGGGGCTGCACCACAGCATCATCGCAATGTATTCAGTACTGAGTGGGCTCCACAAATGGCGCCTGTAATTGAGTACCGAACTGCATCATGGGATTCTGTCCTGGCCTTCTTTATATAGTCCTAGCCCAATCCCAGATGTCCATTGGAGGAGTAATCATATACATTATATATATATATATATATATATATATATATATATATATATATATATATATATAATCAAAACACGTGCTGAATATCATTCTGCAACAACTGAAAAATATATGCAGCCCAACTACATAAAAAATGCTTGTGGAAACACGCTTTTATTGCATGGAGGTTTTACTGATCGTATTTACCAGTCTAGTTATGATGGAGCTGTATGGGAACAGTGAAAAAAAAACTTTAGTCATCTGCAATCAGAAAATCTGTGGTGAAGCCCCACTCTGACTGCGTCGCTGTAATGTCCCTCGTGGTGATGTCATAGTGCTGTTATGTGCAGTCGCTGTAAATACCCTCATGGTGATGTCATAGTACTGTTACGTGCAGTCGCTGTAATGTCCCTCGTGGTGATGTCATAGTGCTGTTATGTGCAGTCACTGTAAATACCCTCATGGTGATGTCATAGTGCTGTTATGTGCAGTCGCTGTAATGTCCCTCGTGGTGATGTCATAGTGCTGTTATGTGCAGTCGCTGTGATGTCTGTCGTGGTGATGTCGGCGTGGTTTTAGACTCGCTTTTATGTCATGTAACTGTATATATTATACTATAACAGCGTGTATTATTAAGAATGGATAGTGGTGCAGTATATATTATACTATAACAGTGTGTATTAAGAATGGATAGTGGTGCAGTATATATTATACTATAACAGTGTGTATTATTAAGAATGGATAGTGGTGCAGTATATATTATACTATAACAGTGTGTATTATTAAGAATGGATAGTGGTGCAGTATATATTATACTATAACAGTGTGTATTATTAAGAATGGATAGTGGTGCAGTATATATTATACTATAACAGTGTATTATTAAGAATGGATAGTGGTGCAGTATATATTATACTATAACAGTGTGTATTATGGATAGTGGTGCATGGATAGTATATATATTATACTATAACAGTGTGTATTATTAAGAATGGATAGTGGTGCAGTATATATTATACTATAACAGTGTGTATTATTAAGAATGGATATGGATAGAATGGATAGCAGTATATATTATACTATAACAGTGTGTATTATTAAGAATGGATAGTGGTACAGTATATATCAGCGACGGTGAACCTTGGATACGCAGTATATATTTATACTATAACAGTGTGTATTATTAAGTGGCAGTGGTGCAGTAGTTTGTGATTATTAAGTTGTTGAGCGATGAATGGAAATGTATTGTAATATAAAGCTAGCAGCTATCTGCTTTTTTTTTTTTTTTTTTGCACGTCCTCTGAGTGGCACTTTGGAAAGCCAGTCAGTTTGATTTGCAAGGACGGCCCCGCCCCCAGTAATTAAGCAGCGCTAACTGTAGCCGTTATTATCTACATGCGTTCATGGTTGGCTGTTTATGCTGCTGAGCTGCTTTATTCAAGTACCCTGGGAACAAAAAGCTGATCAAAAACAGTAAGTCTGTCCCATGGAGGATCAAATGTAATTGTGGTCAGCTATGGATGTCAGCGGGACACGCGGGGAGGAAGGGATCGTTAGCCTGATGCTCGTAGCATTTTACTGACCGTCATCTCCTGTACTAAATGGAGAAATGGCCACAATCTTTCATACTTTACACTCGGGGTCGGGGGTCTGCGAGCCTAAAATAGGTTGAAATTACATAACCAAGCACTTTCGGCTTACGCCTCTTTTCTAAAAAGATGTACAGCTTTTCGCACGTGTTAATGTGCAGTGCAAGGTCTTTTGCAGGTGTCACTGGCGGCAACACGTGCATTGAACTTTAAAGCAAATGTCCCACGCAGTTTTGATTGTCAAACCTTTCCCTTGTCATAAATACCGAAAATATATTTCACTGTCACATACTCGTATCTCAAATTATGTAATCTTTGTTTGATGCACTGTTTTTTTTTTTTTTTTACTATTTTAATCTTAATTACGGGTCATACTGTGGTATGTTACCCCTCTTCATACAGTGGGGAAAAGCAGGTTGTCAAAAAACAATCGTCTCAAAATAAATTATGCCTCTGATATGTAGAGTACATTTGTGGATACTCCTTTTTTTTCAAGGTAGTTTGACACCACAGAAATCTTTTTCTAATAAGTATGTTATCTGCTACTCGTCTTTTAAATAGTTATTTTACAAAATGTAAAATCAGTAGATATGTTTTATGTAAGTAAATATACAGTTGGAAAAAAATGACGGTACAGCGGTAATGGTTGTCACTGTGTGCAATTGCAAACAAAAAAACAAAACCATTATGGCCAGGGTTACTGGTGCAGCGCGCCAATTGAGCAAACGTCTTATATTTATTGTATGATGCACTGTGATTGTTGCTTTTACTGATGTTTAGCATTATAATTCTAAACTTAATGCGTCATGAAATGTGATTTATGTATTTTACGGTAGTTTAGCAATATAATATTCAAATTATGTATATTGTATGATGCACTGTTATTCTTTTACATGCTGTGAAGTGCTTTGAGATGATGTTCTACTATGAAAGGCGCTATATAAAATTAAGATTGATTGATCTTACTTGAATAAGGATTAAAGAGTCATTGTCCAAAATATATAGAGGGGCATATGCAAAGGTTGATGGGTCCCTGTGAGGTGCACTATCACTATTGCTTTTTATGTCTGTAAATTTACAAAAAAAGAATGTGCAGTGTACTCAGGGACAGGGAATGGGGAATGTAAGGGAATTGCTTAGGACAGATTGCGAGTTCTCAGGGGCAAGCGGAAATTATGGGAGGTGAGGGGAGACCAGCATTAAGTGCCCAGTTAAGTATAAAGGGGAACAGGAGTGGGATGGGGTTGAAGAGAGAGAGAGTGTATGTTTGGTCTGGCAGTTATGATGGGGATGGGGATATGGATGGGATGGGGGGAGGGGATGTGGTGGGCAATATTAACTGTGGCCATTTTTTTGTTAGGTATGGCACCCAGCAAATATCTGCAATAGTGGGATAGCTGTTCATGCTGAAAGCTGCTGTTGTATAGAGACCTCTTCTGGGGAGATAGTAAGACAACCTGTTTCAGTGTGCTTCTATGAACCACAGGTTGAAAAAATGTCAGCGGATATTCAGCAGCAGAAGTCCCATTAGTCATAGGAATGTAAATATTGTTCCCCCACACCTGCTCTCCAGACAAGAGAGGGGGGAGGGGGGTTCAGGGTTTGGGGAGGTTGCGAGGGGATGAGGGCTGATGGAAGGGTTCTGTCCTAGTTCATGTAATGTTCTTGATTATTTTGTATTGTGGATTGCTGTTTTTTGGTATGTTTGCTTAATAAAAAACTTAATTACAAAAAAGGAAAGTAAATATTATTTTAAAAAGTTACCGTTTAGCCGCCGGATAACCTTTTACACCCCTAATTAATCATTGGCGCCCTTGGCACTTAGTGATGTATATTTTAAAAAAAAATCCAACTTTGGGCACTCCAGCTAAAAAAGGTTCGCCATCCCTGGTATATATTATACTATAACAGTGTGTATTAAGAATGGATAGTGGTGCAGTATATATTATACTATAACAGTGTGTATTAAGAATGGATAGTGGTGCAGTATATATTATACTATAACAGTGTGTATTATTAAGAATGGATAGTGGTGCAGTATATATTATACTATAACAGTGTGTATTATTAAGAATGGATAGTGGTGCAGTATATATTATACTATAACAGTGTGTATTATTAAGAATGGATAGTGGTGCAGTATATATTATACTATAACAGTGTGTATTATTAAGAATGGATAGTGGTGCAGTATATATTATACTATAACAGTGTGTATTAAGAATGGATAGTGGTGCAGTATATATTATACTATAACAGTGTGTATTAAGAATGGATAGTGGTACAGTATATATTATACTATTGTCGCAGGTGACGCTGAACTAGTTATTCCATATAGTAAAACATTAGACTCCATTGCATGGAGGATCTCAATAAGCTACAGTAAATGGTTCATCAATTGAATCAGATTCAGTTGTATTGTGTCTGCCAACTGATGATGTGAGGCAGAACAGTAATTGGATACCAGAAAATATGAATAACAGTGAGTTTTGGCCTCCTTCAGTGTTCTGGATGGAAGGCGTACCTCGCAAAGTGACTGTGCGAACAAAAGGAAATATAAAGAAATAATATTTACAGCTAAACGTGTCCAAGTATCTTATAGGAATGAAGTCAGGCCATGGAAATCCACACCTGTGATGGAGAAACATTGGATCAAGGGACTTCTTGTGGAAACAACTAAGAGCGAAACCTGGTACAGAAGCTGAATCCTGCTGAGAACATATGGATATGCTGAATATGTACTAGGCGATTTTAAATGGGAAATGTATTGTAATATAAAAAAATGAAGTGTTAGAGGAGGGATAAAGAAAGAGTATCCTTGTACCGCCAGTAGATGGCTCTCTTGCTCCATGAAATAAGTCAGTCTACATATGGTTCTAATTAAACATTTAGCAATCTGAGAATTTTTAAAATATATATATATAATGAACGATTTACCACTTGTATATCTTATCTTCAGAAAGCATGACGCTTGATAAAAAGTACCATTCCGGCAAAAAGTGAACGTTAATAACACCGACAAATTTATGTTTTCCAAAAACAAGATAAGAAAAGAATTCTATACAACAATAAATTAACATTAAAACTGAACAGCCAAGGTCTTAAGAAAAGAAATCCTGTCTCGGCTGGATTTTGTATGAACAAAGGGTCACGCCTAGTTGAATGCAGTTATACTGGCCTATATTTGGATTTAAATCCTAAAAGGGATTCACCAAAGTAATATTATAGCAATTGATAAACAGAGGTAAATTAATTGAAAGATTATCTTATAATGAAACAGGTTCAGTGCTAATTGACACTGTTTATAGTTCATAACAGTTATTTCATAAGATTAATAATATGTTTTAAGTATTTGCTATAATGAGAAAACATATTATTTAAAACTGACAAATATTATTGCTTGTTCACGACTTTGCTGTAGTGATAAGAAGATTAAAACCTGGAGCAGTATTTGATTTACTTAAATGGGAAAATGGTACAAGTTTATTCTTCTTTCTATTGAACAATAAGACTTCTAGACATTATGATATCCATTGAATTATAGAAGTTAAAAGGTGTTGTGTTATGTTTTTGTGTTAAGTTTGTAATAATATACTATAATGTACCTTGTTATTAATCCACTATACTATTGTCTAATGATGTTAGATGGATTCCTTATAATGTGGTGATTTGAAACTGCTACAGTGAAACCAGGGCCTCTCTTCTTATCTAGAAAGAGGGAAAGTCATTGGGTTCCACTTCAGCAAAATTGCAAATCTCATAGACTTGTAGTGTTAAGGTTTATGGAGTTAGTGGTTTAGTACTGATAAGTAAATGTCTTGAAATAATATGCACAACTCATGGCTTAATGGACAGGTCATATATCTAATAAAGTGCTTTGCACAGACTCTGACCTTGGGAAAAAAACAAGATACTGTGGAAACTGCTAGCAGTAACATATTCCCAGAGAGGAACAGGTCAGAGCCTGGTCAGTGCATCTCTTAATGGATAAATAATTGTAATGAAAACTATTACCACTTAAACTTAGTGAAACTAAATGACTTGAATATTGTATGAGACAAACTTTTGTCAAATACTCTGTTAGACAATGGTATATGGAATCAAAACTGACTCATTAACAAAATGATGAAACAATATGAAGTTAAAAGAAACACATACCTTTAATTTAGCATAATATAATCACTTAGAAGATGATGTCACATATTAAGAACATCTCTCATATAACACATATAAAATTAGTGTTTTGCATGCAGTAGTGTTTTTATATTATATTATAAGATCCTGGGAACCTTGGTTCACTTAACGTTTCAGATAAAGGAGGGGCTCGGAGGAAAGCAAAGAAATGAGATCATAGATTTGGAGTTAGACAAATATGAAGTATTGAATTTATTGAGTACATGACACCTATTAATTCTGAAAAGTTAGTCCGGATCTTTTGAAAACTATTATTTGTAAAATGGATAAGAACTGTCCCACATGATTAATGATTGGATTTAATTGAGGCGTCCCATGTATTCCAATGAGACGAAAAACCTATTTAACTCCAGAGCAATTTCAATGGAGTACCACACTCATCCCAGACAGGGCAAGGTGGTCCATCTTTTGCAAACCTACACAATTGAGCTGATTGAATTCAGTTTCATTTGCCTGGTGAAGACAGCCATATCCTTTTACGATTTATATTAAAGGGTAAGCATTAAGCAATTATTATTATTATTTTATCTCACATGTATTGCATGTATTGCCATAAGGGACTCACGCTATGTTTTAGAAATAAGAGAGAGTTTTGTTGAATGTGCTGAAATAGACCATTGGGTACTTTAGATGACGTGTTCTTGGCCTGCTTGTCGGCCTTGATTAACACATATATACATGTATTAAAGTGCTAACGTTGATATCTGTTAAGACACTGGACTGCCCAGTGTGTCTTTCAGCTGGGGATACAACGTAGCCTGTAGCTACTCTATCCAATATTTAACCGTTAATAAACCGAAGGAGTACTGATCATACTCTGATTCATAAAAACACTTTAGATACATGAGTCTGTCAGTTTCTTGGGTACTATATTGGTCATCTGGATATACTGCGGGTCCAGAGCACGAACTATATCCCACTAGGAGTAATAACATCTCTGTCCTCCTAACGTCTCCCCTGAGATAAGAGTGTGTGCTGAGCAAATAAAAAGAGTACGTAAAGAAATCTGAACACGCGGATTTCGTGACACTATAAAAGTGTGTATTAAGAATGGATAGTGGTGCAGTATATATTATACTATAACAGTGTGTATTAAGAATGGATAGTGGTGCAGTATATATTATACTATAACAGTGTGTATTAAGAATGGATAGTGGTGCAGTATGTATTATACTATAACAGTGTGTATTATTAAGAATGGATAGTGGTACAGTATATATTATACTATAACAGTGTGTATTAAGAATGGATAGTGGTGCAGTATATATTATACTATAACAGTGTGTATTATTAAGAATGGATAGTGGTACAGTATATATTATACTATTGTCGCAAGTGACGCTGAATCAGCTAGGCTGGTCAGTAAAATATTGACTCCTTTCGCATGGAGGATCTCAGTAGCTACAGCTGTTGGTTCATCAATTGAATCAGATTCAGTTGTATTGTGTCTGCCAACTGATGATGTGAGGCAGAACAGTAATTGGATACCAGAAAATATGAATAACAGTGAGTTTTGGCCTCCTTCAGTGTTCTGGATGGAAGGGTGGTCGTACCTGAAAGTGACTCTGTGCGAACAAAAGGAAATATATAGAAATAATATTTACAGCTAAACGTGTCCAAGTATCTTATAGGAATGAAGTCAGGCCATGGAAATCCACACCTGTGATGGAGAAACATTTGGATCAAGGGACTTTTTGTGGAAACAACTAAGCGAAACCTGGTACAGAAGCTGAATCCTGCTGAGAACATATGGATATGCTGAATATGTACTAGGTGATTTCAAATGGGAAATGTATTGTAATATAAAAAAATGAAGTGTTAGAGGAGGGATAAAGAAAGAGTATCCTTGTACCGCCAGTAGATGGCTCTCTTGCTCCATGAAATAAGTCAGTCTACATATGGTTCTAATTAAACATTTAGCAATCTGAGAATTTTTAAAATATATATATAACGAACGATTTACCACTTGTATATCTTATCTTCAGAAAGCATGACGCTTGATAAAAAGTACCATTCCGGCAAAAAGTGAACGTTAATAACACCGACAAATTTATGTTTTCCAAAAACAAGATAAGAAAAGAATTCTATACAACAATAAATTAACATTAAAACTGAACAGCCAAGGTCTTAAGAAAAAAATCCTGTCTCGGCTGGATTTTGTATGAACAAAGAGAAGGGTCAAGCCTAGTTGAATGCAGTTATACTGGCCTATATTTGGATTTAAATCTTAAGAGGGATTCACCAAAGTAATATTATAGCAACTGATAAACAGAGGTAAATTAATTGAAAGATTATCTTATAGTGAAACAGGTTCAGTGCTAATTGACACTGTTTATAGCTCATAACAGTTATTTCATAAGATTAATAATATGTTTTAAGTATTTGCTATAATGAGAAAACATATTATTTAAAACTGACAAGTATTATTGCTTGTTCACGACTTTGCTGTAGTGATAAGAAGATTAAAACCTGGAGCAGTATTCGATTTACTTAAATGGGAAAATGGTACAAGTTTATTCTTCTTTCTATTGAACAGTAAGACTTCTAGACATTATGATATCCATTGAATTATAGAATATAAAAGGTGTTGTGTTATGTTTTTGTGTTAAGTTTGTAATAATATACTATAATGTACCTTGTTATTAATCCACTATACTGTTGTCTAATGATGGTAGATGAAGTCATTGTGTGGTTATGTGAAACTGCTGCATTGCAAGGGGGTTTCCTTACATTCTCCTCCAACAATGCTGTAAGTCTTGCAGATTTGGAATTTAAGGTTCATGGATTTAGGGACCTAGTACTGATAAGTAAATGTCTTGAAATAATATGCAGAAATCATGGCTTAATGGACAGGTCATATATCTAATAAAGTGCTTTGCACAGACTCTGACCTTGGAAAAAACAAGAGACTGTGGAAACTGCTAGCAGTAACATATTCCCAGAGTCAGGTACAGGTCAGAGCCTGGTCAGTGCATCTCTTAAGGGATAAATAATTGTAATGAAAACTATTACCACTTACACTTAGTGAAACTAAATGACTTGAATATTGTATGAGACAAACTTTTGTCAAATACTCTGTTAGACAATGGTATATGGAATCAAAACTGACTCATTAACAAAATGATGAAACAATATGAAGTTAAAAGAAACACATACCTTTAATTTAGCATAATATAATCACTTAGAAGATGATGTCATATATTAAGAACATCTCTCATATATAACATATATAAAAATAGTGTTTTGCATGCACATATAACAGTAGTGTTTTTATATTATATTATAAACCAAGATCCTGGGAACCTTGGTTCACTTAACTTTTCAGATAAAGGAGGGGCTCGGAGGAAAGCAAAGAAATGAGATCATAGGTTTGGAGTTAGACAAATATGAAGTATTGAATTTACTGAGTACATGACACCTATTAATTCTGAAAAGTTAGTCCGGATCTTTTGAAAACTATTATTTGTAAAATGGATAAGAACTGTCCCACTAGATTAATGATTGGAGTTAATTGAGACGTCCCATGTATTCCAATGAGACGAAAAACCTATAAAACTCCAGAGTAATTTCAATGGAGTACCACACTCATCCCAGACAGGGCAAGGTGGTCCATCTTTTGCAAACCGACACAATTGAGATGATTGAATTCAGTTTAATTTGCCTGGTGAAGACAGTCATATCCTTTTACGATTTATATTAAAGGGTAAGCATTAAGCAATTATTATTATTTTATCTCGCATGTATTGCATGTATTTCTATAAGGGACTCACGCTATGTTTTAGAAATAAGAGAGAGTTTTGTTGAATGTGCTGAAATAGACCATTGGGTACTTTAGGTGACATGTTCTTGGCCTGCTTGTCGGCCTTGATTACATATATATACATGTATTAAAGTGTTAACGTTGATATCTGTTAAGACACTGGACTGCCCAGTGTGTCTGTCAGCTGGGGATACGACGTAGCCTGTAGCTACTCTATCCAATATTTAACCGTTAATAAACCGAACGAGTACTGATCATACTCCGATTCGTAAAAAACTTTAAATACATGAGTCTGTCAATTTCTTGAGTACTATATTAGTCATCTGGATATACTGCGGGTCCAGAGCACAAACTATATCCCACTAGGAGTAATAACATCTCTGTCCTCCTAACGTCTCCCCTGAGATAAGAGTGTGTGCTGAGCAATTCAAAAGAGTACGTAAAAGAATCTGAACACGCGGATTTCGTGACACTATAACAGTGTGTATTGTTAAGAATGGATAGTGGTGCAGTATATATTATACTATAACAGTGTGTATTATTAAGAATGGATAGTGGTACAGTATATATTATACTATAACAGTGTGTATTAAGAATGAATAGTGGTGCAGTATATATTATACTATAACAGTGTGTATTAAGAATGGATAGTGGTGCAGTATATATTATACTATAACAGTGTGTATTATTAAGAATGGATAGTGGTGCAGTATATATTATACTATAACAGTGTCTATTCTATCATTAAAATCTATCATTTGCTCAAAACAGCGTGAAGCTGCAGTTTGTTAGAAAAATTCTAGTCATAAAATAAATAAATAAAGTACATTGTTCAGCTCATGGTAAACAGAATTAGGAAACGATCGCTCATATTGTTTCAAACCCAGACACTTACTAATACAGGGTATAACAGAATTAGGAAACAATCGCTCATATTGTTTAAAATCCAGACACTTACTAATACAGGGTATAACAGAATTAGGAAACGATCGCTCATATTGTTTCAAACCCAGACACTTACTAATACAGGGTATAACAGAATTAGGAAACGATCGCTCATATTGTTTCAAATCCAGACACTTACTAATACAGGGTATAACAGAATTAGGAAACGAACGCTCATATTGTTTCAAACCCAGACACTTACTAATACAGGGTATAACAGAATTAGGAAACGATCACTCATATTGTTTAAAACCCAGACACTTACTAATACAGGGTATAACAGAATTAGGAAACGATCGCTCATATTGTTTAAAATCCAGACACTTACTAATACAGGGTATAACAGAATTAGGAAACGATCGCTCATATTGTTTAAAACCCAGACACTTACTAATACAGGGTATAACAGAATTAGGAAACGATCGCTCATATTGTTTAAAATCCAGACACTTACTAATACAGGGTATAACAGAATTAGGAAACGATCGCTCATATTGTTTAAAATCCAGACACTTACTAATACAGGGTATAACAGAATTAGGAAGCGATCGCTCATATTGTTTAAAATCCAGACACTTACTAATACAGGGTATAACAGAATTAGGAAACGATCGCTCATATTGTTTAAAATCCAGACACTTACTAATACAGGGTATAACAGAATTAGGAAACGATCGCTCATATTGTTTCAAACCCAGTCACTTACTAATACAGGGTATAACAGAATTAGGAAACGATCGCTCATATTGTTTAAAATCCAGACACTTACTAATACAGGGTATAACAGAATTAGGAAACGATCGCTCATATTGTTTAAAATCCAGACACTTGCTAATACAGAGTATAACAGAATTAGGAAGCGATCGCTCATATTGTTTAAAATCCAGACACTTACTAATACAGGGTATAACAGAATTAGGAAACGATCACTCATATTGTTTCAAATCCAGACACTTACTAATACAGGGTATAACAGAATTAGGAAACGATCGCTCATATTGTTTCAAACCCAGACACTTACTAATACAGGGTATAACAGAATTAGGAAACGATCGCTCATATTGTTTAAAATCCAGACACTTACTAATACAGGGTATAACAGAATTAGGAAGCGATCGCTCATATTGTTTAAAACCCAGACACTTACTAATACAGGGTATAACAGAATTAGGACACGATCGCTCATATTGTTTAAAATCCAGACACTTACTAATACAGGGTATAACAGAATTAGGAAACGATCACTCATATTGTTTCAAATCCAGACACTTACTAATACAGGGTATAACAGAATTAGGAAACGATCGCTCATATTGTTTCAAACCCAGACACTTACTAATACAGGGTATAACAGAATTAGGAAACGAACGCTCATATTGTTTAAAATCCAGACACTTACTAATACAGGGTATAACAGAATTAGGAAACGATCGGTCATATTGTTTCAAACCCAGACACTTACTAATACAGGGTATAACAGAATAGAAGGGATGTGATTGGATGTATATATACAGTTCACATGGCGTTGCACAAGTAAGCTTCCAGTGTTGTTACTAATGATTATTACACAGGTGGAGTTTGTACAAAAAAACATACTGCTGCACTTTGAAGAGTCAGAATTGTGTAAATCACTTGTTTCCATGAAGCTGCTTTGAGAATAAGCAGCTCTCCTGCTGCAGCCCCTTGTCTGCTCATTGTATTTGACACATTGAAACTTGTATTCTGTGATGACAGTTTCCATCCCAACCATGATCACAATACAGTATGAGTTCACAGAAAGACATTCCTCAGACACTTTGCTGAGACTTACCTCTGTTGTCCTCAGCTGTTGTGCGGTTTCCTGCTGCGAGGGAAAATGTGTTTTAATTTGGGAGTTAAAAAAGGGTAAAGTAACACTATTAATTAAAAATAAATAAATAAAATAAGAGAAATAGCTCCTCTTAGACCCGGTGACATTATGTTGACTCAGAAATGTCTTCATCTAGACAATGTGCGGAAGCTGTAAAAAAGGCCAACAAGATGCTCGGATATATTGTGAAAAGTGTTGAATTTAAATCAAGGGAAGTAATGTTAAAACTTTACAATGCATTAGTAAGACCTCACCTAGAATATTGTGTTCAGTTCTGGTCACCTCGTTACAAAAAGGATATTGCTGCTCTAGAAAGAGTGCAAAGAACAGGGACCAGAATTATCCCGGGTTTAAAAGGCATGTCGTATGCAGACAGTCTAAAAGAATTGAATCTATTCAGTCATTCTGACAAGGGGCTGGCTTTGTAGAGGAACCTAGCTAGTAAGTAAGAGTTGTAATTTTATACAATTTTGTTTCCCACAGAACCCATTGAGAGCCACGCTATCCCTGAATCTGAAGCACAGGAAGGGCCAAAGATAGAAGCAGTTTACACACAAGAGGAGTCCTTTGAGCAGGAGTGGTGTGCAAGTCTAATACAGGTTACAGGGCTGCCATGTGTTAAAGATGAAGACGTCCCTGAACAGGAATGTGTTCCTATTAAAGAGGAATTCATAGAACAGGAATGTGTCTCCATCGCAGAGGAACTTCCTACTGAAAATAATGTCTGTACTCTTGAGGAGAACACCAAGCTGGGATCCAGCCTGTGTGATGATTCTCCATCTGGATGTGATCTGGGATTTGGAGGTAATCCTACAAAACAAGCAGCATTGAGCTGCCTATTCATCCTGCAGAACCTGGTACTGAACACCAGCAGTGTGCTTGAGATTCATATTTTAACAAGGGGAGCTGCCCAACCACTATGTCAACAAGGACATCACTGTGCTTGCTCCTGAGGCACCTGCTAGCTGTGCAGCCACAGCCACGCCTCTTTAGAATGCTGTTAGATCAGCGCTGTCCAATCACGCTAGATGTGCAGCCGCTGCCACGCCTCTTTAGAATGGACAGCGCTGATCTCACAGCATTCTAAAGAGGCGTGGCAGTGACTGCACATCTAGCGTGATTGGACAGCGCTGATCTCACAGCAATCACGCTAGATGTGCAGCCACTGCCACGCCTCTTTAGAATGCTGTGAGATCAGCGCTGTCCAATCACGCTCCTGGAGTCCATTCCACTCCTCATTGAACAGGTTCACTTCTATAAAGTGCTGCTTCTGTGCCTGGATGGAGCTTTAATTGGTTCATTTAAACAACTCAGAACAGGGTTGGAACAAAGAGCAGGAGTGGAAGGGCCAGCTTTGGTCACCCCTGTGTTAGATCTGTGCCTTTCCCCATTTCTGTCCCTCGTGGTGATGTCGTAGTGCTGTTATGTGCAGTCGCTGTACTGTCCCTAGTGGTGATGTCGTAGTGCTGTTATGTGCAGTCGCTGTACTGTCCCTCGTGGTGATGTCGTAGTGCTGTTATGTGCAGTCGCTGTACTGTCCCTCGTGGTGATGTCGGCGTGCTGTTATATGCAGTCGCTGTACTGTCCCTCGTGGTGATGTCGTAGTGCTGTTATGTGCAGTCGCTGTACTGTCCCTCGTGGTGATGTCGTAGTGCTGTTATGTGCAGTCGCTGTACTGTCCCCCGTGGTGATGTTGTAGTGCTGTTATGTGCAGTCGCTGTACTGTCCCTCGTGGTGATGTCGTAGTGCTGTTATGTGCAGTCGCTGTACTGTCCTCGTGGTGATGTCGTAGTGCTGTTATGTGCAGTCGCTGTACTGTCCCCTCGTGGTGATGTCGTAGTGCTGTTATGTGCAGTCGCTGTACTGTCCCTCGTGGTGATGTCGTAGTGCTGTTATGTGCAGTCGCTGTACTGTCCCTCGTGGTGATGTCGTAGTGCTGTTATGTGCAGTCGCTGTACTGTCCCTCGTGGTGATGTCGTAGTGCTGTTATATGCAGTCGCTGTAATGTCCCTCGTGGTGATGTCGGCGTGGTTTTGGACTCGCTGTTATGTCATGTAACCGTATATGTTATACCATAAGTGTGTATTATTAAGAATGGATAGTGGTGCAGTATATATTATACTATAACAGCGTGTATTATTAAGAATGGATAGTGGTGCAGTATATATTATACTATAACAGTGTGTATTATTAAGAATGGATAGTGGTGCAGTATATATTATACTATAACAGTGTGTATTAAGAATGGATAGTGGTGCAGTATATATTATACTATAACAGTGTGTATTATTAAGAATGGATAGTGGTACAGTATATATTATACTATAACAGTGTGTATTAAGAATGGATAGTGGTGCAGTATATATTATACTATAACAGTGTGCATTATTAAGAATGGATAGTGGTGCAGTATATATTATACTATAACAGTGTGTATTATTAAGAATGGATAGTGGTGCAGTATATATTATACTGTAACAGTGTGTATTATTAAGAATGGATAGTGGTGCAGTATATATTATACTATAACAGTATGTATTATTAAGAATGGATAGCGGTGCAGTATATATTATACTATAACAGTGTGTATTATTAAGAATGGATAGCGGTGCAGTATATATTATACTATAACAGTGTGTATTATTAAGAATGGATAGTGTTGCATATATATTATACTATAACAGTGTGTATTATTAAGAATGGATAGTGGTGCAGTATATATTATACTATAACAGTGTGTATTATTAAGAATGGATAGTGGTGCAGTATATATTATACTATAACAGTGTGTATTATTAAGAATGGATAGTGGTGCAGTATATATTATACTATAACAGTGTGTATTAAGAATGGATAGTGGTGCAGTATATATTATACTATAACAGTGTGTATTAAGAATGGATAGTGGTGCAGTATATATTATACTATAACAGTGTGTATTATTAAGAATGGATAGCGGTGCAGTATATATTATACTATAACAGTGTGTATTATTCTATTATTAAGATCTATCATTTGCTCAGAACAGCGTGATGCTGCAGATAAAATAAATAAATAAAGTACTTTGTTCAGCTGATGGTAAAAAGAATTAGAACCCAGGCACTTACTAATACAGGGTATAACAGAATTAGGAAGCGATCTCTCATATTGTTTAAAACCCAGTCACTTACTAATACAGGGTATAACAGAATTAGGAAGCGATCGCTCATATTGTTTCAAACCCAGACACTTACTAATACAGGGTATAACAGAATTAGGAAACGATCGCTCATATTGTTTAAAATCCAGACACTTACTAATACAGGGTATAACAGAATAGAAGGGATGTGATTGAATGTATATATGCAGTTCACATGGCGTTGCACAAGTAAGCTTCCAGTGTTGTTACTAATGATTATTACACAGGTGGAGTTTGTACAAAAAAACATATTGCTGCACTTTGAAAAGTCAGAATTGTGTAAATCACTTGTTTCCATGAAGCTGCTTTGAGAATAAGCAGCTCTCCTGCTGCAGCCCCTTGTCTGCTCATTGTATTTGACACATTGAAACTTGTATTCTGTGATGACAGTTTCCATCCCAACCATGATCACAATACAGTTTGAGTTCACAGAAAGACATTCCTCAGACACTTTGCTGAGACTTACCTCTGTTGTCCTCAGCTGTTGTGCGTTTCCTGCTGCGAGGGAAAATGTGTTTTAATTTGGGAGTTAAAAAGGGTAAAAGTAACACTATTAATTAAAAATAAATAAATAAAATAAGAAAATAGCTCCTCTTAGACCCGTGACATTATGTTGACTCAGAAATGTCTTCATCTAGACAATGTGGGGAAGCTATAAAAAAGGCCAACAAGATGCTCGGATATATTGTGAGACGTGTTGAATTCAAATCAAGGGAAGTAATGTTAACACTTTACAATGCATTAGCAAGACCACATCTATAATATTGTGTTCAGTTCTGGTCACCTCGTTACAAAAAGGATATTGCTGCTCTAGAAAGAGTGCAAAGAAGAGCAACCAGAATTATCCCGGGTTTAAAAGGCATGTCGTATGCAGACAGGCTAAAAGAATTGAATCTATTCAGTCATTCTGACAAGGGGCTGGCTTTGTAGAGGAGCCTAGCTAGTAAGTAAGAGTTGTAATTTTATACAATTTTGTTTCCCACAGATCCCATAGAGAGCCACGCTATCCCTGAATCTGAAGCACAGGAAGGGCCAAAGATAGAAGCAGTTTACACACAAGAGGAGTCCTTTGAGCAGGAGTGGTGTGCAAGTCTAATACAGGTTACAGGGCTGACATGTGTTAAAGAGGAAGACATCCCTGAACAGGAATGTGTTCCTATTAAAGAGGAATCATAGAACAGAAATGTGTCTCCATCGCAGAGGAACTTCCTACTGAAAAATAATGTCTGTACACTTGAGGAGAACAACAAGCTGGGATCCAACCTGTGTGATGATTCTCCATCTGAATGTGATCTGGGATTTGAGGTAATCCTACAAAACAAGCAGCATTGAGCTGCCTATTCATCCTGCAGAACCTGGTACTGAACACCAGCAGTGTGCTTGAGATTCATATTTTAACAAGGGGAGCTGCCCAACCACTATGTCAACAAGGACATCACTGTGCTTGCTCCTGAGGCACCTGCTAGATGTGCAGCCACTGCCACGCCTCTTTAGAATGCTGTGAGATCAGCGCTGTCCAATCACGCCCTGGGTCCATTCCACTCCTCATTGAACAGGTTCACTTCTATAAAGTGCTGCTCCTGTGCCTGGATGGATCTTTAATTGGTTCATTTAAACAACCTCAGAACAGGGTTGGAACAAAGATCATGAGTGGAAGGGCCAGCTTTGGACACCCCTGTGTTAGATCTGTGCCTTTCCCCATTTCTGGTAGACTGTTTGCAGTTGTGCTGCCCCACAGCTGTACAGAGCTGCAGGGATCACATGTCCCATCACTGGGTGATGTCACATCCAGTCAGGTTGTTTAGTCCCCAGAAGAAACATTTCAGTAGAGCATTTCTGTGAGAGTATGCAGCAGCATCGCCACAATGAGAGGAACCCGTGTTGTATGACCCATCAGTCTTATTTTATTTCTTACACTTTATTCAAATACAATATCATTTTTTAAAAGCTCATCTCACTACAACTATCCCAGGGACTGTAATGTTTGCTCTCAGCGGCACATTTCACTCTTGTGTGTGTCTCACAGTAAGCATTGCTGTGTTGTTATTGTCATGTTTATGACATGAAGCCCTGCAGAACAGTGCATGTGGAAGAATGCTGTACAACCTTTGTCTCTTCTCTTTCTTTCTTTAGCTTCTAAAGTAGATGAAGGAGAACACGACTCCACCCATCACCCCAGTGTAAAAACTCTTCTAGAGGCAAACCACCGTGCAAGAAACACAGAAAAAACGACACCCCAAGAAGAGTATGTGAAGACATTGAGAACTCACTCAGTTAAAATCCTTCTTTACAAGACAGACACCCACTTACTGTGGAGAGTACAGAGACACCACATTCTGCATGTTTTAACAATTCAGAAACCCAGGGCAACTTGAAGACCTTGCCTCATTCTATTAAAGGTGGGAAGAGTTCCTGTCAATTAGACGCTCCTGAAACTCACAAGGGAAATCCCACAGGAGGGACTACGTGTTCCTGGGCTGATTGTGGGAAGAGTTTCAATCATATATCACTGCTTAAAAGACACCAGCGCATTCACACAGGAGAGAAACCTTCCCACATACAGTCCAGTGATAAGAGTTTCACACAGTTAGGAAATCTTCATTCACACCAGCGCATTCACACAGGAGAGAAACCTCATCACTGTGATGTTTGTGGGAAGGGATTCAGCCAGTTAGGAGACCTTAAAAGACACCATCAAATTCACACAGGAGAGAAACCTTATCACTGTGATGTTTGTGGTAAGAGATTCAGCCAGTCTGGAGTCCTTAAAAGACACCATCAAATTCACACAGGAGAGAAACCTTATAACTGTGATGTTTGTGGGAAGAGATTCAGCCGGTTAGGAGACGTTAAAAGACACCATCAAATTCACACAAGAGAGAAACCTTATCACTGTGATGTTTGTGGGAAGAGATTCAGTCACATAGGAAACCTTAAAAAACACAAAGCTATTCACACAGGAGAGAAACCTCATCACTGTGATGTTTGTGGGAAGAGATTCAGCCTGTTTGGAAACCTTAAAAGACACCATAAAATTCACACAGGTGTGTAATCCTATCCCTGTACTTAATTGCTGGCTCTTACAGGAATCGAACATTCTCAGAATTGCAGAGACTTGGAGACACTTAAACAACAGGAGGACATTTGACTAAATACAGAAATATTTACTGAAAACAAAATAATAAACATGCTAGATAAACAGGGTCACCCCTAATCACAATCTGTTCAGATCAAAAGCTCAGACCACAAATATGAACGAGTACGTCTTGTATTCATCGTCTTGTTGAGCATTCGGATTGTGTTACCTCACATTAGTAATATATTAAATAGATTGTTATTATGAATGCACGTTTCTCTTTCCTTTCTCATGCGTTGCTCAGCCTCTTGCAGTGGGTTCTATGGAAGCTTCCCCGATACCACGGTGAATCTGCGGTACCTCAAGACACAGCACAGTGTACAGCAGTTATCATGCAGGCACCTTGCAGTGTAAAGCAGTACTGTTTCCAGCAGGGGGCACCAGAGAGCTTTTAGGAATGTAATGGGCTGCATACCATTGCTTCTTAACGAGATGATTTCTGCTCAGGATGTGTTTAATACTGCCCTCTCACTCTTGGGTACTCTATTAACAAACGCAGGTTCTGTGTTTTTAATATCAATTTGTTGTTTGACAACGAGACTACTAAACCAAATAAAATCTATATTAAAAATGTTTTGCTGCCTGTATTAAATGTTGTTTTAAATGTTGTTCAGTGTCTTGTCAATCAAGGATTTCATTTTAAAAATCCAGTAATAAATACGGTAGATGTCCTTGTTTCTGCATTTCTTATATATACCATGACTGGAGTAGCTTTTTAAACTGCTGTCTGCTCATACAAGCGATCCATGTACAATCAGGCATATATTTTGTCATTAAGTATTATATAGCTCTGTGGTTTATACAAATAGTTTTTACATGTTTAACTTGATGTTGCTTTGAAGCCTATTTCAGTTCTACGCCTTCCTGTAAAATGTTCCCCGCTGTTACAAGTTTGTTATAACTTTTTATTATTTATGTTTTGGGATAAGCACTCTCGTTAGATATTTTATCGATCTGTAGTTTCAAGTCGTTATTGTAGTGTTTTAGGTTGTGAGATTTTAATCAGCAATCTCACACGACTGCATGGGGATGGAGGATTTATAAACTACAGAATTGGGAATGGAAGACAGAATTTTCAATACTTGGAAATGGGACTTTTAACAACAATGCCTCCATCTTTTGTTTGAAGTAGATTATGATTAGCTGCTCTGCAGCTTAGTATGCAGCTCTGTACTGAATCCACAAGTTCATCACAATTGACCCAGATGGTTGTCATTGCTGGCTTCATTAGGAGCACTAGGCACTGGGAAATGTAGTTCTGATGCCATTTTAAAATCCCAGAACTACATTCTCTTTAACAGATTTGCATAAGTGCTGTGCGCTACACCACTATCTGTGGAAGAGGCTGAAAGCAGAGCCACGCAATGCTGTTACAAAGCAATGCCAGCAGCATTCATCTGGAGAGCCTGCACAACCTCTGCACCAGATTTACAGCCTAATAAAGTCAAGGATACCAAATCTGCTAACACAAATTCTGCATTTCTGGAAAGAAAAACAACGTGCTAATGACAACTTGATATATTACACTATGTAACACAATTTTTGTTCCTGGGTAGTAAGTGTTATTTCCTAATTGCTTAAGCCTCAAAAGTATAGAAAATGGCTATTATTCCCCACAAACTTTGCTTTTGTGACCAGGACAGTGATATTTTGAAATTTACCTATTTCCAATGAGAAAACAGGCGAATTTGTGTCTTTTCGTCAGAAAAAACATCATATGAATCCAAATTAACATGTATTTATACTAAAAGTAATACAAAAATGACTACAGAAGATTTAGAAGTGAGTAGTTTTTTCGAGATTTACGATTATACTGTAAATCACTTTCACGAATCAGCCCCAAATGTAGTCTCCCATCATGTTCTCGTTATACTGTCCTTGGTAGCGGCGCTCACAGTCCAGTATATCCTGGTGGAAGCGCCGCCTTGCTCCTCCAAGTACGCCCCATGTTCTCCTGAATTTGTCAAGATGAGCATCAAGGATATGGACTTTGAGGACATCCTACAGCCCATTGTGCCGTAGTTCTTCACCAGAGTCTCAACCAGCTCCACATAGTTTTCGGCCTTGTGATTGCCCAGGAAGTCCCGAACCACATGACAAAGCTGTTCCAAGCCGCTTTCTCCTTACTAGTGAGCTTCTTGGGAATTCATTGCACTCCAGGATCTTCTTTATCTGTGGTCCAACGAAGACACTTTGACCTTTGCCTCAGACAGCTTAGGAAGAAGTCTTGAAGGTACTTGAAGGCTGCCACTCTTTATCTAGAGCTCTGACAAATTGTTTCATAAGGCCCAATTTGATGTGCAGTGGTGGCATCAGCACCTTCCGGGGTCCACCAGTGGCTCCCACTTGACGCTGTTCCTCCCCACAGAGAACTCAGTCCGCTGTGGCCAGTCCTGCCTGTGGTAGTGCGCTTTGGTGTCCCTGCTGTCCCAAAGGCAAAGATAGCAGGGAAACTTGGTAAAACCGCCTTTGAGACCCATCAGAATGCCACCATTTTGAAGTCTCCTATGACCTTGATGCCATCTCAGAAAAATGCAGATATGTATCCACTTAGGCAGCTGGAACTAAACTGAACTGGTGGGCTTAAGGCCCCTGTATTTATACTACTATTTATATTACTGGAAAGCACTGAATCTATCTGGAATGTTCTAGAAAATAGGTAAATTTCAAAATATCGCTGGCCTGGTCACAAAAGCAAAGTTTGTGGGGAATAATAGCCATTTTCTATACTTTTGAGGCATAAGCAATTAGGAAATAACACTTACTACACACAGAAATCTGGGTGTGTGAACTACCTACAACACGTACAACAACGTCTCACCCGAAAGACAGAGCACAAGGAGGTGAAGTGACTTGCTCAGGGTCACACACACACACACACACACACACACACACACACACACACACAGTGAGTCAGCCGGGATTTGAACTGGGGACCTCCTGGTTACAAGTCCTTTTTTATAACCACTGGACCACAGAGCTTCCTAATAATGAACAGCTTTTGAGAACTTAAGAATTTAGCCAATTTGTGTGTTAACGTGTTAAAGATAATAATAATAATAATAATAATAATAATAATAATAATAATAATAATAATGGTTCGTACTCACACAATCTGAGGCTTGCCAGGTAGAGTAGAACAGCGAACACAGCCACCGGGATGAAGAATTTATAAAACCGCGCTGACCCCATTGCTTTACTGACCGTCTTCATTTAAAACAAAATAAATAAAACGCTTCTTTTTTCTTCCCTTTTTCCAGGACAGTTACCGCGTGAAACAAACGGCGAGAACTCTGGTTTCAACCGCTACACGCAACCCGACATACTTCATAACAGCGGACACGTATTTGAAATCCTATTGCAGTGTCTGTGCGTCTGTGCGTCTGTCCGAACGCTGGTGTTTTGCATTAAGAAAACAAATCGAACCTACCAAATAATCTGACATTCATCCCTAAGTTTCACCTATTGTCATTTTTGGAGAGTTTTTAAATTTTAGGAGTTTCAGATTTTTGCTTAGCTCGCTCGCTCTCTCTCTCTCTCCCTCTCGTTTGCTGACTGGGTTTGTTTTTTGTAGATAAGGCAAAGATTTATCAAACAATGCAAGGTGAGGTTCAGTCTGACCTCTTAGTGTAGGCCTACATGCAAAAGTTTTAGAACACCCCCATTTTCCCAGTTTTTATTGAAATTTAAGCAGTTCAAGTCCAGTGAATAACCTGAAATGGTACAAAGGTAAGCGGTAAACTGCCAGAGGTTAAAAAAGTAGTTTAGGTTACCAAAAACTGAAAAATAATGTACATTTCAGAGTTATACAAAAAGGCCTTTTTCAGGGAACAAGCAATGGGTTAACAACTTACAGGTGTTCTGCAGCAATGGAAGTAAATTAAGCCTTGAAAGTTGATGCTAACAATTCCTACAGGTGTCCCAACTTTTGTTGATTACTTACAAACCCTCTGTATAAAAGCAGTGTTGGAACAGACTGTGTTACTACACCCTCTTAAGCATTATTTGGGCAGTGTTGTACTGCAGGAAGTAGTATATTGCTCTCATAATGGCGAGAAAAAAGGTTATTAACAAAGGAAAACAGACAGACCATTATAACCCTTAAAAGTGTAGGTCTTTCCTTTAGAGAAATTGCAAAGAAAGCCAAGGTGTCAGTGAGTACAGTTTCCTACACCATCAAAAGGCACTTGGAGTAAGGATGGTTCCTCGGTGTGTGACACCAACTGTCAAACATGGAGGAGGAAGTGTGATGGTCTGGGGCTCTTTTGCTGGATCCAGAGTCGGCGACTTCCACAGAGTGACTGGCACCCTGAACCAAAACTGCTACCACAGCATTTTGCAGCGCCATGCAATACCCTCTGGTATACGCCTAGTTGGTCAGGGGTTCATCCTACAGCAAGATAATGACCCAAAACATACCTCCAGGCTATGTCAGAACTACCTTAGAAGAAAAGAACAAGACGGGCAACAAAACTTTCCGAGCAATATTTGATTTCCATTGTAAAAGAATGCCACGAGCGTGTTCGGGCTGTTATATCTGCAAAAGGTGGCTACTTTGAGGAGTCAAAAATTTAGATTAAATTTTGTTAAACAAAACGATTCCATGATTTCTTTTTTTATCTCCAAATGTTTATTTGTTCTATGCTTTTATTTCAGAGTACATTGAGACATTAAACTGCATAAATTTCAATAAAAACAGGAAAAATTGAGGTGTTCTAAAACTTTTGACCAGTAGTGATATATATATTCTACAAGACCGAGAGAGAGAGAGAGAGAGAGAGAGAGAGAGAGAGAGAGAGAGAGAGAGAGAGAGAGAGAGAGAGAGAGAGAGAGAGAGAGAGAGAGAGAGAGAGAGAGAGAGAGAGAGAGAGAGAGAGAGAGAGAGAGAGAGAGAGAGAGAGAGAGAGATTTCACCATGATATCTGAAGGTGCAAAGCCAAGACTTAACCCCAATTATTAAAACAGGAAGTTTTGTAAACGCTGTGTTACTGCATTTCAGCCATAGATACCCAAAAACATCTACTTTACACTAACTGGTAGTTTAAGTGCAGCAAACGGGACACAGCTGTGAATTCAGGGGCGATTTTGGGAGACACGTCACACAGAGCGAGGGGAGAGTATAGAACGGACACCCACCTAGCCACGCCTACACTGACGTCAATGCGTGACCCGACCGAGCGCAGGCACCATGAACAGGAGGAGCGCAGACGGACCTCCCTTCCAAATTAACTTTCTGTAAGTCAGTCTTTAGCACTTTGCTTACAGAATGCAGGAGATTTAATTCTGCGTGCCATTCCCTTACCTGGACGCGTCACGTTTGACAGCGATAGCGTGGAGTTTGTGACCAGGTACCCATTCACTCCAGAGCTGTATGCATCGGTTTGAATTGAGACCAGACGCTAGCAGCTTTTACCCCTTTCAAAAAAAAAAAAAAAAAAGGTTCCCCAAATCCCGGTCCTGGGAGACCCCTCAATCTGTCACTTTTCTAACAGCGCCGAATTATGCAACTGAACTAAATTCGCTTATTAGACTTCAGAGCTATAATTATATATAGGATTTAAGATTTTCCTAGATGACAGAATCTGCAGGGATTTAAGAAATTTAAGTAAGAAAATAATTTCCATTAAGGGTGTAGTCAAGTACTGAAGAGCTCAATTGGAATGAAAGCCAAACACTATCTTAAAAGACTGTTTGAACAACAAGCAGCGCTGGATTCCTGGTGTACCTTCAGGGTACAAGAAAGCAATGGGAGGACACACAAGAATCGAGATGTAAAAATCTTTATTGGGGTAGACAGCAAGTTTAACATCTCCTGAATCCGACAGCAACAAGAATGACGAGCAGAACTCCGAGGAGAGCGGACGCCACGCCCAGCGCCGGAACCAAGGGGGAGTCACCTGAAATTCAAAACAAGACTGGGTGAGCACTAGGACTCGGGGGGGGGGGCCACAAGACACCTCCAATTACTGTAAGCATTGCCTAGCAACTTCAAGAAATTCTACAAGTTAGCATGGAGGTCCTAAACATAAAAAAATTAACACATTTGAACACCATCTTCATGCAAATCCATAAATTTTATTATTTGTTTTGGGGGGGAGGAAAGTCCTTAAATTAGTTTTGGCTACAAATTGCTGCATCCAGTTCTGAAGGACAATTATCAGAACTGATATTTCATACTGGCTATAGGATAGCGATTTAGCATCACGGAAATGGAACCAAGACCAGTTGGATAGTTTTGTCTATTCCTGTTTTCACTAATATTTTAATAAGACACATACCTGAGCCGGTTACCTATACAGTCTGATCATGCTTCTAGTAACAAAATAAATAAAACCACATACATCCCATCAAAAGCTTAGTGCTCCTTTAGCACCATCTAGTGGTTTATTATTGCAAACACTGGAAGTTAGTGGATTAGCAGACACTTCGCCAAAGCGACTGAGACTAGGGATGTGAACTCTGCATCACAACTGCTGCAGAGTCACTTCCAATAGTACCTTGTTTGTTCGGCGTCTCATCCGAAGGACGGAGCACAAGGAGGTGAAGTGACTTATTCACGGTCACACACAGCGAGTCAGTGGCTGAGCTGGGATTTGAACCTCCTGCTAATAGACCCCCTTTCTTTAAGCTCTGGAGCAGCAAGCCTCCCATATATATTGAGAGGTTTTAGTTTGCATCCCTTCTAGAGCCAGAGCACTCCATAGCATCGGATGAGGAGGGTTAGAATTCAATGACCAGGATATTCAACAGAACTCTCAAGGTCTCACCTGCTGTTTGAAGGTCCAAGACTTGTCCTTCTGGTACCAATTGGACCGGCCCGGCAGAAACGTAGCCTCTGATCTGGCTGTATCGATCCACACTACGGGCTGAGAGACAAAATTGAAAACAACTCTCCAGGGTACAGATAAAAAAAGGACTATTGCCAGCTCTGAGGTTTGACAGATTACTTTGGATTCATTTTACTGTAATGAAATTTTCAGGTTTAATGGTTTGGATTAAATTATTGCAACAGATATTGCATGAAAAGGCATCATTATAAACTCACTCAATGCAGAGAGAGCATTACCAGCACTATACAAAAAAAATCTCCTCTTACAAACACTCAAATAGAGAAATGTATATTTCACAGGAAGAAGGACCCATCAGGATATTCAAATCTTATAGATTAGGCTTTGTATTCCCTTCACTCTGATAGCAGCTTCAATAGAGCAGCGTTGATGCTGTACTGCAGCTGGTCATGCTTGCTTGTATTCCAGGACTGATCTCCAGATGCTCACCAGATCTCTGGGCTCCAGGCACACAAGTCTTATTGCAGGTATCCTCCAGGTTGGGATCACAAACCACAGCCATGCAATGGAAATACACCTGGGGAGGGACAGAAGCAGCTCTTGTTAAACAGGAGAACACTGCCACACTGTGGCTGAAGTCAGTAGTGCATCAATCCCTCTTTCCTATTGAAGTTAAAAGCATTCCTACTGAAGCACTTAGCATGGAGTGAAAAGTCCCAGGTTCGAGTCAGAGGGGGCACTAACCTGTCTCCAGAAGGCAGAGTCCTTGCTAGACTGCTGTGCCTGCACCTCAAGCCTCTGGAGCTGGGGGGAGCTCCTGGTGAGAGTGCTGGCCGGCACTGGGTGGAAGTGGGTCCTGTATGAGTCTCCAGTGACCAGGCAGCTGCAGAGACAGGAACAGGAGTCATGGCAAGCCTGCATTGAAAGCACAGCTGAATGGGCAGCGCTAGAGGACTAGCAGACCCCTCACCGGTCAGTGACCAGGTCCCATTGAGGGCTGGAGTCCAGTTCAGGGGTCAGTGTGGCCCAGCAGTCCTGCAGGATGAGGTGGTCAGTCTGGCTATGAGGCTGCTGGAGCTCAACCTGCAGAAACACGGGCTCCAGCAGAGACTGGGACACAGGGAACGCAGAGTAGAACTGGGAGTAGCTCACATCTAGAGGGGAGAAAATTGTAGTCACTGCCGTGCTTTTGAAGCACTGGAGTTCAGGACTCCCTTCATAGCAAGGACAGGGGCTCATGGGAGTTGTAGTCTAATCTGGACAGTGGGCCAATGTGACCAGCTCTGGGAGTTCAGAATGAAGACTACAGAGCAGAATTTGACAAGTGGAAGTGAAGACAGAGTTCAACTCACCCCTGGCTAGCCGAGCCTTCAGATTCAGAACATCTCTGGGACTCTTGGCTGCAAAACAAAATAAGGATTTGGTAAAATGCTAGAAGGCTTAAAAAGACAGAGAGGGCTACCATACAACATTAAAAGCACATCCATTTCAAAATGGACAAATCTCTAAAGAAATGTTCCATTTAAAATGCTCAGCTGAATCAGTAAATGCCAAGTAGAACATTTAGTGATTTTTGATGCAGCCAATGTTCAATGAAGACCTTGAAGTCATCTCGCTCTACACAGTGTGTTCAGTCATTTACCATAAGCAAAGTTAACCAGCTGGCAGGTTCCTAAACGCAGCACAAACAATGGATCAAAGCAAACTGTTGAAGAGATTTTATATCCTTTAGTCCCAGGAGACAAGCCTGGTTCAGCTTGCTAGATACTCTGTACCTCTGCTCATAGGGTCATAAGACCGGAAGTGCAGGGACCCAAGCCCCTGCACAGAGTAGGGGGCTGGAGCAGGGACCGCCTTCCTTTCAGCAGCCAGCGTCAGGGTGTCGTTGAGGGGGTAACGACAGCGGATCGTCAGCCTAAGAGGTAACGACACACGGGTTTAGATCAGGGGCTGGAGTAGTGTGTAAAACGGACTGCATGGTCCAGCTGGGTAGTCCGGTTCAGGGCAAATGGGCTGTGTGATGTCACAGCCTATGACATCACCACAGTTCCCTGTGAACCAGGACTCCCTGTGCTCACCTGTATTCAGAGTCTCTGGTGATGACTGGAGCATTGGGTGGGAAAAGCGCTCTGGTATACAGCACCTCGTTCTCGTAGATCAGGTAGTTCCCCACAATCTGAAAACACAGGAGCCAGAACAGCATGCTGGAAATACAAAGCTGACCTCCCAATAGCAAAATCTAAAGACTGCCAGGCAGTTAATGCATAGTCAACCACTCCCCAGTTGCTTTGGATAAAACTATGCTAAAAAAAAAAAAAAGATCCAGTGCAGGTCTACCAGTGCCAGACCTGTATGAAGGACCATTGCCTTGACCCACAACACCACGCAGGAAGCCCCAGCTCACCTGGCTCCTGGTCCCACAGGTGTTCACCCCAAAGGTGAAGAGCGCCCTGGTCGAGTCAAACTTTTGGGTTTGCAGGTCTTGTCCAGCAGGGTGGTCTTGCTGGGATCCACTAATGGTATGGGCTCCATGGTCACAGCCACCACCGCCACCACCCGTTAGGAAAACACACTGTGGCAGGGGGAATGAATTGAGACCAGACTGAATCAAGGCAACACCATGCTACCCCAATAACATCACCAGATCCTGCAAGTCAGAGGTCTACACTTCAAGCTGGACTACAGCAGTGTCATTCTCCTCAACTCCTTGTCCTAACCCTACCTCAAGCTTTTCACACCCAGCTTCCATGCAGCCAGATGGACTACAGTGCAACTATTTGCTAGGACTTGCATGCAAGTTAAAAGCAGGGTTCCCTAAAGGAATTCCAACACATTGATCAAGATTGCAATTAACTAAATATTTACAGTGGCAACAAGTGAATTCAATTTGTCAATTAAGTTGGCTCCAAAAACAAAAAGGCCACTTTATTAGAGTTCTCATATCAGAGCTAGGATTCCTAACAGACAAACTCAAGACCCTGAACTCTGCAACTAGATCAGCCATAAACTGGGGACCACTTCAAAAATTTGAAGGACCTTCAAGAACGGAAGTCCCACAGGACTCAGAACACATGGCAATAGGATCCTTGGAGTGGCTAGTTCTGGTGAAGTGTGGCCAGGACACTGCAAGGTGTCCACCACAGTGAAGGAGTCCTCCTCACCCAGCAGCTCCTTGGTTGGGATTGGGCAGCGTTGCAAACTGCAAGCCGACCTGCAAGGTCTTGACGTTCCTCATGTTCAGCTCCACTGAACGGTGAGGCCCCTCAGAGAGATGTCCTGGGAGGAGGAAGCAAGGGACACGTCACGGCTGGCAGTACCTTGGAGCAATGTACTTGAAGTGAACAAGCATGGGAGTTTGATACCTCTGAAACCAAGCATGCTGCCTCAGTTTGGGGGTGCATCTAGGAGTAGTGTTCAAAATGTATTAGAAAACAAAGATTTGTCACTTAGATTTACCTACAGAAAGCCTGCATTGGTGTGAGAATTTCAATCGGTAACAAATCAGTCCTACAGTGTAGCAAGATTAATGGCAACTAAAACTAACCAACCCAATGGTCAATTCTCTGCATGGCTGGGCATTGAAGTCCCTCGGTAGAGGCTACCAGTTGACCAGACAGTGCTAGCCCTGGATTCATTGTTAAACCCCTGGGAGATCCTCACCTCATAGATGTAGCCAATGCTAAAGAGTGGCAACTCAATGGTGATCTTGGGCTCAACAATGGTGTAGGGTAGAGGCGGCTCCCAATGCACAGCTCCCAGCTGGAGTCCATGTTGCCCGGGTCACTTGAAAACCACACTGCGGTTTGTACAAAAGCTTTTGACATCAGGAAGATCTAGAGGGAAGGGATTGGTAGGTCAGTCAACAAATGTTGACTACAA